>JAVIAB010000025.1:21670592-22215592 GCA_032433765.1 Megaustenia siamemsis | reverse complement strand
ATCCACCTTAAGAAGTCCGAAGTAGCCAATTGAAGAAGTGCAATGTAGCCACCTGAAGAAGTCCAAAGCAGATTCCTGAAGAAGTTTCAAAGCAGCCACCTAAAAAAATTGAATATAACACGCTAAAGAAGTCCAAAGTAGCTAGCTATCTGAGGAGGTTAAGAATAGCCACCCAAAGAAGTCAAAGTAACCACATGAAGAAGTCCAAAGTAGCCACTCGACAGGTCCGAAGCAGTCACATTAATAAGTCAAAAATAAACAGCTGAAGATGTTCAAACTTGAGAGGTCCAAAGTAGCCACCTGAAGAAGTCCAAAGTAGCCACCTGAAGAAGTCCAAAGTAGCCACCTGAAGAAGTCCAAAGTAGCCACCTGAAGAAGTCCAAAGTAGCCACCTGAAGAAGTCCAAAGTAGCCACCTGAAGAAGTCCAAAGTAGCCACCTGAAGAAGTCCAAAGTAGCCACCTGAAGAAGTCCAAAGTAGCCACCTGAAGAGGTCCAAAGTAGCCACCTGAAGAAGTCCAAAGTAGCCACCTGAAGAGGTCCAAAGTAGCCACCTGAAGAAGTCCAAAGTAGCCACCTGAAGAAGTCCAAAGTAGCCACCTGAAGAAGTCCAAAGTAGCCACCTGAAGAAGTCCAAAGTAGCCACCTGAAGAAGTCCAAAATAGCCACCTGAAGAAGTCCAAAGTAGCCACCTGAAGAAGTCCAAAGTAGCCACCTGAAGAAGTCCAAAGTAGCCACCTGAAGAAGTCCAAAGTAGCCACCTGAAGAAGTCCAAAGTAGCCACCTGAAGAAGTCCGAAATAGCAAAACGAAGAAATCTAAAGTAGCCACATGAAGAAGACAAATGTAATCTTCTGAAGAAATTTAAAAAATATTCCAAAATGCCTCTTGTTCTATATCGACTGTTGTAATTCAGCCTTGAACTTTCTGTAACGGAAGGTTGTAATTCCAAGAAGGCGGTGCGAGAGGTCGTCGATTTACTCGTAGAGGAAGTTAGACCTTAAGGACTCCCTACTGACGACACTTCCGGTGGCGTGCAACAAAGCTAAACCATTTATATATTTATACAACACGGTTAGTGGGATAAAAGAAGTCATATTCTGCTGCATGAGAACATTAATTGAAAAGTACACAGAAGTAAACAAACCTATACATGCCTGCTTCTTATACTATACCAAAGCTTTTAATAGAATACACCACAAACAACTTATAGAATGCCTAAAAGAGATACATCTAGATGACATGGACATACGACTAATATGTAATCTATACTGGGAGCAAACAGCAATAATAAAATATAACAAAGAGAACTCTACACCCATTTATATAAAAAGAGGAGTAAGACAGGGAAGCATCCTATCACCAAGCTTGTTCAATCTATACACTGAGCAAATCTTTAAAAAACCTCATAGAGATGACAGGCCTAAACATTAATGGAAAGATAATCAACAACCTAAGATATGCTGATGATACTGTTCTACCAGCAGAAAATCCTAACGATCTACAACAATTACGTAATGAAATAAACATGATAAGCAAAAAATATGGACTAGATATGAATATCACAAAGACTAAAACTATGATCATAAAAAAAAATATACTCAAAACCCACAAGTGAACTTCAAAATGAACGGAATAGACCTGGAGACAGTTCAGAGCTACAACTACTTTGGACATACTATAACCAGTGATGAAAAATGTAGAACTGAAATAAACACAAGAATAGGTATGGCAAAAAGTAATTCTAATGGCATGAAAAATATACTAACATCAAAACAAATAGGGAGCCGCGATAGCTCAGTGGTTAGTGAACTGGACTACAAAGGACAAGGGGTAGGGTTCGATCCCAACCGACGGCTTCCGGGTTCACCCAGCCTTAAATGGGTACCGGATTTTTTTTCTGGGAAAGTAAAGCAGCGCAGGCGTAATACCGACCACATTATCCCAAAAATCATGTACTGAAGGTCTGTAAAATATAGGGTCACTAACACCATATTTTCCTATACGCCACTTGGCGTGACGGGGGTACTTTACTTTTTTTTATCAAAACAAATAACACCAGGGTTAAAACTAAGAATAGCAAAATGTTATATCTTCTCAATATTCCAATATGGTGCAAAAACATATACATTAGACAAGAAAACAGAACAGAGAATTGAAGCCTTTAAAATGTGGATATATAGAAGAATAGGTAGAATTGGATGGAAATAAAGAAAACAAACGATGAAGTCTTAAAACAACTAAAAATGAAAAGAGAACTACTAAGCACAGTTAAAACAAGACAACTGCGATTTTTGGGGGATAATAAAAGACACAACAGCCTACTGAAAGTAATCTTGGAAGGGAAAATACAAGGTAAAAGAAACAGAGGCAGACCAAGACTAACATGGACGAGTAACATCAAAAGATGGACAAACCAGCATATGACAACCTGCACCATCAAAGCAAGAGACAGAGCAGAATGACGCTCCATGGTTGCCAACCTTTGTTGCGGAGATGGCACTCGATAATGATGATATCACGGTTGTTTGCGCTTATCCCAAAAGTAGTATTTTAGTTCTCAACATAAAAATGTCTCTACATGTATGAATGAAGATTTCGTGAGGAAAATACATCTCTCTACCTCTTGAGATTGATATTTTATTGGAGTGGTTCAGATTTGTGACACTAGACAAACATATGAATATTCTAAAATAGTTAATTGTTAAAAGCTTTTGATATTTTAAATTGTATTTTGACATAATTTTAGACGATTATATGCCACATAGATGCATTTCTAAGAAGAATGTTGAAAGTTCCCTGGACTGAGAGAGAGAAAAGAGGAGAGTTTGAATACTTGGTTACTACAGGTGAAATACAGGGAAAGAGATATCGTGGACGATAGAGCTAGAAAAGGCTAGAAAGCTTGGTGTCAGGGCATGGAAACCAGTCAACAACAGAATTGGTACAGTGCACGATGGAAAGACTATCGTGGAAGGGCATGATCGCCTACGCCAACCGGCATGGCACATGATGGTGATTGATACTTTAGCCTACAAACGTTCATGAGAAGAAATATTTCAAATGTGGACACATTTAAACCCTTCTGGCACAAAATAACCATAATTTAACCATAAGAGTTGCACAGATATAACATATAACGCCTCTTATGATCGTAGTTAAAGTACTATGGCAGGATTAAGCTCAAGTCATGTTTCAGAATTGAGAAAATGTAGCTAAACTACTAAAATATCATCAACGAACATCTGTGATAAAGAAGACTCAGGATATTAATAGTTTCACCTGCTTGAAGAATGGTGGCACGCAAACACATGTTTACATAACGGATATAACACTGGACGGGCAAAGCAAAAGTTATGTAACTAACATAACAAAAAATGAGTAGGCCCACATTATGAATGGCAGAGCAAGATACTATATAATCGCATTGACTTGAGAGAGAGAGAGAGAGAGAGAGAGAGAGAGAGAGAGAGAGAGAGAGAGAGAGAGAGAGAGAGGTTATTAGAGATATGCGGGTGGTATCGGTAAACGAAAAAGAATTTAAAACAAAACAATTGTAGTAAACCGTCGGTAATAGATTTCTTTGTTATAAATGTTATTACAAGCATTGCACTCCATCACTTGTTACTTCCTCAATTCTTCTGGCTTCTGTTATTTCAAACTAGATCTCCCTATTTTTGTTCTCCCCGTGCTACATGTGTCTTTGAACTTTTCTGGAGTCGTTATTTTCACATATTGTATGTTACGTACGGTTTTCGCGAGTTTCTTCATCTATATTTTTCACGTCAATTATGTGACCATTGCTATGAAATATTACTGTTTGTGCGTAGCCATTAAAAAAAAAAAATAATAGAAATCGGGCTATGTTGTAGTACATTTTTGCTACATTTATATACGTATCATAATAATATTATTATTTGATTATGCTTAAGAGAATGGCTTGGCAGAAGGTCAACAACAGAAATGATAAATAGCTGCCGAGATCGAAAGTTGTGGAGAGACATGATCACCTACGCCACTAGGCCCGGTACTTGATGATGATGATGATTTGGTTATGGAATGCCCCGGTATCACTGCAAACGAATTAAAATCCATAATTGCTCAACCGCCCGTGCCAGCGTAATCATCCGAATTAATATCTCATCTCCCAAACAAAGAAAGGTAACTGTAGTCCCCATCGTTGCAGTCTCAGCACACGCCAAAAGGCATAAGGCATAAGGCGAAACTGCGCAGAAAGTGAACACAGCCAACTGTTCCCTGTCATACGATATCATCATTCGTCGTAAGCAATTGGAATATCGAAACATGATCAAAACGGATGAGACACACAGCTCACGGCGTGCACAGAGCACTTAACTCAGTAGCTCCTGCAACGAGCCGGACTTGGAATATGAGGAAACTGCAACAAGGAATATTTTTTCATGTTCCCGCCGCCTATCCACCATATACCGGAAGTTCCGATTATATTATTAGATAATTGGTAAGCCACTTAACTGTTATTTTATAGTCTAATTTAATTTTTGTTTTTAATAATTGTATTTAATTTAAAATTGTTTTAATTAAGCCACATTAGTCATCATCATGTCATCATCATGTGCCGTACCGGTTGGCGTTGGCGATCATGTCCTTCCACAATCTTCTATCCACAGTGCATCGTATGAGTTCTGTTGTTGACTGTTTTCCATGCCATGACACCAAGCTATCCAGTATTTTCTCTCTTTGTCGTCCGCGATCTCTCGTTCCTTTTATTTTGCCAGTTGTTACCAAGTATTCCAACTTTCCTCTTCTCATGATGTGCCCAAAAAATGTTGATTGCTTCTTTCTGATGTTTTTTAAAGAGCTCCCTTTTTGTGTTGGCCTCTTTGAGAATTTTCTCATTGGTCTTTTTAGCTGTCCAGGGAACTTTCAACATTCTTCTGAGAAATCCCATCTCTGTGGCCTCTAATCGTCTTTTCATTTGTTTGTCTATTGTCCATGATTCGCTTCCATAGGTCAGAATTGGTTCTATATAGCATCGATGAACTCTCTTTCTCATTTCTATTTACATATATTTGTTGCATAAGATATTTTTCTTTTTCTAAAATGCTATTTTGGCCTGAGCTATTCTGCTTTTTATTTATGTGTTGCATCTTCCATCTGATCTCCACTGTGCCCAAGTATTTCAAACGTTGCACTTGTTTCAGATTTGTCTTGTTTATTTGTATGCTGCATGATGGTAATGATTGTTTCTTCGATATAACCATTACTTCTGTTTTCTTACTATTCAGACTGAGACCTTTCTTGTTGCTTTCTTTTACTATTATATCTATCATTTCTTGTAGCTCATTCTCTGTCTCTGCTATTAAGACTGTGTCATCCGCATCTTCTACCTTTTTAGCTCCCAGTGGAGCATAGGTCTTCAACAAACACTTTCCAAGTCGTTCTGTTTTTTGACAATTTTTTAAGATCATTCCATGTCTTCCCCATCACCTTCATCTCTGCTTCTATCTGTGTTTTATAAATTGAAATTGTCCTGTTTGGTTGTTAACTCGTATAGCTGCTGTATGTTGCCAGTACATGTTTTTTTATGATTCGCAGATCCTTGCCATCAATGTTTAATTTCTCCAGCATATTTATTATTTCCACGTGCTTTACATTCTCAAATGCTTTCGTGTAGTCTATAAAGCACATATTCTTTCTATCAATGTTCTTAAGATGTATATTGCATTATTGGTGCCCTTTCCTTCCACAAATCCACATTGTTCCTCACTTATTTCTGGTTTTATTTTGTTCCTTACACGTATCAAGATGATTCTTAGTAATATCCACATTAGTAGATTCATATTTTCCAGTTGATTTATTGTTTATTTAAAAACAATTGTTTCGTTTGATAAAATGTGGTCTCCCAGCTGACTTCCTGTGCGTGTTTTTTAGTTGCTCAAGTACACATTACTGACATAAGCAAAACAAAGATGGCGAGGACACCTACCTGACTCAATCAACTCTCGAAAGAAGAAAATTAAGCTTTAATCAGTTCAAGTACTTAGAAGCATCAAAATAATATTTTACTCATGGTATATTTTTAAAAATGCTTGATTTAGAAGTTGTGCCTGAGAGGGCACTTGGTAACGAGCTATGGGAGTTTGCTTTGGGTAAGTTATTAAATTCGGTGACCCATTTTTCCCCCTTATATTTTGAAAACTAGTCAACGTTTCCGTTTAGTAATACTTTTGTGTACATCGCTCTAGATCGCTGTGGTGGCAGGGATGGCAGGCTATTTATGCGCATAACGTCATTGCGTCAGCTGTTGTGGTGACGACAATGTTTTTGAAGTTATCAGTTATCTCTTTATCTGCAACGTTCTCACTAAAACCCATTTACATTTCCGCTGGAAGAAGGGAGGAAAACTAGCAAACATTGCAATATAATAATAATATACAACAAATGAATATTCAATAAATATATGAAATAAACATCTGACAATTCTACTCTTTGTTCACGCTTAAATTAAATGACAATCTTTTTCAGTATTTCTGTAATACTAGTAAAGTAAATACCACATACAATCATACATGATGGTTGATCTGGATCATTTCATTAACATACAGTCCTGAGGTCTATTTTTCTGTTTTCTGCACACAACGTCATTACATGACCTACACTCACTGACTCAGTTACAGTAAGTTAGTAGTACTGGCAAGGCGCAGTGCCATATATGATATATATATATGGTTACGAGTTCAATCCTGCTTCGGACCATATATTGTTCTTTGTTTTTTTTCTGTTGTTTTATTTGTCATTTTTTTCTGAGTGCTGTAATATATACCTCTTCTTCCTATGATTCCCTACAGTAGTACTACACAATTGTTAATACATAAATCTCATTGCTTATTGAATAGTTTGTTGTATTTTCTGGTTCAGAAAAAAGTGTTGTCATAAACTGTGCTTAAACTTAAAGCTTTTACTGAAACTTACTGTTTCTTGAATATTTTTACAAGCAATGCAAATTAATAATATCTTCTTCCTCTACTTTATCAGCTCCTTTTGGAGTGTAGGTCTTAAATAAACACTTAACAAGCCATTCTGTTTCTTGCCATTATTTTAAGATCATTCCATGTCTTCTACTTTTGATTTTTTTATTAGACTTGTCCATGTTTGTGAAGTTTTTTGGCTTATTTTTTTTTACAGTAAGGATAGCCAGTCCTATGCCCAACCCTCCATAGTCGCCTCTTACAAACATGTCTGGTAGGGAACAGCGCCACAATTCTCTACTTCCCTTTCGGGCCCTGGCAGCGCATGGGCGAATTAATATCATCAATATATTTTACAGTATAATAAATAGAATAAATATCATCAAGTACCATGCCTACTGTCTGGGAAAGTAAAGCAGCACGGGCGTAATACCGACCACATTACCCCAAAAATCATGTGCTGAAGGTCTGTAAAATATAGGGTCACTAACACCATATTTCCCTATACGCCACTTGGCGTGACGGGGGTACTTTACTTTTTTTTTTTTTTCTTACCATGCCTACTAGCGTAGGTGATCATGTCTCTCCACAACTTTCGATCTTGACAGTTATTTATCATTTCTGTTATTGACTTTCTCTTAAGCTGTCTGGTATTTTTTCTCTTTGCTTCCCTCTATCTCTTCGTCCCTCAATTTTCCCAGTTGTTACAATATATTCCAGCTGTTCCACTCTCATAACATGGCCAAAAAAAACGATGATTGTTTCTTCCTTATATTAGCAGTTAACTCTCTTTCTGCTTTGGCCTCTTTCAGAGTGTTTTCATTTCTCTTCTTAGCTGTCCATGGTATTGTCAATATTCTTCTGTATAAACCACATTTGTGGTCCAGTGATTTTCTTTTCTGTTGTCCCATTGATGATTGTCCATTATTGACATCCATAAGAATAAATATGGACACATGGGTTTTGATGCACTGGACCCATTAAAGTATAGCATTTTAATTTTTTGTCTAATTTTTCGAAGCAGTATAATTGTCAAACTTCACATCTTTGGTCATTATCAATGACGGAACAATGAAAATATATTTACTCAGTCATGGGATGTTAACAGAAAGGAGGCTCTAACATCTTCACTACCTGCTTTCTAGTCTGATTAAAATGTCATCTTTGATACTAGATAGTCTGCCATTGAACCTTTAGCATTTTACGATTCACATCTGCTGAAAAGGACCGCTCACCTATGGGATCTTCTCAAATGCTTAGCCATTAAATATTATTATAATTAACCCCTTGTTCCTCTTCAATATATGACTAGCTATTATTCTCCATTGATATGTTTTCTTGTTTGTATTTTCAAACTAGACCATAAGGTTAGGGTTGCTTTCTCCCTTTCTTCCACTTTGATTCGCACAGTTTTCTCTCATTATTTTTGTGTATAGAAACCTCTAAGGTATACTGATGATACAGTCTTAATCGCTAAGAGTGAAAATGAGTTACAAGAAATGTTGGACATTATAGTGAAAGAAAGCAAAAATAAAGGACTCAGCCTTAATATAATAGCAAAAAGACAGAAGTAATGGTAACAACATAGAAAAAGACATAAAATAAAGACAAGTGGAACAACATCTCTCTCTCTCTCTCTCTGCGATCAGGACTCAATCAGAGTAGGATTCCAGACTCTCACATGAAGTCAGCTGTCAGGTTAAGTGTGTTGATCGCCCCCACAGACAGAACAACACATTTAGAGTCTGCCAGATCCACTCTGATTGAACACCCGTTAAAACGTTGCACTGTGTTCTGCGCCAGTGGCCCAGTGCGTCCGATTTCAGCCAGCATTTTATTCAGGTTTGCTTTCCTTAGCCTTTGATTGTCCCCAATCTTCCTGCAAGGCAGCAGATTGTCTTTTCTGTAGGGGGATTCTGCTCTTAGATGGTCTGCCTTCCCAGATTTACGGGCACCATCTGCCCGAGTCACTAGAGGTGACTCACACAGACATGCACACACAAAGATATGAGATGTGAATAACACAGACATGTACATAGCGATACGAGACATGACTAACACCGACACACATCAAGATATATGACACATGACTAACATAGACATGCACATAAAGATATGAGATATGACTAACATAGACATGCACGTACAAAGATATGACACATACCTAACATAGACATACACACAAAGATATGAGATATGACTAACATAGGCATGCACGCACAAAAATATGAGATGTGACTAACGAAGCCAGGCACACACAAGGATATGAGAAGTGACAAACACAGACATATGAGATAGGACGAACATAAATATGCACACAGAGATATGAGATATCCCTAACCCAGATATGCACACACAAAGCTATGACACATGACCAACACAGATACACATTAAGATATAAGATATTACTAAACTCAGACGCACATAAAGATATGAGACATGATTAACACGGACACACCAAGATATGTGATATGACTAACATGACACACACTTAGATATGAGCCATGGCTAGCACACACACAAGCTAAAATTTGAGCCATGGCTAGCACAGAAACACACCAAGATATGAGCCATGACTAGCACAGAAACACATTAAGATATGAGCCATGGCTCCACGGAAAAACACCAAGAAATGAGCCAAGTCTAGCACATAAACACATTGAGGTATCCATATGCTTGGGTTTGTTGTAGTCTGCAGACTCTTCTTAACGTGGGAATCATTGACATACGAGACGCAGGCTTCGATTAACTGTTCACAGGTTTCGTTCAAACAGTTGTCCGGAGATTTGAGAGCAGTCTGACCCGTAGAACGTTCCCGTGCATGCACAGTTCCCGGTTGACTGTTCACAGGTGTCATTGAAACAGTTGTCCGGACATTTGAGAGTGCAGTCTGACCCGTAGTATGTTTCCTTGCACGTACAGTCTGCACTTTCCGGGTCACATATGATGTCACAGCCATCAGAACACGTCTGTTCACATTGTAGCCCAAAATTACCATCGGGACAAGTGTCATTACAGGTATAGCCAGGATGTTTACATTGTAGGAATTTTCCTGATTTTTTCTCACATAAAGGACAGACACTGAGACAAGACCTGAAGCAGTCGTGTCCATAGATCCCATGTGAACATTAGCCATGACACGTACCGATGATGACGTTGCAGCTTTTGCTACACCCACTACACACTGCACAAAACGACCAAGAATACCCGTCCAGACAATAGGTGTCTGTAAATGTTTGCACCTCACACACTGTCAGTGCACTGCCGGCCTGCGAAATGGTCGGTGAGAACTCAATCTTAATGTGTGCCATTGGCATTTGTGTGGTGACTACAATAGTGTTCATAGAAACATTAGGGTATGATATATCATTACACTGGAACACTAAGCCGCCAATGTCAGAGAATGCCTTTAGAGCGGCATTCGTTACCCGAATCGTAGTGCTGGCTTGATGATAGATTCGAATGGTGTGAATCTTCTGGGGCGTGGCAAAGTTCAGATACCAGTAAACAGGACTGGTTCCACTTCTCAGTTTTGTGTGTGTGCAGTCATTATCATAGAGATTGGTCTTTGTTTTGCCATTAACTGCGGCCTCTGGTCCTCATCCGTCTCCTATATAACAAGCATTAAATGTGTCTGCCTGGTTTGTGTTCTGTTTGAGAGCCACATTCCTACCCCCGCCAATGTAGATGGAGCAGATATTTGCAACTATCGCCCCTTCAATCCATAACTTGTTGATCAGACCAGCCCCAGAGCAAAAGACATCAATCTTGTGCTGACTAACTACAAACCTTGAATCATTGCTACATGAGGCAGAACCATTTAGTTTTACAGTGAAACTGTCCGGATATGTTAAGTCATTCACATAAATCCTAAACTAGGAGAACAGCAAAGATTGGTTGAGAGTTGCCTCAACTGGTGTAGACTTTGTGTCCGATTTACATGTGGTGTCGTTGACAGGAGAGTAGGTTCAGATTTTTGGGCGTATTTGTGCACGAGAACCAAGTACTGACACTGGGGTCCAAAATATTAAAACAGGTAAATTAATTTAAATATTTGGGAACTTTGTTAACCTCAGACAGAAGATGTACAAAAGAGGTGAGATGCAGAATGGCTCAGGTAAAGCAGCTTTCCAAAAAATGAGGAAGGTACTATCAAATCCATTTTTGACAATAGAAACAAGAAAAAGAGTTATTAAATGTTATGTAGAGTCAGTCTTAACATATGGATGTGAATCATGGACAACAGACAAGAAAATCACTGGAGTCTGTAGAAATGTGGTTTTACAGAAGAATGTTGAGAATATCATGGACAGCTAAGAAGAGTAATGAAAATGTTCTGAAAGAGGTCAAAGCAAAAAGAGAGATAATTTCCAATATTAGGAAGAAACAATCATCATTTTTTGGCCATGTAATGGAGCTATTCTTTAGGCCATTAGGAGAGCTGGAAGTACAAGTCATAACAAAACTACTCAATGACATATGTAACACTGGACACATACCCGAAGATCTACTACAATCTATCTTTGTAGCCATACCGAAGAAGTCGGGCGCCACTGATTGTGAAGACCATCGCACTATTAGTCTCATGAGCCATATGACTAAAATATTATTAAGAATCATCATGAGACGTGTAAGGAACAAAATAAAACTAGAAATAAGTGAGGAACAATGTGGATTTGTGGAAGGAAAGGGCACCAATAATGCATCTTAAGAACATTGATAGAAAGATCTATAGAGGTAAAGAAAGATCTATATATGTGCTTTATAGACTACACGAAAGCATTTGACAAAGTAAAGCATGTGGAAATAATAAATATGCTGGAGAAATTAAACATTGATGGCAAGGATCTGCGAATCATAAAAAACATGTACTGGCAACAAACAACAGCTATACGAATTAACAACAAAACAGGACAATTTCAATTTATAAAACAAGGAGTCAGACAAGGCTGTGTTCTGTCGCCGGATTTGTTTTCACTTTACAGCGAACATATTATGAGATCAATAGTAGACAGAAAAGAATTGAAGTCAAAGGTCACAACATAAATAATTTACGAAATGCGGATGACACAGTCTTAATAGCAGAGACAGAGAATGAGCTACAAGAAATGATAGATATAATAGTAAAAGAAAGCAACAAGCAAGGTCTCAGTCTGAATAGTAAGAAAACAGAAGTAATGGTTATAACGAAGAAACAATCATCACTATCATGCAGCATAAAAATAAACAGGACAAATCTGAAACAAGTGCAGTGTTTGAAATACTTGGGCATAGTGATAACATCAGATGGAAGATGCACCACAGAAATAAAAGGCAGAATAGCTGAGGCCAAAATAGCATTTCAGAAAAAGAAAAATATCTTATGCAACAAATCTATGTCAATAGAAATGAGAAAGAGTGTTCATCGATGCTATATAGAACCAATTCTGACCTACGGAAGCGAATCATGGACAATAGACAAACAAATGAAAAGACGATTAGAGGCCACAGAGATGGGATTTCTCAGAAGAATGTTGACAGTTCCCTGGACAGCTAAAAACACCAATGAGAAAGTTCTCAAAGAGGCCAACACAAAAAGGGAGCTCCTAAAAAACATCAGAAAGAAGCAATCAACATTTTTTGGGCACATCATGAGAAGAAGAAAGTTGGAATACTTGGTTACAACTGGCAAAATAAAAGGAACGAGAGATCACGGATGACAAAGAGAGAAAAGACTGGATAGCTTGGTGTTATGGCATGGAAAACAGTCAACAACAGAACTCATACGATGCACTGTGGATAAAAGATTGTGGAAGGACATGATCGCCAATGACAACCGGTACGGCACATGATGATGATGAATGAGAAGATAACAACTTGAATATATTGTAACAACTGGAAAAATTGAGGGACGAAGAAATAGAGGGAAGCAAAGAGAAAAAATACCAGACATCTTAAGAAAATGGCTTGGCAGAAGGTCAACAACAGAAATGATAAATAACTGTTGAGATCGAAAGTTGTGGAGAGACATGATCACCTATGCCAGCAGGCCCGGTACTTGATGATGATGATAGAAACCATTATTACTATACTCAGACAGTTTTCTCTCATTATTCTTGTGTATAGAAACCATTAAAACTATACTCACACAGTTTTCTCTCACTATTCATTTGTATAGAAATCGTTATCACTCTACTCACACAGTTTTCTCTCATTATTCTTGTGTATAGAAATCATTATCACTCTACTCACAGTTTTCACTCTTTATTCATTTGTATAGAAATCATTATCACTCTACTCACACAGTTTTCTCTCATTATTCATTTGTATAGAAACCATTATCACTCTACTCACATAGTTTTCTCTCTTTATTCATTTGTATAGAAACCATTATCACTCTACTCACACAGTTTTCTCTCAATATTCATTTGTATAGAAACCATTATCACTCTACTCACACAGTTTTCTCTCAATATTCATTTGTATAGAAACCATTATCACTCTACTCACAGTTTTCTCTCTTTATTCATTTGTATAGAAACCATTATCACTCTACTCACACAGTTTTGTCTCATTATTCTTGTGTATAGAAACCATTATCACTCTACTCACACAGTTTTGTCTCATTATTCTTGTGTATAGTGTATAGAAATCATTATCACTCTACTCACACAGTTTTCATTAGCATTCCAATCTCTTTCCCACTTGCACTGCAAGATCTTGGCAACACACACAGGAGATCTCTAGCACTTGTGAGCATTCCTGGGTCACATTTTGTCTCAACTATTATTTATTTCATAAAAGTATGGCATATCTTCATTCTGGTTAAATGTTTTCATCACATGTCAATATATATGTCCACAATATTTTCCTGATTATAAATTTGATTGTTAGTTAAATGGCCATTTTTCTTATTTCTGCGCTAGTCTTGGCTTCATTTCATTGTATAAAAATGTATTTTCCTGAAACATTTGTTGTCAAATGCCTTACGTGTATTCTCTTTTCATTGATTTCCAGTTTTACATGCACAAGTAAGGGTGGATAATACAATTGAGTGTCCTACATTTTTTATCTTAGCATTTTTAACTCTTTCCATACGGAAGCTTTTTATCGACACAACGAAAGAGATTTCAGAGACAAAATTGTTCATGGTTTGAAGAATCAATCAACATATTGATATTTATCTTATATATAACATATTATATATGAATGTTTAGATAATTGAACAAGGTATTAGATTTCACTAATGCCAAGATGATACAAGACATGTAAAAAGAATATGGTTTGATGGGTTCACACTCAGAACGAGACACAAGAAAAGTGTGGAAGCTTGTAAAACAGCTGAATGGTGAGGGTACAGAAAGGAACACAAAAATTACACTGAAGAAGGATGGAAACATTCTAACAGGTAAACATGCAGCAAATCACTTTGCAGACTCCTTTGCAAATGACAACAATATTGAAATTAGCCTAGAGAAACGTCAAGAGACCCGTCTAAAACAACAAAATGCAAGACAAGAAGAGACCGCACATGAAGTCATGGAAATACCCATTACACAAAGTGAGCTAGAGCTGGCCATATCAAAATTAAAAATGAAAAAGTCACCAGGTAGTGATGGAGTGTCTAATGAAATGATTAAGAACTTGGGAACTGCAGCTAAAGCAAAACTACTGCAGATCTACAACATTTTCTGGATCACAGGTAAAGTGCCACAGGCATGGAGAGAAGTAATTATGATACCATTACTAAAGCCAGGAAAAGATGGTTCAATGACATCCAGCTATAGACCAATCAGCCTTACAAGCTGTTTGTGCAAAATAATGGAACGTATAATCAATCTCAGACTGCAGTGGTACCTGGAAAGTGAAAATCTCCTTGTCCCACAACAAGCAGGCTTTAGACAGTGTTACTCTACCGAAGATCAGGCAACCTATCTTTCCCAGGAAATTGAGGATGCGTTTCAAGAAAAGAAACTGGTACTAGCAGCATGGATAGACCTAAAGAAAGCATTTGATAAGGTATGGAAGGAAGGGCTTTTGAAGAAACTGAGAAATTATGGAGTAAATGGCAGGATGTACAAATGGGTCAAAGCATACCTGCATAACAGGAGAGCCAGAGTGCAACTGGATGGTCTTAAGAGTAAGAAGGTCTTACTGCGCCAGGGCGTTCCACAGGGAGGGGTACTATCTCCAACACTTTTTCTGATCTACATCAATGACCTAGTTACTGAACTACCACATGGTATCAAAGTGGCAATGTATGCAGATGACTTGGTAATGTGGTGCACAGAGGAGTATGCAACAGTGGCCTCCAAATTGTTACAAAGACCTATGAATGCACTGAATTCATGGACAAATAGATGGTGTATCAGCATCAATACAGACAAATGCAGTACTACACTTTTCACTCTCTCCCCAAAATAAAAAGCAGGAGCCATCTACATAAACAATGAGCCTGTGAAAGAAGACATACAAGCTACATATCTCGGAGTTACATTTGATAACAAACTATCTTGGAAACAGCAGATAAATAAGGCAACCCAAAAAGCAAGGAGAAAATTGGCTATTCTAAGAAAGCTGTGTGGAACTACGTGGGGTGCGAGTGGGAAAATACTCAGTAAAGTTTACCAACAGAGTATATGCCCACATTTAGAATATGGATCATCTGCATGGTGCTCAGCATGAAACACCACACTACAAGAACTGGATAAAGTACAAAACCAGGAACTTAGGGTCATCACAGGAGCAATTAAATCAACACCAATATTGGAGATGGAGAAATTGTGGAGGATACCAGCACTGAGAGAACGGAGGGACACAAAGGTGCTGATACAGGCAGAAAAATTTGCTTGCATGCCGAGACATCCAATGAGGGACCGATTCCAAAATCTTGCATTGGGACGACTTAAGAGAAGCAGTTTTATCCACCAAGCCAAGCGTATTAGTAGACAAACACCAGACATGTCAGGAGCTGTTAACCCCCTACTGCCCATACCAGAACAGACTCCCTGGACAGAGGAATCAGGATTATCAGTTCAAATACGGACAGAAGTGAAAGGAATAGTTGATAAAGAGGAACAAAATAGTCTACAGCGAAAAACAATAACTCTCAGTTTCCTGGATGAAGAATACCCACAAGACCTATGGATTCGTGTGTACACAGATGGATCAGCACAGAATGCAGTAAAAAAATGGGGGAGCAGGTGCATATATAGAGTACCCAAATAACACTAGGGATATGAATAAAATAGCAACAGGGAAATATTGTCACAATTATGATGCAGAAATACAAGCAATAAAGTTAGCAATAGAAAAACTGCTGAACATTAATCTTAGCCCGCAGCCTGTGGTGTTTTTGACAGATGCAAGATCAGTACTCCAGGCACTACAATCCAGAAAATTACCACATCTACAGTCCTTATTGACTGAACTCTGCAAGCACCACAGGGTTGCCCTGCAGTGGATCCCATCTCACTGTGGAATACCAGGAAATGAGAAAGCAGATCAGTTGGCAAAGGAAGGTTCAACAGGCACACAACTAGATACACCGGTTACATACCATCATAAGAAACAGATAATCAAATCAATCAGAGGACCACAAGCCCCAAATCAGGATGCCTTTCATAATATGAATAGATATGAACAAGTTATCATTATACGCCTTTGAACAGGACACAATCGACTCCATAATCACATGTATACAAAATTCAAGATCGGCACCTCAACTACTTGTACATGTGGACAGGCGCCCCAGACTGCTGAACACATACTTCAAGACTGCACTGAATATAGTAGACTGAAGAAAATCCATTGGCCCATAGATACAACACTACAGACAAAACTATATGGGCCACTGCAAGAATTACAAAAGACAGTAAAATTTATACAGGAAACGACATTGCAGATATAGACAATACTTCAGGCGAACGAAAAATAGATAGATAGATGGGGTTCACACTAACTAAATTGAGAGTGGCACACAAGGCAGCGAAACCTACGTTGCTGAAATCGCATTGACGCACAGTGCGGCGAAATGTACGGAAAGAGTTAAAATGTTCATATTTTGTGACAGCCAATAAAGCTGTCTTTGCAATTTTAGTTCTGACTTCCTTTCTTGTTTTCATTCTGCATCTTCTAATATATTAAAGGAATTTTATTTTTCGTTGCTTTCACTTCCAAGTATACTTTTTTCTTTTTGAGTAACAAGGTCTTTTCATTGTTCTCATCCTTAATTGATTAATCTCAAGTTCTGTTTTTCTAACTGTTGAAGACAGTGCTTCCTTTTATTCTTGCATCGTGACTACTTTGTCACTCATCATCATTGAGTGCCGTCTCCGCATCGAAGGTTGGCTACCATGGAGCGCCATTCCACTCTATGTCTTGCTTTGATGGTGCAGATTGTCATAGGCTGACTTGTCCATCTTTTGATGTTACTCGTCCATGTTAGTCTTGGTCTGCCTCTGCCTCTTTTACCTTGTATTTTCCCTTTCAATATCATTTTTATTAGACTGTTGTGTCTTTTAACATGACCAAAAAATGTCATTTGTCTTGCTCTAATTGTGTTTAGTAGTTCTTTTTTTCATTTTTAATTTGTTTAAAACTTCCTCGTTTGTTTTCTTTTCTTTCCATCTAAATCTACCTATTCTTCTATAAATCCACATTTCAAAGGCTTCAATTTTCTGTTCTGTTTTCTGGCCTAATGTCCATGTTTCTGCACTATATAGGAATATTGAGAAGATGTAACATTTTGCTATTCTTAATTTTAGCCCTGGTGTTATTTGTTTTGATGTTAGTATATTTTTTCATGTCATTAAAATTACTTTTTGCCATACCTATTCTTTTGTTTAGTTCAATTGTACATTTTCCATCACTGGTTATAGTATGTCCCAGGTAGTTGTAAACAGAACTTTGTCACTAAGTAAAAACTATGTTTCCTGCAAAATCAAAGTCTTCTAGCTGTAGCTCTAATATTTAATGGCTGTATTACAAGTACAGCACTTCTTCATTTGAAGTTTGTGGCAATTCGAAATAGCAAAAGATGTAATATTTATTTATTGTTATTTAGAGCTGAAGATGGCACAAACGGCAGAAATTTTAGACACTCCCACTCCATGTTCAATGATATTTATTTTCAAGTTTCACAAAGTGCAGGGGACCCTCAATGTACCCGTCATGTCTGTCCCTGTTCTGGGCATGTCACTCAGTCCTGGCGAAGCAGATGATGCCTGCTGTTGTTGCCTCTCACATCAGTGTTCTTTTTAGTGTTTCTCCAAGTCAACCTCTTTTTTCCCTTACCTTCTGGTTCCCATTTGAGGGCTTGTTTTGAGATCCTCTTGTTGACCTTCTCGTCATTTAGCCGACAGATGACCTTCTTCTCTTGATTATAAATGATATTTTATGATATGCCTTGTCATTTCTCTTATTTCTGCACAAGTCTTCAATTCATTCCATGATATACATTATAAAGGAGATAAGATATCAAATATACAGATATAAGTTTTAAAGACATAAGTGGCATCCTTGTTTATATCTCCAGTTCATTCTGGACCTTCTTTCAGATTTTTGAAGATGTTGATACATCTTGGTTTGTAGTATTGCATATATCAGTGAGACTGCTCATGCTGTCCCCTTCTTCATCCCACAACTCTGTGGATCGGGCATTACTGACAAGCTTCATCAACCTTCTCCATTGATCTCTATTTGTAGTCATTCATCGGGACTGTAAAGTCAAAGCCTGTCTATTCTTAGGTAGTAACCTCCCATCTCTTTCTCTGATTACCTTCCCTTCTTCCTCATTTGGTTGCTTGGTTGGTTGCGTTCGCCAGATGACTAAAGTATTCTAGAGTATCGTGGTAGACCAGAATATTCCTTTACAGTTGCTTACAGAATGGTCTTTGCCAGGTCAGACAATTGAGAAATGTAGTCAAACCATTCCATTTTGTTTCTTCACAAGAGGATGTGTATAGATGTGAAGTGTATGCTGTAGAATGCGTTTTTCAAAATACCTTTTGTAATATCTCCAATTTATTTCTTATTTGGAGGTCCCCAATTGAGTGAACATAGATGCTTAGTGTTACTAGTTTATAGCACACTATTATATCTTCACTTTTTGGTCTAATGCACTCATTTTTGGCATGGATAGATTATTAACTGCTTATAACAATTTTTATGTTTTTAACAATCGGGAGAGTAAAAGGCCAAAGGAGGGTACCCCGAAGTAAAACAACTGCCTTGTGGGTGAGACTTTTTTAGTAAAAGGCTAGTGGAGCGAACCGTAAACAAACTGACGGAAGGCTATATAAAACCACCGTCGTAACTTCTTTGTACACTCATGAATCGCCACAACAATAGAAATAACGACAACATTAAGGGGATTCCAATGGAAAACCCTCGTTCGGTAGGGGACATCATGTGCTACAGGTGATACCCGATCGTCATCAAGCTACTGTAAGCAAAATAAAAATAAAACAAACTCTAAAGATAGGTACTTGGAATGTGAGAACACTCATGCAGAAGGGTAAACTAGAAAACATCATATAAGAAATAAAAAGAATGGGTTTACAATTACTGGGACTTTGCGAAATGAGATACACCGGGTCAGGAGAGATGTATTCTGATAAACATGAAATAATCTATTCTGGAAGTACTGAACACCAAAGAGGAGTAGGTATCATCTTGGATGCAGAAAGAGCAAGAACAGTGGAAGGCTTTTACCCAATATCTGACAGTCCTTTTAGTGAAATTGAATGGAAAGCCAATAGACATAAATCTTATATAAGTTTATGCACCAACAGCAGACAGTCTAGATGAAACAATTGATAAATTTTATGAGTTAAATGAGGCACTTCATAAATGCAAACCACATGAAAACACCAAAGTTCTAGAGGATTTTAACGCAAAAGTAGGAAAGGAAAGAGTTGAGGAAGTAGTTGGTCATTATGGCTTAGGCGAGAGGAATGAAAGAGGTGAGAAACTTATTGACTGGCAAGAACACACAAAATGATGATAGGAAACACCTGGTTTAAGCAACATCCAAGACGTCTGTGGACATGGAAAAACCCAGGGGACAACGCAAGTAATCAAATTGATTATATAACGATAAGCAATAGATTTAGAAACAGTCTGGTGTATATGAAAACTAGACCAGGGGCAGATTGCAATAGTGATCATGTACCAGTTGTGGGAAAGCTTAGAGTTATATTAAAAACAACAAAACGAGCCTCAGTTAACATCAAGTTAAATTTAGATTTACTAAAATCAGACAAGAAGCTGCAAGACAAATATAAAATCACAATTCAGAACCAGTACAATGCAATAGAGAAGATACAAAGCATTGATGAACAATGGGAAATGCTAAAAGAATCAATGCAACAAACATCAAAAGAATTCATACCACCAGTGAGAACAAATTCAAGAAAGAAATGGATGACAGATGACATTTTGCAGCTAATGGATACAAGAAGAAGAAATAAAGAAAATAAAGATGAGTATAAGAGATTAAATAAAGAAATTGTAGTAAAATGCAATGAAGCAAAAGAAGCATGGCTAAAAGAGAGATGCAAAGAGATTGAAATGCAACAAAAAGGAGATGCTAAAGCTATATACAAACAAATTGAGGAATTAACGGGAAGAAAGACGCAATCAAAAACTGGATGTTTAAGATCAAAGGAAGGAGAACTGTTGATTGATCAAGAAGACATAAGGAAACGATGGACAGAATACATTAAAGATCTTTATAATGATGAACGAATGGAAATAAATATTAAGGATAATGGAGAAGGACCCGAAATACTCAGAGAAGAAGTGGAAAACACCTTGCGCAATATGAAAGCAGGCAAAGCTCCTGAACCAGATAATATAACTAAAGGAGAGATTGAAGCCATGGGTGATTTTGGAATAGGAATAATAACCAAAATATTGAATGATATCTACAACAGCGGATATATACCAGACGACATGCTCAAATCAATATTCATAGCCCTACCAAAGAAATCGGGTGCGATTGAATGTGATGATATCGCACAATAAGCGTTATGAGTCATATGACTAAGATATTACTAAGAACCACCATTTGAAAAGTGCGAAACAAAATCAGTCCAGAAATTAGCGATGAACAGTGTGGTTTTGTTAGAGATAAAGGAACAAGCAATGCCATTTATATCATAAGATCTTTAGTAGAAAGAGCCATAGAGGTGAAAACAGATCTATACCTATGTTTCATAGATTACACCAAGGCATTTGACAAAGTAAAGCACCAAGAAATAATCATTTTAGAAAGCATAAACGTAGGCAGCAAAGATCTAAGAATAATAAAGAATATGTACGCAACAAACAGCGGCCATAAGAACTGGAAACCAATTGGGAATGTTTCAACAAATAAAACAGGGTGTTAGACAAGGTTGTGTGCTGTCATCAGATTTGTTTAATATTTATAGTGAGATTATTTTAAGATCCATAAGGGGCAAGCCTGGAATAACAATTGGAGGTCATACTATAAATAATCTAAGGTATGCTGATGATACAGTTTTAATCGCTAAGAGTGAAAATGAGTTACAAGAAATGTTGGACACTATATAGTGAAAGAAAGCAAAAATAAAGGACTCAACCTTAATAGCAAAAAGACAGAGGTAATGGTAACAACAAAGAAAAAGACATCACCTCAGTGCAAAATAAAGACAAGTGGAACAATATTAAAACAGGTAAATGAATTTAAATATTTGGGAACTTTGTTAACCTCAGATGGAAGATGTACAAAAGAGGTGAGATGCAGAATGGCTCAGGCAAAAGCAGCTTTCCAAAAAATGAGGAAGATACTATGCAATCCATTTTTGACAATAGAAACAAGAAAAAGAGTTCTCAAATGTTATGTAGAGCCAGTCTTAACATATGGATGTGAATCATGGACAATAGGACAACAGACAAGAAAATCACTGGAGTCTGTAGAAATATGGTTTTACTGAAGAATGTTGAAAGTACCATGGACAGCTAAGAAGAGTAATGAAGATGTTCAGAGAGAGGTCAAAAAAGAGAGCTAATTTCCAATATTAGGAAGAAACAATCATCATTGTTTGGCCATATAATGAGAAGAGAACAGCTGGAATATATTGTAACAACTGGGAAAATTGAGGGACGAAGAGATAGAGGGAAGCAAAGAGAAAAAAATACCAGACAGCTTAAGAGAATGGCTTAGCAGAAGGTCAACAACAGAAATGATAAATAACTGTCATGATCGAAAGTTGTGGAGAGACATGATCACCTACGCCAGCAGGCCCGGTACTTGATGATGATGATAACAATTTTGCCAGGGCAATAACCATTTGGGCATACTCTTTTATACTTGTATCTATCTATCTATCTATTGACCTTTTGAGCTGTAGTCGGCCCATTGGCCATAGACCCAGATACTCTTTCTCTTATCTAAATTTTTATTCTAGCAGTTTTCAATCTTTCTAAAGTTATTTTATCAAATCTCGCCATTTGTCTCCGTTCTGTGCAAGCAACTCTATCTTTTTGAGGGAGCCAATTCCTGCTGCTCTTACCTCTCTGATCAATGTTCTTCTCAGTGTTTCTCTGGGTTGACCTCTTTTCGGCCTACCTGTTGTTTCCCCACATGAGGCTTGCTTTGTTATTTGGTTATTATCTCTCCTCATCACATGACCAACATATGACTGTCGTCTTTTCTTGATTACTGAAGTGGTTGATTGACCATTTTTTTCTAATTTCTTTGTTTGTTTTGAATTCGTTCCACGCTATACCAAGTATTTTCCTTAGACATTTATTTTCGAATGCGTTCAACTTTGTTTCTATGTCTCTTGTTGTTTTCCAGCTCTCACATGCATACGTAAAAAAAAGAAGTAAAGTACCCCCGTCATGCCAAGTGGCGTATAGGGAATATGGTGTTAGTGGCCATAAATTTTACAGACCTTCAGCACATGATTTTTGGGGTAATGTGGTCGGTATTACGCCCGTGCCGCTTCACTTTCCCAGAAAAAAATCCGGTACCCATTAAAGGCTGGGTGAACCTGGAAGCCGTCGGTTTGGATCGAACCCTACCCCTTCTCCTTTGTAGTCCAGTTCACTAACCACTGAGCTATCGCAGCTCCCATTCATGTGCATACGTAAGGGTAGATAATACGTTTGATTTTAATAGTCTAAGTTTTGTGTTTGTGCTGATGAGTTTTGATTTCCACAACTTTTCAAGGCTTTTGAAGGACATTGCTGCTTTAGCTATTCTGATTCTAATTTCGTTACTTGTATCCCCTTCCTGATCAATGTGACTTCCAAGACAGATAAAGTGATCAATCTCTTCCACTGGTTTGTTTTCCATGTATTTTCTGTCATCTGTTGGAATTAAGTGATCAATCTCTTCCACTGGTTTGTTTTCCATGTATATTCTGTCATCTGTTGAAATTAAGTTTTTCATGACTTTAGTCTTTTCATGATTGATCTCAAGTACAATTTTTCTGGCTATTGATGATAGTTCGTTTATATTTTCCTGCATCGTTTTTATCTGACTGCTGATGAAGACTATGTCATTAGCAAATTCAAGGTCCTCCAAATGTCTCCTTGTATCCATTTGATGCATTTATTACCAGTGCAGCAGTTTTTCATTATGCAGTTCACAACAATTCGAAATAACAAGGGCGATAAAATACACCCTTGTTTAACCCCAGTTTCTATTGGGAAACATTCGCTCAGTCCTTCCTCTGTACGAACTGCACATTTGTATTCATCATACATTTCTTTGATAATATTTATGATTTTTGGTGGTAAGCCATATTGCTTCAGAATTTTCCACAAAGAAAAGTGTTTGTACTCAGAGTACACATGGGACCTCCTGCTATTTTTACCAATGTGTTTCAAGGCTAGAAATCGGATTATTTATCTAGAGATGGGAGGGTATGGCCACAAGGAAACCATGGATTCTAAGAGAAAATTCCCACCACTTCTGGAAGGATTGGAACCCTAGACCTTCTTAATTAGAGGCGTATATCTTACCTCTAGACCTCCAAGTAAACATTACATTTTATTTAATCTCTGTGTTCACTTTTATCTTGTTGTTTTCAACAAATCTTAATACAATTGACTTCATTAATTAAGTTCCATGTCCGCATCGAAGATTGGCTACCATGGATTTGGACAGTTCTTTCTCACTGATCCTGATGCAAGCTATCAGCTATGAGTTGCTGACATCTTTCAACTTTTATTGTTATAGAGTCCCTCTGCCCCCATTACTGATGTTTTGATGCTGATTTACCTCTTATACTTACAGTTTTACCTTTTACTTATGCAAGATACTGTACTACTAACAGAAAATACTAAAGATCTACAACAATTGCTTAATGTAGTAAATATGACAAGCAAAAAATATGGACTAGATATGAATATCAAAAAGACAAAAACTATGATCATAAACAAAGAAAATTCTCAAGACCTACAAATAAATATGAAAGTTGAAGGAATACATCTGGAGACAGTTCAGAGCTACAACTACCTGGGACATACTATAACCAGTGATGGAAAATGTATAACTGAAATTAAAAAAAAAAGAATAGGCATGGCAAAAAGTAATGTTAAAGCCACAAAAAATATACTAATATCAAAACAAATAACACCAGGGCTAAAACTAAGAATAGCAAAATGTTACATCTTCTCAATATACCTGTATGGTGCAGGGACATTAGACAAGAAAACAGAACAGAAAATTGAAGCCTTTGAAATGTGGATTTATAGAAGAATAGGTAGAATTGGATGGAAACAAAAGATAACAAACGATAAAGTTTTAAAACAACTAGAAATGAAAAAGAACTACTAAACACAATGAGAACAAGACAAATGACATTTTTTGGGCATGTTAAAAGACACAACAGCCTAATAAAAGAAATATTGGAAGGGAAAATACAAGGTAAAAGAGGTAGACCTAGACTAACATGGACGAGTAATATCAAAAGATGGACAAGTCAACCTATGACAACCTGCACCATCAAAGCAAGAGACAGAGCGGAATGGCGCTCCATGGTAGTCAACCTTCGATGTGGAGACGGCACTCAATGATGATGATGATATGCAAGGATAACAGAGATCAGAATAATGTTGATTAGAAGTGAACCTTGAGAAGAAACTCGTGTTATAACGTGAAATCTCTAACACCAGATTCTGGTGTGATGGGCCACGAAATGATTGTGAAAGTTCTATATGAAATGACAAGTTAACCATTGAACTTGTCACTAGTTGAACACATGGTCATGGAACTTTTCATGTTAAAAATACTGGGTATGGCATTTAATTAAAAGAAAAGTGTGCCCTCCATGTCTTAAGGTGTATATAGAATATGGTTTTGTGGTAATATTTTTTCAATTACCAATTACTTTTATGGGTGATGTGGTTGGTATCACACCAGGCTACCCTACTTTTCCAGAAAAATTCATTTATCGGGTGCCATTTCCACATTGAAGGTTGGCTCCCCTGGAGCACCATTTTACTCTGTCCTTTGTGTTTATGGTGCATGCCATAGGTTCACCTTTTGGGTTACAGGTCCACTTTAGTCTTGGTCTGCTTTGTATATTCCTTTTCAAGATGGCTTTTAGAAGGGTATTATATTTCTTTGCATGTCCCAAAAATTTCAGTTGTCTTTTTCGAATTGTGTTAAGTCGTTCTTTTTAATTTTCAACCGATTCAGAACTTCCTTGTTTCTCTTCTTTTACTTCTACCCAATTTTCCACATTTTTCTCTAGATCCACTTTGTTGGGAAATCAGAAAAATCAGTTACATATATAAGCTGGGTGAACTTCATAGCTGTTGATTGGGATTGAAGCTGGCCTCATGTCTTTATGTCAATCCAGTGATTTAGTGCGTACATTTATTTGAGTTGATGGCTATATTGATTGTGCCAGCAGAAACCACAAGTGCTATAAATATACACATATTTATCTGTCATTGTAATCCGCATTAAAAAAATCATGTTGGCAGTATTATAGAGGATCATGTTCTGTGGTCCGTCATGGTATATTGATCAGGTCATGCAAGCTGCATGAATCAATTACTGATTGTTGGTAAAGAATAAGATCATTCTCTGTTGTCATACTTCATCCATTTGCTGTGAAATTTATTATATATTATTACTGTTGATTACTATATGTATATATATATATATATATATATATATATATATATATATATATATATATATATATATATAATTATATTTACAGTAAAAAAGTAAAGTACCCCCGTCATGTCAAGTGCCGTATAGGGAAATATGGTGTTAGTGTTTTTATTTACAGACCTTCAGCACATGATTTTTGGGGTAATGTGGTCGGTATTACGCCCGTGCTGCTTTACTTTCCCAGAAAAAAATCTGGTACCCATTTAAGGCTGGGTGAACCCGGAAGCCGTCGGTTGGGATCGAACCCTACCCCTTGTCCTTTGCAGTTCAGTTCACTAACCACTGAGTTATTGCGGCTTCCAATTATATTTACAACTTTCATATTTCTATTTTCTTTTTCAATTGGGGCTGAAATAAAAACTCTGACTTGAATGGCAACTGTTGTGGGCTTGTGACCTTTGTAAGATGCCATCCTTATATAAAACCCCTGAAATGAGATAAAGCCCTTTAAAAATGTGTATGTCTTTTAGTGCTTTTTTAAAATTAAATTATATTCTTACATTGTATTTATTCACTTAGTACTTCATTAAAATTTTAATTTTTTTTTATTTGAGCAATTGTTTGTGATCGCCTTGTGATATCTGCATTGATCCCATAAAACCAAATTTCTGCAAAGATTTTATTTAGGTTTTCTTTAGTTAGTCTTTGGCAGTACCTAGCCTGCTGGCAAGACTGTCGGTAAATTGAACAGTCATCTCCTTGATGAATTATCACCAAACCTCTTCTATCCAGCACACTTTAACATCACAGTTTTACACTTTGCCCCTTTTTAGTAAAAACAAGAAAAATCAATGCCCCATTTTCTGAGTTTACTGAATAATTACTCCTTATCCTTGCCTGCCTCTTGATAGATGTTAAGTTGGTGTGTAAGTCTGTGTTATGGTGAGCAACAGGTTGAAAATAGAAGATGGAAGTGGATTAGACACAGACTAAGAAAACCTGGTGCCAACATAGCTAGACAGGCACTATAATGGAACCCACTGGGATAGAGAACCAGAAATGCATAGGGAAGAGAAGTCATGGGAACAATCAAAAGAACATTGCCTAGACTAGAAAGAAATGTCTAAGTGTACAGTGAGACCTTGTCCTTGCCCTGTACTCCCAAAAATGCCTGATGGGGATTGATTGATTGAAGTTGGTGTATTGTTATTTACAGCGAGCTACAAAATCAGAATCTCCATTCTGACACATCTGACTCCAAAACAGCATTTGTGAAAAAAATATTGTTGTCTCAGCCTTTCCCAACCTCGATCTCCCAAACTTAATGTGTTTGGAAACAATCTGTTTCCATTGATTATTCAAATTACTTGGCATTATGAAGAACCCTTCACTCAAATCTTCACAAGAGCTCAAATTATTTTGCACTGCTTGCACACACACACACACATGTACACTATTATAGACAACTGAGTCAGGTGGGCAGGGGCACATTGTTTGCATACATGACCAACACATTCCTGAACAGTCGGTACAGCAAACTCAGCAATGGCAAACAATCAGCCTGGAACATATTCAGTGTTTCAGAGATCCACTAACATTTATATTAATGTCATGTTCTGACAAATTTGGTGCAGGATTGTCCCACTTGATGCTGTGGCAGTATCTGTATTTGTAGTTCGACTGGATGAAAGTTTATTGGTCTTGAACTGGTCTTAAATAACAGTTTGATAGACACATGGCCTGCCTTGACATTGATCACATCACAGATCAGATGTGCAGTTGGTTGTTGAAAAACATGCTCACAAATGCAATTTCCCCCATAAGTCTTAAGGTGTCGAGAGGTCCATTACTTGAAGGGGGCGTAGCATTTGTTAAATCTGTGACATAAGAATCCTTTTAACCTTCTTTCTTGCCTTGCTGCTCGTGTACTGTGAGGTGTTGCAGAGAGGAAGTATGTGTAGTTTTCTGGACATTGCTGGTTGTGTTTGAGTTATTGTTATCTTGAACTGATTTAGTGACTCTGATTCCATCTGTCCACTATTTCCTGAGTTGTTCTTTCACCTTGTAGCCATGTATTTTCTTAAAGTGGGCTAGCGCTGCAGGATGGTTGGGTTACATTACGGATCCTTCTCCAAACTATTTCATTGTTTGATTTCATCAATCACTAGAACTTTTCTTACAGTGTTTCTGTTAAATATTTTTATTTTACTCAATTCCTCCTTTCTTTGTTTTCAGCATTTCTTTTGCATCTCATTCCACATCATATGATTTGCACATGTTTCTTTCAAGGGCTGTCTATTCAAAGCATGATGTAGGTCCAAACAGTGGATCTATCAATTTCTATTCTGCTTGCATAGGAACATTTTGATGTTTCGAGACCAGTTACAAAAAAAAAAAAAAAAAGTAAAGTGCCCCATCACGCCAAGTGGTGTATAGGGAAAATGGTGTTAGTGACCATAAATTTTACAGACCTTTGGCACATGATTTATGGGGTAATGTGGTCGATATTACACCCGTGCCGCTTTACTTTCCCAGAAAAAAATCCGGTAAAACCCGAAAGCTGTCGATTAGGATCGAACCCTACCTCTTGTCCTTTGTAGTCCAGTTCACTAACCACTGAGCTATCGCAGTCCCCTTTTCGAGACCAGTGCTCTCTGGTAATTTATTGAACATGATGTTGCTTAAAGCAGATTTGATATTATCTCGCAGAACAGGATTCTCGTGAACCTCTGAGCTTAACTTGGGAAAATAATGACAACAGTCTTTCTCTTTGAGTGGTGACAATGCCAGTTCTTACCCATTTCTGAAATAAGTTGGGGCCTCGGTAGCCTAGTTAGGAAAACCACCCGATCGGGCTACTAACATTTAAACCCGCTGTCGACCCAGCTGCTGGCAGAAATGGGTACCAGGGTAGTATTCTGGGAAGTTGAGGAATGTTGCCTCACATTTTGATTTTCAATGCTGGAAGTGACACTATCCAGAAGTCTCCGAACACATCTGGATAGGCTGCCGAGCACATGTGGGTGAAAACTCTTGAGCTAATACGCTGATTCAAGTCTCATACTTTACCTTTCATCATCATCATCAAGTACTGGGCCTAGTGGCGTAGGTGATCATGTCTCTCCACAACTTTCAATCTCGGCAGCTATTTAACTGTACCTTTACCCAAGCCAAATAAAACGCATGGACATTGCAGCATCAAGGGAAAAATTGAGTTTTTTTGAGAATGTTCTTTCTTTGATTTGTCTTGCACATTGAGCTTTGTTTTTGTTTGTTTGTGCACATTTTGCTTCAGATATTCTTTTGGAAGGTTTTTGTCTTCTACTGGCTACACACAAAGATGGTTCTCACAGGAAAATTCTTGAGCTGCTATTAGGGATCAAAGCTGCAGCAGAACTGGCCATCCAATACTAAAGACATGCACAAGAAAGTGGTAATACTGATGGTAGCTTGTTAGCTCTAACTGTACTAAAAATGCTCGGGGGGGGGCACCAAAGAGCATCAGCTCACAGACGTTTAGATCCATAACAATAAAAAAATCCCCAGGAGGCCTTAGAGCATCATCTCACAGACTTTTAGATCCATATCTATCTATTGACCTTTCGAGCCGTAACCGGCCCATAGGGCGTAGGCCAAGATACACCTTCTCCTATATGAATTTTTGTTCTAGCAGTTTTCTTTTAAAGATATTTTATCAAATCTCGCCATCTGTCTCTGTTCTGTGCAAGCAGTTCTATCTCATTGAGGGAGCCGATTCCTGCTGCTCTTGCCTCTCTCATCAATGTTCTTCTCAGTGTCTCCCTGGGTCTTCCTGTTTTTCTTTTACCTGTTGTTTCCCATATGAGGGCTTGCTTTGCTATTCGATTATTATCTCTTCTCATCACATGTCCAACATATGACCATCGTCTTTTCTTTATTACTGAAGATATTAGTGGTTGATTGGCGATTTCTCTAATTTCCTTGTTTGTTTTGAATTCGTTCCATTCTATACCAAGTATTTTCCTTAGACATTTATTTTCGAATGCGTTCAACCTTGTTTCTGGGTTGATAGTACGTTTGATTTGAATAGTCTTGTGTTTGTGTCTAAGTTTAGTGTTTGTGCTGATGAGTTTTGATTTCCACAACTTTTCAAGGCTTCTGAAAGACATTGCTGCTTTAGCCATTATATTTTTATAAGTCATGAATAAAATTTATATTTATTTAAAAAAACAGTTAAAATAATTTGTAAAACACTGGACAGAAAAATATAGAAAGACATGATCGTCTATGCCGATTGGCATGACAAATATTGAAGAATAGAATGCCAGAAACAAAGCAACAATGTAAACTGATATGAAGGGGAATGGAATATTTTTTAAAATTAACTAAAACTAATCTCATATGTTTTTTTTTTCATAGTTTGCATCTGTAGCACAGTTATGTAGAGAAAAGTGTCAACATTTCTCATTTTCAAGCTTTGTTATGTTCAGATTTTTAATCATTGCACACTGGACAAATCCATATGTGCTCCGGTTTTCCCCTCTTAAATATTGAGAATTTCCACAGAAAACACTGATCGCGCACAAACTTTGCATCGTGGCCTCGGATCTTTCATTTTAGGGGGATTTTTTTTTTTTTACTCTTTTATGTTTTTAACTGCCAGGGCTTATTTAACGTGCGCAAATGCATATGGAACCTCCTGTTTTTTTTACCGTTATTCAAGAGGGGTAGGCACTGGATCTGGGTAAAGGCATCAAGATGCATAGAGATGCAAAGCTGATGTTCTACTTTTGTTTTGTTTCTCACCTACATGTAGCTGTTACCATACCACTTTATCCTTGATTTTAATTTCCATCATTAGACATTTGATCTCACTACCCAGAGAGGGCTAGACATTTGATCTCACTACCTAGAGAGGGCTAGACATTTGATCTCACTACCCAGAGAGGGCTAGACATTTGATTTCACTACCAGAGGGGGCTAGACATTTGATCTCACTACCCAGAGAGGGCTAGATATTTGATCTCACTACCCAGAGATCAAGGGAGAGTAATGCCTTAAAAAAACACCTAAAGTTCAATTTTATTAATTTAAAAAAAAAATATTCCCACTGGTGGAAACGAACCTGGAGCCTTCCTGTCCAGATGCTGATATCTTACCTCTAGACCACCCAGACCACACACACCACACACACACACACACCCCACCCCCCCCCCCCCCCCCACTTTTTTTATTTTTAAGTTGTTGTTGATAGCAAGTTTTAGATAATGTCAAATGTAATATTTTCTTTTACATGAAAATCATCGTCATGTGTTGCAACATTAATTACATCAGTTTAATTCATTCTATCGCAAGCTTCAGTCACAACAATACAATACTTTGTCATAGTAGAGCCTCTCTCACTGATGTTGTTGAGTTTGTGCACCAAGTGAGATCTTGTTGTACAATCATGCAAAAGATTAAAGTCTTAATTATCACTGTCCTAGTACAGTGTTGATGGTCCTAGTACAGTGTTGATGGTCCTACTGTCCTAGTATAGTGTTGATGGTCCTATATACATGAACAAGAACTACATGTGAAAATTTAAACATTTTTTGTACATAAAAGATTTGACTTAAATTTCTGAACATTTAGTGATTGTCTTTTGAAACCTATTTTTCAGGAATGCCATTCTATCAGGCAGTGAATATTCTACGAAGTCAGGATTCCTCTATCAAGGGTGTTCAAGTTTGGTACAGTGAACAGGTAAATATTTGTTTTTGTACATGTTTTGTTTGAGCAACCTTGTTTCCTTCATTGCTTCACGTTTTTTTCTATTTTCACCCTGTTATTGAGTTATTTGCGGGTCATCATCATTGCACTCCGAACATGTCCATAGGTGCTCAGATCCCCTCCTCAGCAATTCCCTCAGTGTCCAGCGACTGATGACTCCAGTTCTATGTTGGTTGATAAGTCTTCTTACACGGCCACCAAGTTTCTCATTTCTGGCTGTGCCCATCTTAACTCCCATTTCCATCATCCGAAGAAGTGACGTTGATCTGTGTTTGTTGAAGTCCTGTGCTCTTCCCACATCTCGGAGTGCATTGATGATGTTCGCCCGATCCATCGGTTGCCCGTCCTCAACGACAGCGCAGCTAGCCAACCTGTCCGCTCTCTCATTTCCCCGTACTCCAGCATGTCCAGGGACATAGACAAAGGTGACCTTACGTATTTTGGATTTCTGCAACGACTCTACCCATTGCATGCATACAAAGCCCGCCTCCACTTTTTTTATTATGCTCATCGAATCACTCAGTATACATGCGTGGATGTAGTCTTGTGACTCTAACCATTTGAATGCCTTGGTCACTGCCATCACCTCCATTGTCATGCTACTCGTGGTCATGGCGTATGCACCACTGTCTTCCTTGGCTATTCTGCCTGCCGAGCGTGCTGTAAATGCCCATGCACTTCTTTCGTGTCGTCTTACAGATCCGTCTGTATAGATGACTGCATCTTTCTCATCGGTGTTATCGCAGATGAGACCGTTGACCTCAGCATTAACCACGACCGGGTTCTGTTCCCTACTTTTCCTGTCGAGTGTGACAATACATGAGAAAGTCTCTTTGAATGACGTGGGCACCGGTATCCACTCCTCACCACGCTGATATTGGTTAGCCCACAGACCTGTTTGATGACATCTTCTGCTCGGCCCACCCATGATTTGCCTCTTTTTAGCCTGGTACCTTTCTCTGTGTTGAGCACGTAGTGCAATGGATGCTCCGTATCTGTACTAATCTTCAGGTATGCTCGTGCTCTCCAGATCTTGATTCTGTCATCCATGGTTGGAAAGTCAAGAAGATACTTCATTGCTACACAGGGAGAGTCCCTCGTACATCCCAGGATAATGCGCATGGCTTCATTTTGTATTTTCTCCAGCCTATCAATTTGAGTCGTACTGACAGTAAGAATGGCCAGGGCATACTCGATTGGTGCGAGGACTAATCCCTGGAACAGAAGAGTAAGTAGCCTCTGCTCGATGTTGGCAGCTGCCATGACCTTCAAGGCGGCTAATCCTTTGCGGGATTTTGTTATCACATGGTCGACGTGGTCCCGAAAACACAGGCTGCGATCAAACTTAACTCCGAGGTATGTCATCAACTTGTCTCTGGTCACCTCATCAGCTCCCATTCGTACTACCGGTGTGGTCGTATTAACGATATGATTGTTAAGGGAGAACCATGAAACTGATGCTTTATTAGGATTAACCAAGGCACCTGAAACCCCACACCAGGAAGAAATGCGATCGAGCTCGTCTTGCATTGTGGAGGCAATTCCCCGTCTGTCTCTTCCCTGTCGATATACCAGAATATCATCAGCAAAAGTCATAGTTCTTCCCGTCCCATCACGTTACACGTTAAATAGAACTGGTGACAATGGTGAGCCTTGTGGCAGCCCAGGACAAATGGATGTTGGCTCGGAAGACCAACTTCCACATCTGAGTATCACCTTCCTCTGAAACAATGCCGCGGCGATCCATCTAATGAGGAAGGGGTGCACCGCCAGTTTGAGAAACATATGCATGAGATATTCAAATGGTACCCTGTTGTATGCATCCTCCAGATCTATAGCAGCAGCACGTCTCCTCTCGTCTGTGGAAGCCTTCGAAGACGTCATAGGCAAATACTGCCGCATTGAGCCATGTCTCTTTGTTATATCTAATAATGGCAAGGACGAATTCAAATTCAAACAATACAAATGTGATTTTTGGGCCATGTTAAAAGACACAACAGCCTACTAAAAGTCCTGGATGGGGAAAATAAAAGGTAAAAGAGGCAAAGGCAGACCAAGGCTAACATGGATGAGTAACATCAAAAAATGGACAAATCAGCCTATGACAACCTGCACCATCAAAGCATGAAACAGGACAGAATGGTGCGCCATGGTGGAGCAACCTTCAATGAGGAGATGGCACTCGATGATGAATAATGGCAAGAAAAAGTGTACACATAAAAAAATCATATTAAATAAGCCATCTGTTATATTGTACCTGATTAACACTAAAGTAGTTTGATTTTTCACACTATACTGAGTATAACACTTTAAAACCTGTCTATTAAAATGAATAAAATTCCTTCAATAACAAAGGAAGTTGATTGAGGGGCTCATTGTAAAATTGGGAACAATTGGTGCAACAGAAACTGAGTGGTCAATAATTTAAAATTGAAATGTTTTGTTTTATTTGCAAAAGCTGAAACATATTTTGCTTACTTTATAAAAGAAATTGAGATTATTGAAAAATCTAATTACCAAGAAAGTATTCCTGCAATAAAAATCTATAGAAAAAGATTTATTTTATATATCTTGGAAATTGTATAGATCATGATAAAAACACTGATAAAGAGAGAAATAAAAAATAAAAAACTGAAATAGTAATGGAAGCAATAACTTGGGAGCCTTGATATTTTGTTAAAATAGAAATCAAATGTTTCCCTTTGTATGGGGAAATAGTATGAGACTTGAACCTGCGTCTGCCTATCCAGAAGTGTTCGGAGACTCCCGTCTAGTGTCACCTCAAGCATCGTAACTCATGAAATGAGGCATCATTCCTCACCTTCCCAGAGTGCTATCCTGGTACCCATTTCTGACAGTAGCTGGGTTGACTGCAGCGTATTTTATCCAAGAGTACAATTCACATTGCTTCCAGCTGGAATCAGACACAGGTTTTCTGAATGGCGGTAGCTAGTGGGGTGGTTTTCCCAACTAGACTACCAAGGCCCCCGAGGAATATTATGTTAATGATCATATGTTCCCAATGGCAAAGGCACATTTTATGGGTGACGTGCTTGAGACTAGGTGAACCATAAAGCTATATCCGTCCAACAAGAAATTATAGTAATATCTGGACATTGAATCCAGACCCTTCTGATCAGTAGTAAGCCACTTGGACTGAAAGTGGTCAACAGCTCAATTCTGACTGCTTACATTAGGATCAGAGCCAAAACTGACCAAGATTATAATTCCCCTCCTTGTTTGGACCTGAAAATGCTAATTGCTGTAACCTAGTAAGTTGAAACTTTAAAAAAATCAACCAAGTAGTAAAAATGTCCATGCTGAACCCTTCACCCCTGACCAGAGGGTATAATTACAGCTACACCCGTGGGACAATTCCTTTCCCATTCTGACCACGGTCCACGACACAGGGAAGTCAATTTTCTTTTCTTTAACATATTTCGATTATTTTGTTTTGGATGTTTCATTACTAGTTAGCTATGTAGGATTAGTTTTATTTACTTACATATCTCTGTGTGTGTGTTGTTTGTTTGTTCCTGCTGTCGGCCTATTGAGCCGAAACGTCGTTCAAATCTGTGTCGTCTACTAACCACATAAAGCTTTTACCATACCATTTTTTCTATTTTTTTTCAATTTTCCCATGCTGAAGTTACTTGTGTTGCACTGGAGATCACAGCCAGTGCTGCTACCTGGAAAACACAACACCCACATAATGCCCATTTAAGAGCTGACAATAAAGAGGAGTTGTCCCTGGACAAACAAAAATATTCATAAATAATCCTACCATTGTGCTCCACCAAAGAAGACAAGCCTGTGAAGTGGTTTTAAGCTTGTTTATAGAAGACAATGTGAAGATAATGTATTTTGTTGTACAGTTTAATAGACATTAGGGAGACTGCTCCTGATGAACACCGCCACATTTGCATTACTGGCAGTTCAAAGGAGTGGAAATCCCAAGCAGAAATATCATCACCATCAGCTGCAGCCTGCCCCCACCATGCCAAGTTACCCCATGATAAGAGGATTAGTTTCATGGCACCCCCAGCTGTGAGTGTGTATAAGAACGTCATACAGAGTAGCAAGCCATTTTAGACTGCTGCTACCATGAAGAGGACATCAGTGTGCTAGGTTAAAGTTGAGACAGTTTTGTGCGATGTGGTATGGACAGTAGATTCGATCAGAAGTGTTGTGAAGAATAAGTTTAGTTAATATATGCCGAATATCTTGTGAGCGTTCAAGTTCATTGCAGCAGGAGGTTGATGCCTGGGAGTCATGATCCTGGCAGGTCCAGCCCCGACCCGAGTGTCAAGAAGCTAAAGGGTCATAACATTTGTAGAACAGAGCTCCATTTCTGATGATGAGATTACCTCCTGCTGCGAAGCTCTGTATCAAGAGTTTCCTATTACTGTACTTTCTTTCAAGGACAAAATAATTGGCCTGGATATAAAATTCAGTTGTTACCAAATGGATATAAAATTCAGTTGTTACCAAATGGATATAAAATTCAGTTGTTACCAAATGGATATAAAATTCAGTTGTTACCAAATGGATATAAAATTCAGTTGTTACCAAATGGATATAAAATTCAGTTGTTACCAAATGGATATAAAATTCAGTTGTTACCAAATGGATATAAAATTCAGTTGTTACCAAATGGATATAAAATCCAGTTGTTACCAAATGACACACAAGACACTCTATGAATGACAACTAAGGAACACAGCAGGCTTTGCATGAGAAGCCATGGACACAATAAGAGCACAGCATCTCACAGTTAGGGAGCCGCGATAACTCAGTGGTTAGTGAACTGGACTACAAAGGACAAGGGTAGGGTTCGATCCCAACTGACGGCTTCCGGTTCACCAAGCCTTTAATGGTACTGGATTTTTTTTCCGGGAAAGTCAAGCGGCACGGGCGTAATACCAACCAGCGAATCAATTCAGAGGAAGAGGTATGTTTACAGCACTCAGAAAAATTGACAAATATATATTATAATATAATTGTCTGCAACGCAAGTATTCAGCCCTCGAGTGCTGTAAACATACCTCTTCCTCTGAATTGATTCGCTGATTATCACCTTGGAAGTTTCCCTCTATAATAATATTCATTTATTATTATTTGTCTCCACCGTAATACCAACCACATTACCCCAAAAACCACATGCCGAAGGTCTGTAAATTTATGGTCACTAACACATTATTCCCTATACGCCACTGGGCGTGATGGGGGTAGTTTACTCTTTTTACTTCACCTTCTAACAGTTAAAAGAAACCATAATTGACACAGATTTTACCAAAGTACTCTCTGTCCTTTACTTTTGTTTATGTGCAATCTATGTGTGTTCTGTTGGTTGAAATGTTTCTCTATGTTATTTAAGTCTGCCTAACAAGTTGTTCTTTTGAGTCAATTCAAAACCTTCTCTCGCTGATTACATTAGATTATCAACAAACTTGATATGAACTTGCTATTTTAGTTTAGTCTGTTCTAGCATTTCCTAGATTCCTTATTTCGAAAAAGCGATTCCATAACATTCAGTTCGCATACTTAATTAAGTAAATATTTAAAATGTATTTTTCATTATTTTTTTTTATCGTGGTTTTTATTAATTTTTAATTTGTTATGTTATTTTATATTTCCTATTAAAGGCTGTTTGCCAAAACACAAAATCATTCTGTGCTGTTATTCTCCAACATAATGTAAGCATACTCAAACTGTGTATTTTTGTGTCTTTATTATCCTCCATGTGACACTTACACCTCTCTAATTACCACACACAAAAATACCACAGAATAAAAAGATTGGTTGGTAATCATCAACATCAAGCATCATGTTTACTGGAGTAGGTGATCATGTGACCACAACTTTCTATCTCTAAAGTTTTTTAAAAATAATTTCTCTTGTTGACTTTCTATCAAACCAGTCACTTCAACTGTATTGTATCTTTTCTCTCTGCTACCTTCTACCCCTTCTTTCATCAATTTTTGTCCAGCTGTAATAAAATATTCCATTTGTTCCCTACTCACAACATGATTGCTAAATTATAATTGACTCTTTTTTTTTTCTACTTTCTCCTTTTTTCTTTGCCTCTTTTTACAATTTTTTTATTTGAACATCCACATTACATGTTTTTTTAAACTGTTTATAGTATTCTCACCACTCTTCTGTACTACATTTCTCTGGCAGTTGATCATAGAAGGAACAGAATGACACAAACTGGAGACTACAACTTTTGAAAATTAGTAACATTAAAATAATCATGAGAAAAAAATTGAATGTGGCAAATAAATAAAGTTAATTAATTTTTTCTATGCACACTGGAAGATGTACATTTAAAAAACATTAAGTTAAAGGAAACAAAATGGAGAACTTATTATTATTGCTTTGTTAGAGTGCTATCTGATCAGAGTAGTGCTTGCTGTGTTTTCCTTTCTTGTTAGTGACTTCTTTTTGTGTACTGTTCTTGTTTGACTATCTTCTAGCCTTTCAATTTTATTTTTATGAGTGTTCTGTTTCTCTTTTGCGATGCTTATGACTTGTGTGTTTGTCCCTCTTAATTCAAAACTTTCACCTTTTGATGAATGGTGATCAAGTGTCATGGTCAACCATTTGTTTTAGTTTAGCCTTGAAGAGTTTGTGTGGCAGTTACAATACTTTTCTGATTTCCTAAGTTCTGCTGGAGATTGTTGATTCTAGAGGGGCTTAGTGCTGGTTCTTCATAACAGACCACATTACTGTGGCAATTACAGGGGGTGTAAAAGTGAAGTCTTGATCAATGTTGAAATCACTGGGTCACTGATCTTTCCATTGCGTCCACAGGTTGCCTGTTTCGAGTTTCTTATTCATCATCATCTTGTGCCATCTCCACATTGAAAGTTGGCCATTACACTCTGTCTTTTGCCTTGATGGTACATCTTCTCCTTTCCTTCCTCATTTGCCTTTCAATGTCGAGGGGAGATATAATTTGCGATCCTTTTTGCACTTTTGTTGGCCTAAGCCGCTGTTATGTTTCCTACTGTTTCTAATATTCATCCATCTTTTTTGTGGATGGCCCTTGGGTCTGGTGTTCTCATAATGTTTATTGAAGGCTTGTTGTGTTGTCTTTTTTTTTTTTTATATCTTTCTACCTTATCACTTGGCCAAACCAATTTACCTGTTGTTTCTCTATATACTGTATGACGGAAATTATTCGTAAGTTTTTTTCTCAGTCATTTCTGATCGTATCTTTCAGGCTGTTTCCTGACATTCGTCTAACACAGTTCACCCTTGTAGTGGTTATTTCTGTTACTGTACTTGTATCTGTTCTGTTTTACAGAACAGAGAATTGAAGCCTTTGAAATGTGGATATATAGAAGAATAGGTAGAATTGGATGGAAGGAAAAGAAAACAAACGATGGAAGTCTTAAAACAACTAAAAATGAAAAGAGAACTACTAAGCATAATTCAAAAAAGACAAATGTGATTTTTGGGCCATGTTAAAAGACACAACAGCCTACTAAAAGCAATCCTGGAGGGGAAAATTACGAGGTAAAAGAGGCAGACCAAGACTAACATGGACGAGTAACATCAAAAGATGGACAAATGAGCCTATGACAATCTGCACCATCAAAGCAAGAGACAGAGCAGAATGGCGCTCCATGGTAGCCAACCTTTGTTGTGGAGACGGCACTCGATGATGACGACTTGTATCTAGGGCCCAGATCTGACTCTTGTAGCACAACGTTGGAATGAAGATTATATTGTAGAGTGCCCATTTTACCTCTAGATTTATTTCCTTGTTGGACAATAGTGGTGATAGCTGTCTGATGATTTGACAAACTTTGTTGCATTTTGAGTCTATTTCTGCTGTTTGTGAATTGTCGTTTGTCACTAGACTTCCTAGATATTTAAATTCCTCTACTTGTTTTAATTGTCTGCCGTCTATAGTTATATTGATGATCTGTTTCTCTTTTGTGATATTCATGACTTCTATTTTGTTGATGTTGATTTTAATATTGTATTTTGTGCCAGGCACAAAGTTAAGTTTATTTAAATGTTCTTGTAGGTCTTCTATTTTTCTAAGCATTAGTGCCTGATGATCTGCAAATAGAAGCTCGTTAAGCTCATCTGTCTCCAGTTAGTTGGCTAACTTACATATGTAGTCCATGTAAGTAAACCCACTATCAATAATGGTATAAATGGTGTCATTCACAGAATCCACTATAAATAAAATGTTATAAATAATGTCATTCACAGAATCCACTATAAATAAAATGTTATAAATAATGTCATTCACAGAACCCACTTTCAATAATGTTATAAATAATGTCATTCACAGAACCCACTTTCAATAATGTTATAAATAATGTCATTCACAGAACCCACTTTCAATAATGTTATAAATAATGTCATTCACAGAATCCACTATAAATATAATGTTATAAATAATGTCATTCACAGAATCCACTATAAATAAAATGTTATAAATAATGTCATTCACAGAACCCACTTTCAATAATGTTATAAATGGTGTCATTCACAGAATCCACTATAAATAAAATGTTATAAATAATGTCATTCACAGAATCCACTATAAATAAAATGTTATAAATAATGTCATTCACAGAATCCACTATAAATAAAATGTTATAAATAATGTCATTCACAGAATCCACTATAAATAAAATGTTATAAATAATGTCATTCACAGAACCCACTTCAGGTGGACTTGGTAGTCAATCTGTCTCAAGATGGAATCAAGCTCATCTTTGATCCAAGCTCACAGAGGCTCAAGGTAATGTCCTGTTTGTTTATAACTAACTAATTATCTAACTAACCAACTACTGCTTCTTTCAATTCCCAGTTACCAGTATTTGAAGTCCTACGCAGTAGAACATTACAAACTTAGTTTAATTAAGAACTTAGTACTTGTTTTTGTTCGGTTCAGAACACAAACCTATAGATTAAACAGCATGACTTGGGCATGCAGGTGCATAGGGTAATGAAAGTGTTGACAGACTTGCCAGTTTGGCTGAGTGCAGAATGGCAATGGTCCGCTTTGATATTCTCAGTGCTCTCAAGGATGCTGCATGAATAAAGACTCAGAAAGTGACCCTGAATTTGCAGCCATGAGCAGAGTTCATGAATTCTATGTCAAGATTGGAGATACCAGATAAGAGTGCTACTTGGTAAGGCAAAGAAGACTTATCAACCAACACAACACTGGTGTTGTTAGCTGCTACACGTTGGTGAATATTTTGCGGAAGAGATCTGAGCACTTATGGACTTGTTCCGTGTGCATTGAGGAAAACTAGTTGACTGAGCTAAACCAAACTTGGACATGTTTTCTGCATTTCTTTGTCTTCAATTCCTTCTTTCTATCTATCTATTGACCTTTCGAGCCGTAGCCGGCCCATAGGGCATAGACCAAGGTACTTCTTCTTTTATCTAAATTTTTATTCTAGCAGTTTTCAATTCTTTTAAAGATGTTTTATCAAATCTCGCCATTTGTCTCTGTTCTGTGCAAGCAGCTTTATCTCATTGAGGGAGCCGATTTCTGCTGTTCTTGCCTCTCTCATCAATGTTCTTTTCAATGTCTCTCTGGGTCTTCCTCTTTTCCTCTTACCTGTTGTTTCCCACATGAGGGCTTGCTTTGCTATTCGGTTATTATCTCTTCTCATCACATGTCCAACATATGACCATTGTTTTTTCTTGATTACTGAAGATGTTAGTGGTTTACAAATTCTGTATCAGGCCTACGTTTCTGTAACGATTACAAAATCGTTTTTACGATCGCGGCTTGTTAAACCTCTGATCAACGGTTCTATACCAAGCCGAGAAAAATAATTTCTCCATCTTGGATACAACCAGAAACTATGGCCAATTGCTGAATGTGAAATGAGAAAAAGACTAAATTGAAGCAATGCAGTATTAATGAGGTGAATCATTGACTTTAGAGAGTCGAACAGATTACTTTGCATCAACAGATGTGTTTAATGAGAGAAATATTGGAAGCTAGCAGGTTAGATAAAAATAAAGCAAGAAATGAACAAGACATTATTTACAGACTGACATGAGCAGACAAAGATCTTGGAAACATAATAAATTATGCTGAATTGTTTCTGGACAAGCCTTCACAAAATAAGTCAATATGCCACATGTGACTGTGCAGCACTCAGACAAAGATCTTGGAAACATAATTAATTATGCTGAATTGTTTCTGAACATGCCTTCACAAAATAAGTCAATATGCCACATGTGACTGTGCAGCACTCAGACAAAGATCTTGGAAACATAATTAATTATGCTGAATTGTTTCTGGACATGCCTTCACAAAATAAGTCAATATGCCACATGTGACTGTGCAGCACTCAGACAAAGATCTTGGAAACATAATAAATTATGCTGAATTGTTTCTGAACATGCCTTCACAAAATAAGTCAATATGCCACATGTGACTGTGCAGCACTCAGACAAAGATCTTGGAAACATAATAAATTATGCTGAATTGTTTCTGAACATGCTTTCACAAAATAAGTCAATATCCCACATGTGACTGTGCAGCACTCAGACAAAGATCTTGGAAACATAATAAATTATGCTGAATTGTTTCTGAACATGCCTTCACAAAATAAGTCAATATCCCACATGTGACTGTGCAGCACTCAGACAAAGATCTTGGAAACATAATAAATTATGCTGAATTGTTTCTGAACATGCCTTCACAAAATAAGTCAATATGCCACATGTGACTGTGCAGCACTCAGACAAAGATCTTGGAAACATAATAAATTATGCTGAATTGTTTCTGAACATGCCTTCACAAAATAAGTCAATATGCCACATGTGACTGTGCAGCACTCAGACAAAGAATACAAAAATGGATCAACCATTATCATCATTGGATGCTGTCTCCACTTCAAATGTTGGCTACTATAGAGCACCATCTACTCTTATCTCTTGTCTTGATAGTCCAAGTTGTCAAAAGTTCACTTTAAATGCTATCAGTCCGCTTTAGTCTTGGTCTGCCTCTGCCTCATCTACCTTGTACCTTCCCTTCCAAGATGACCTTTACTAGGGTATTGTCTCTTTCTATGCCCCAAAACTGTCTGTTGTCTTTTTTGAATTGTGAAAAGTAGTTCTTTTTTCATTGTTAGCTGATTTAGAATTTCTGTGTTTCTCATTTTTTTTCCTTCCACCCAATTCTCCCCATTTTCCTATACATCCCCTTTTTCAAATACTTCAGTTTTCTTCTCTGATTTCTTAATTAATGTCCATGTTTTTGCACCATACAGGAATGTTGAGTATATATAATACTTTATAATTTGTAGTTTTAGTTCTGATGTTATCTGCTTTGAGGTGGTTCGATTTTTCATGTTGTTAAAATTGCATTTTGCTATTCATATTCTTTTGTTTATTTCTGTCTTACATTTGTCATTATTTATTATATAACATGCCTAAGATAGCTATATTCCTGAACTCTTTCTAGGTTCATTCCATCTTCTTTGATAACCACTTGTATATTTTGTGTATTTACTTAGTTTATAATTGTTGTTCTACTGCTTTTAATAATTATATCCAGACCATATTCTTTGCTTGTCTTGTTTATTTTGTTAACTAGCAGTATGTCTTCTCAATTTTCTGCAATAAAAATATCTTAGGTTATTGATTATATATCCATTAATGTTTAGTCCTTGTATCCCCATGATGTCTTTAAAGATCTGTTCAGTGTATATGTTGAATAAACATAGTTATAGAAACAGCTTTGTCTTACCCCTCTTTTTTAAGTTCAATAGGTCAGGTTTTTTTGTATTTTATCATCGCATGGATCAATCACAATAAAAATATAAATATGGATCCACCACGTTCTCTTACAAACTTTGAACAAACCAATGAAGACCTACCGCAGCCTTTAGTTCATGACCTCTACTGGTTTTGATATGAAGCAGAAATTGTGGCTGGAGAAATCATGATTAGTTGGATATATAGAGTGAGGGCAGGAAAACAATATAACATCATCCTGAAGATGGTGAGGACAGGAAAACAACATAACATCATCCTGAAGGTGGTGAGGGCAGGAAAACAACATAACATCATCCTGAAGGTGGTGAGGGCAGGAAAACAACATGACATCATCCTGAAGGTGGTGAGGGCAGGAAAACAACATAACATCATCCTGAAGGTGGTGAGGACAGGAAAACAACATGACATCATCCTGAAGGTGGTGAGGGCAGGAAAACAACATAACATCATCCTGAAGGTGGTGAGGGCAGGAAAACAACATAACATCATCCTGAAGATGGTGAGGACAGGAAAACAACATAACATTATCCTGAAGGTGGTGAGGACAGGAAAACAACATAACATTATCCTGAAGGTGGTGAGGGCAGGAAATGGACTTAACATCATGAAGATATTGAGGGCAGGCAAAGGATGTAACATCCTGAAGGTAATGAGTGCAGGCAAAGGATGCAACATCCTGAAGATATTGAGGGCAGGAAAAGGACTTAACATCGAACCCCAGAATCCAGAGCTATATTTTTTTTTAAAGATGTCATCTCAAACTATGCTAAAGACAATTAGCCTTGAACAAACACCCCCCCCCCCCCCCCCCAAAAAAAAAAAAAAAAAAAAACGTGACGCGCATTTATGATTTTTGTCGTCAGGTAAGTCTATGTTTCTTCAAATGAACGTTTTTGACAGCAATTGTGTCTGTAACACGTATAGATCGAATTATGGAGCACTGTATACTTGCCCTATATCCGTGCACAGACTAAATCATTATTATTTCATTTATTTGGAGTGTTTATTTGGCAGACTTCCAATAGTTTCACCATGCAGTGAAGCGAAAACACAATATCCACGGGAACACAACATGGCACTTAAATTATTTCCTACTTGGGGCATGAGCGTCCTTTTCACTTCCTAATAATTGTGGGGATGCTATTTCATGTTTGCAGATGTTCCGGTATAGTTTTTAACAATACCGAAATGTCACGATCCGTTGCGCAGGCGTATATGGCAGAAAGAACATCTTATCTATCAATACTTTAAACATGATATCCTTCAAAATACAGTAGCACTTTCTACACGAAATGACCCATATGATGACCTCTCTCTCGTCATCTCACTCTCATTACGTCAAACTCTCTGTTCTTTCTCTCTTGCTTTCCCTCTCTCTCTCTCTCTGTGTCTCTCTCTCTCTCTCTCTTGTCATCTCACTCTTATTATAACCCACTATGCGCCCGCTCTCTCTCTCTCTCTCTCTCTCTCTCTCCTGTCTACTCACTCATGCGTGCCAAAATCTCTCCTCTCTCTGTCTCTCGTCTTCTCACTCATATAACCCACTATACGTCCGCTCTCTCTCTCTCTCCTGTCTACTCACTCATGCGTGCCAAAATCTCTCCTCTCTCTGTCTCTCGTCTTCTCACTCATATAACCCACTATACGTCCGCTCTCTCTCTCTCTCTCTCTCTCTCTCTCTCCTGTCTACTCACTCATGTGTGCCAAAATCTCTCCTATCTCTGTCTCTCGTCTTCTCACTCATATAACCCACTATACGTCCGCTCTCTCTCTCTCCTGTCTACTCACTCATGTGTGCCAAAATCTCTCCGTCTCTCGTCTTCTCACTCATATAACCCACTATGCGTCCGTTCTCTCTCTGTCCTGTCTACTCACTCATGTGTGCCAAAATCTCTCTCTCTCGTCATCTCACTCTCATAACCCACTATGCGCCCCCTCTCTCTCTGTCCTGTCTACTCACTCATGTATGCCAAAACTTCTCTCCTCTCGCTTTCTCACTCTCTCTCGTCTTCACACTCATATAACGCACTATGCGTCCGCTCTCTCTCTCTCTCTCTCTTGTCATCTCACTCTCATTACGTCAAACTCTATGTTCTTTCTCTCTCCTCTCTCTCTCTCTCTCTATTTCAAGTCTTCTCACTCTTATGTCCCACTATGTGACCGCTCTCTCTCTCTCTCTCTCTCTCTCTCTCTCTCCTGTCTACTCACTCATGTATGCCAACCTCTCTCTCGTCATCTCACTCTCATTACGTCAAACTCTATGTTCTTTCTCTCTCTCTCTCTCTCCTGTCTTCTCACACATGTATGCCAAAAGCTCTCTTCTCTCTCCCTTGTCATCTCTCTCTCATTACATTAAACTCCCTGTCCTTTCTCTCGCTCCTCTCTCTCTCTCTCTCTCTCTCTCTCTCTCTCTCTCTCTCTCCTGTCTCCTCACCCTCGTGTATGTAAAACTCTTGTGCAGCTTACAATGAATCTCTCCGGGCCTAACTTTGACTTTCTCTTTGTCACCCAGGATGAGCTGTACATCCACTCTCCCTCTCTCTGTATGAATAGGACTTTGTCAGTCCAAAGAAAATTCTCTCTTCGCACAACTCTGCTCCCTTAGTCTTACCTCTCAGTGAGATGTGTACGTGTCTTCATAAAGGTCAAGTACGAGTACCGGCGTCTTAGCTCACGAGTTTTCAGCCATATGTGCTCGGCCGCCTATCCAGAAATGTTCGGAGACTTCCGCTTCGAGCATAGAAACTCACAATGCGAGGCGGCATCCCTCGCCTTCACAGAGTACTACCCTGGTGCTCGTTTCTGCCAGCGGCTGGGTCGACCGCGGGGGTATTTTTGTCCCAACAACGAGTACAAGTGACACTGCTTCCAGCAGAAATCGAACACAGGTTGTCCGAACGTTGGTAGCCCAGTCGAGGTGGTTTTCCCAACTAGGCTACCGATGCCCCCAAAATATTGGCTAAGCCGTTGCTATTTAACACATTTCGAAAAAAAAAAACAACCGGACATTTTAGAACATGCGAAGAGATTCAATACCTCATTAAAAGTCATCTTGGACGGAAGGTACAAGGTACACGAGGCAGAGGCAGATCAAGATTATAGTGGACTTTTAACAAATCTAACTGCTGATGCCTTTAAGCTCTGCAGAGAAATGAGGTTGTTGTCAGCATGTCATGGTGTCTCTAGATATGTGGTAAATATCTTATGCAACAAATCTATGTCAATAGAAATGAGAAAGAGAGTTCATCGGTGCCATATAGAACCAATTCTGACCTATGGAAGCGAATCATGGGCAGTAGACAAACAAATGAAAAGACTATTAGAGGCCACAGAGATGGGATTTCTCAGAAGAATGTTGAAAGTTCCCCGGAAAGCTAAAAAGACCAATGAGAAAGCTCTCAAAGAGGCCAACACAAAAAGGGAGCTCTTAAAAAAACATCAGAAAGAAACAATCAACATTTTTCGGGTACATCATGAGAAGAGGAAAGTTGGAATACTTGGTTACAACTGGCAAAATAAAAGGAAAGAGAGATCGCGGACGACAAAGAGAGAAAATACTGCATAACTTGGTGTCATGGCATGGAAAACAGTCAACAACAGAACTGATACGATGCACTGTAGATAGAAGATTGTGGAGGGACATGATCGCCTACGCCAACCGGTATGGCACATGATGATGAGATATGTGGTTGTTTGTTGTTTCATTCTCTGTCTCTATAAATGAAACGTTTTTCTTTGGCGTATCTGGTTGCTGTCACAAAATGAAATGTTTTGTTATTTGCGTATGTCTTTTATTCCATCAATTCATCTTTTCATTGGTGTTTCTCTTACTTTATTGCATAAAGTGGATTGGTAACATCATCATGGCAGAAACATCATAAGAATATAAGGAAAAGACAATCTATGTTTAACGGGCATGAAATGCGAAAAGAGGACATTGGGAATACAATAACAAGGGGCAGAATTAATGAAAAGAAGGACTGAGCAAAACCAAGAAAAAAGATGTTCAACAGATTATCCAATTTGGATAATATAGATCACATACTGAATTTATGACATGCACAAAGGACCGAGAGATTTTCACCAACCGGCACGGCACCTGATGATGATGAAATCAAAAGATGGACATGCGAACCTGAGATAACGTGCACTATCATGACGAGAGACAGAGTAAGTCGCTCCATAGTAGCCAACCTTCGATGTGGAGACGGCACCCAATTAATTTCTGTTGCTGTACTAGGGAGACCAAAGTCAGATATAGACATGTTAACAAGCATACAACCTAATGATGGACCACACAACATCTGTTTTAATATGTCAAATAAACATAAAATGGTACAGCGAAACTTAACAAGTAGAGAGAGAGAAGATAAACTTCCGATGTTTCGGTAAAAGTCCTTCGTCGGGTACACTTTAACGAATATAAATATAATGGCAACCACAAAAGGCACGCACTGATCTTAAATCACAAGATGGCGGAAGAGGAACACTAGCCAGGATCTAGGTGCCTGTATTCTAATAATCATGTTTGTATGTGCACAGGAAACAAGAACTGTTTACATATGTCGTGTGGGGGAAGAGACCCCACTTCTATATGCGTTACCTGCAGAAGACATTACCTGTTGAAACTGCTTAAGAGAAGATGGCACGACATGGTGCCAGATACCGGGATGGCAGTCACACACTGGCTATGTAGATCTCAGCTGTGATTGGCGGGTAATGTGGTCCACGTGTCATATCAGCGTCTAGCCAGTGGCGTTAGGGTGGGCTGAAGAGAGGCTGCCTATGACTGAAAGTAAAAAAAAAAAGAAATAGATAATAAATAGATTAAGTCGTATAAAGTTTACTATAGCCATGACATTGGCAACCCGCACATCTGCTCTGCCCCAGACATCGACAACCCGCAGACCTGCTTTTACCCCAGACGCTGACAACCCACAGAACTGCCTTGTCCCACACGCCGACAACCCACACGCCTGCTTTACCCCAGACGCTGACAACCCACACACCTGCCTTATCCCACACGCCGACAACCCACACACCTGCTTTGTCCCACATGCCGACAACTTACACGTCTGCCTTGTCCCAGACACTGCCAACCCACACGCCTGTCTTGTCCCAGACGCTAACAACCCATATACCATCCTGCCCCCAGGCGCCTTTAGCTCACGATACGCCACTGTATTTAGCAAAGCAATTTTTTGTAAAACTGGGGATTATGGGACAGAAGATCACATGCTCACGGAAGAAAATATTGCAGGACAACCTACAGATGTCATCTTATCGCTGTGTGTGATATTAATGCAGATGCATCTGAAATCACTGACACTAATCGGTCGACGTGACGAAGTAAGGGAGAATTAAGGATAGATGATTGAGTTATTTGCTGGTCATTATCTCTTTGCACTCCATAGGTGCATGTCCATAGGTGCTCAGATCCCCTCCTCAGCAAGTCCCGCAGTGTCCAGCGACTGACGACTCCCGTACTGCGTTGGTTGATTAGTCTTCTTACACACCCACTAAGTTTCTCGTTTCTGGCTGTGCCCATCTTAGGTCCCATCTCTTTCATTCGAAGAAGTGACGTGGACTCGTGGTTGTCAAAGTCCTGTGCTCTTCCCACATCTCGGAGGGCGTTGATGATGTCCGACCGATCAATTAGTCAACCGTCCTCAACAATAGCGCAGCTAGCAAACCTGTACGCTCTTTCATTTCCCCGTACTGTCACATGCCCTGGGACGTAGACAAAAGTGACTTAACGTATTTTTTTTATTTCTGCAACGACTCTACCCATTGCATACGTACAGAGCCCGCCTCCACTTTTTTTTATCATGCTCATCGAATCACTCAGTATACATGCGTGGGTGTAGTCTTATGACTCTAACCAGATGAATGCCCTGGTCACTGCTATCACCTCCATCGTCATGCTACTCGTGGTCATAACGTATGCATCACTGTCCTCCTTGACTATTGGGCCTGCCGAGCGTGCTGCAAATGCCCATGCACTTCTGTGGTGTCGTATTACAAATCCGTATGTATAGATACTGCATCTTTATCATCGGTGTTATCGCAGACCGTTGACCTCCACATTGACAACGACTGAGTTCTGTTCACTACATTTCCTGTCTCGTGAGTTAAATGATGTCATGTTTAAGCGATCACTTCGCAATGCAAGCCCATCCTCCTAGAAAGGCTTACACAGCACACATTCATGTCCTTGTTTCAGCAGCACACAGAGACTCGTATTTGCTTGCTTGCGTTCGCCCAATGACTAAAGTATTCTGGAGTATTCTAGTAGACTATAGAATTCCTCTCCATCATCCACCCTTAAAAAGACGTTAAGTGGATGTGTCTGCGTTGTGTTGTGGTTTGCAGTATAACTGTGATATTTGCGCCTTGCAGCCCAGCACATCCCACTTCAGCACGACATTTTTTAGTACCGGGTTGTCTTCCCTCTTCGATTCCTACTCGCTTGGCCAGACTAGACAGGTTAGTCTGTTACTGGAGGCACCGCGGAGAGGTGGAGCAGGGTCTGGATAGTTCTGGTTCACCGATCCTGGCGCAAGCCATCAACTGTGGGTCTCTGACAGCTTCCAGCTCTGGTGCTGTGAGGCACGCCTTTGTCCGACTTGTATTTTATTAATTTTTAAAGGAGATCGATGACAGCGTGAAGCACACCAGCACATAAGAAAGACTGTATCACGTGCCATTGCGCTAGATTCTGATTACATCCTCGCCTGTTATATGGAAAATGATTTGTACTATGTCATTGACACAACTGTGATTGTCTGCCCTTGTTTCCAGAACAGTTCGATCTCCTTTCTTAAATCGGATGTTTACCTCCAATGGACAGAGATGTTGACCGACAATCACGTCTTGTTTGTCCGGCCCGCTGACCCCTGGGGAACTGACAGGGCTTAATTTGGGGCATAGCGTAGCGCGAAGAGAACAATGGACACACTGACACATATGGCAGGAAAGGAATTGACGCGTAATTGAAATTATCTGATCAAACGATGGCGTGGAATAGTCACTTCCACATGTACTTTGTCTCTGAACTGACAACAAGCAGGAGGGCGTGGACCACTTCATTATTGGGTGGTAGGGGGTCGCTACATAATATTGTAAGTTAAAGCTTTACGGAAAATTGGCAAAACAAGATGACTAACGTTTCGGCTACAAAGTCTTCCATCAGTAAACAAGGTCGCTTGACAAACACGAAACTACAGAACACCACCTGTTTCAATGTCCAAAGCTCACTGACATCAGAACAACACTATTTCCTCAAAGACCCTCCAAATGGAACACTCTGTACGGAACCACAGCAGAACTTCGAAATACCTGCAGATACTACTACAGGGCATTGGGCCGAAGGGCATCAGCTCAAAGATCGCTGGATCCATAACAACAACAACATAGATTACTTATCTGCACATAGACGGAATTCTGCAACCTGCAGGACCACGAGTCAAGAAGTTTGAATCAACACAGGACTGCTTGAGAACACCATCCGACACTGGCTTTCAAGTCCAGTACTCTTCAGCCTGATATGATAAGCTGTCACTTTTGTCACGAGAGTTACATGTTTCACCAATCCCCTATATAAAGCTTTAACATGACGATATGTTGCCATTAATACAAGGAGGTCATTGGATGCTGAGAAAAGAAACTTTTGGCATGCTCTGGATATCACTCTGCGTCTGATACCTAACGGTTGACACGAGACATTGTTTGCCTCATAAATCAGCTGTAATTACTTTCTTCAGTTCCCGTGTTATACTGGAGAAGATGGAGCATGCCCATTATAGAAGCACTGCAATATTAAATTTCTATACCATCTATATTAATAGATGATTGTTATACTTTCTCTTTCTGTAGAAGAGAATCATGGAGAGTAGACATATGAAAAGAGGTGGGGTTATCAGAAGAGTGTTCAAAGTTCCATGGACAGCTAATAAGACCATCGAGCAAATTCTTAACGAGACCAACACAAAAAGGCAGCTTCTTTTAAGAAAAAAAAACATAGATAGAAACAAGCGAAATTACTTAGACACATCATGAGAAGAGGAAAGTTAGAACACATGGTTACAGCTGGCAAAATACAGGGAAAGAGAAATCGCGAACGATAAACAGCGAAAATACTAGATAGCGTCGTGTCATGGCATGGAAAATAGTCAACAGCAGAATTGATACGATGCACTGTGGATAGAAGATTGTGGAAGGACACGATCGTCTAGACCAACCTGTATGGCACATGATGATATATCAGCTATATATATATATATATATATATATCAGATACGATGGGATATCAGCTTTACCCTGATATGTTTGGGTCACATTTAGAAGTGACTGTATGTGATGACATGCTTGAAGCAGTTGAAGAATAACAATTAATAGAGCTGCTTGTGCCGTGCTATCTTGTTATATTGTAAACAATAAAAATGTATTATTAATTCCGCGCAACATTGCTGTTATCATCATCAAGTGCCATGCCTGCTGGCGTAGGTGATCATGTCTCTCCACAACTTTCGATCTCGACAGTTATTTATCATTTCTGTTGTCGACCTTCTGCCAAGCCATTCTCTAAACTGTCTGGTATTTTTTCTTTTTGCTTTCCTCTATCTCTCTCTCCCCCAATTTCTCCAGTTGTCACAATATATTCCAGCTTTTCCTTTCTCATGATATGGCCAATGAATGTTTCCTCCTAATGCTGTATTCAACATAATTAAACACACTTTACACTTGCACATAACAAGTTGCCTTCACAAATTCACCCAGAGACTAATTTTCATTATCGCACATCCTTGAAAGGTTGTTGAGTGGGCGTGAATGTCCTGTGTCTTTAGTTCACGACAATCCGCAATAAATGCGCCCTGTCGTTCCGACACATCCATCTTCGGTATTACGTTTTGTGGGTACCGGGTTGCCTTTCCTTTTCGATCCCTACTCTTTAGCCAGACTAGTTAATCTATTTCCAGGTGCACCACTGGGAAGTGGAGTTGGATCATTGTCTTTTGTTCTCAAATGCTGACACAATCAGCTATGGGTCGCTGATCGTTCTTAGCGCAGATATATTGGTGATTCTGCAAGTTTAATACCTTGGCGGTCGTTGATGGACTCTACATGACGTTTTTTAAATATATTTTTATGTTCACATACAATGTCATACATTATTTTTTATGTTCACATACAATGTCATAAATTATTTTTTTATGTTCACATACAATGTCATACATTATTTTTTATGTTCACATACAATGTCATACATTATTATTTTTTATGTTCACATACAATGTCATACATTATTTTTTATGTTCACATACAAAGTCATACATTATTTTTTTTTTTAATACATCACGAAATTCTTGTACCGCCCATAAGATTAACTTGGATGGAAAGGGAAATTGGAAGATACATCATTAGTTGATAGGTTGTTAGAACTAAGTCTGACTATATGATTATACATGTGTCACTTTCTTTCTCGTAGCTTCTTGATAAAATATATTCTGATCCTTCTTCCCCCTTCCCCCCACACAAGAAGCCAGATGAAACAGTGCGTGACGTAGATAGCAACATTGCGTGTGTAATTGTCCAGGCCCACCTTAGTGGGCGGTGTCCCGCTAATCATAGTCAACAGACGGGAATTTGTGCTCGACAGTCGTGACCTATTCTCTCATTAGCCGGTCGATGTCGTATAAGACCGGAGCAGAATAATTGGTCCCAGTTCAAACGATCAGCTGAAATCTCTTTTTATTTTCTGTAATCGATCGTATAAATGGGGTGGGCGAGTATGATATTGTGTATTGATGTCTGGTTCCGGCATATTTTTTATTTATTTATTAAACAATTGTTTGCTTATTTCTTATGTTGTTAATGTCATATGTACCACTGTTTGTTATTCGTCTCTGCTACATCCTGATGTAATAGTTGTTACTCTTTGAGGTATGCATCAAATGAGGTACTCTCTTGGCTGGTTAGCTATGCTGTCGTTGAAGACGGTTAACCAGTGGATCATGCGGACGTCATTAATGCCCTCCGAGTTGCGGGAAGGACACAGAACTTCGACAACCATGAGCCCACATCTTTCATCATCATCATCGCGTGCCTTCTCCGCAACGAAGGTTGGCTACCATTGATCGCCATTCTACTCTGTTTCTTGCTTTGATGGTGCAGGCTGACATAGATTGACTTGTCCATCTATTGATGTTACTCGTCCATATTAGTCTTGGTCTGCCTCTGCCTCTTTTACCTTGTATTTTTCCTTCCAATATTACTTTTAGTAGGCTGTTGTGTCTTTTAACATGCCCCAAAAATTTCATTTGTCTTGTCTTAATTGTATTTAGTAGTTCTCTTTTTATTTTCAGTTGTTTTAAAACTTCATCATTTGTTATCTTTTGTTTCCATCCAATTCTACCTATTCTTCTATAGATCCACATTTCAAAGGCTTCCATTTTTACCACCCATCTTTACTTTGGAAGAAAGAGATGGAAGCAAAGATGGGTACATCGAGAGCTTAGTGGGCACACAAGATGAGCTATCAACCAAAGCATAAGTTAGAGTCGTCAGTCGCTGGACACTGATGGACATGATTTGAAGGGGATCTGGACACTGATGGACATGATTTTAAAGGGATCTGGTCACCTATGGACATGATTTGAAGGGGATCTGGACACTGATGGACATGATTTGAAGGGGATCTGGACACTGATGGACATGATTTGAAGGGGATCTGGGCACCTATGGACGTGTTAGGAGCGCAGTGATGATAACGAACAAATAACTCAATAACTATCTCCTTCTTTGCCCCTTATTCTTCCACTTCTGCCGCCTCGGGTGTGGAATAAGATATAAAGTTTTGATTCTTGCTCTTCTACCTCCTCGCGTATGGAATAAGATAGAAAGTTCTGGTTCTTGCTCTTCTACCTCCTCTGATGTGGAATAAGATATAAAGTTCTGGTTCTTGCTCTTCTACCTCCTCTGATGTGGAATAAGATAGAAAGTTCTGGTTCTTGCTCTTCTACCTCCTCTGATGTGGAATAAGATATAACGTTCTGGTTCTTGCTCTTCTACCTCCTCTGATGTGGAATAAGATATAACGTTCTGGTTCTTGCTCTTCTACCTCCTCTGATGTGGAATAAGATATAAAGTTTTGATTCTTGCTCTTCTACCTCCTCGCGTATGGAATAAGATATAACGTTCTGGTTCTTGCTCTTCTACCTCCTCTGATGTGGAATAAGATATAAAGTTCTGGTTCTTGCTCTTCTACCTCCTCTGATGTGGAATAAGATAGAAAGTTCTCGTTCTTGCTCTTCTACCTCCTCTGATGTGGAATAAGATATAACGTTCTGGTTCTTGCTCTTCTACCTCCTCGCGTATGGAATAAGATAGAAAGTTCTGGTTCTTGCTCTTCTACCTCCTCTGATGTGGAATAAGATAGAAAGTTCTGGTTCTTGCTCTTCTACCTCCTCGCGTATGGAATAAGATAGAAAGTTCTGGTTCTTGCTCTTCTACCTCCTCGCGTATGGAATAAGATAGAAAGTTCTGGTTCTTGCTCTTCTACCTCCTCGCGTATGGAATAAGATAGAAAGTTCTGGTTCTTGCTCTTCTACCTCCTCTGATGTGGAATAAGATAGAAAGTTCTGGTTCTTGCTCTTCTACCTCCTCTGATGTGGAATAAGATAGAAAGTTCTGGTTCTTGCTCTTCTACCTCCTCGCGTATGGAATAAGATAGAAAGTTCTGGTTCTTGCTCTTTTACCTCCTCGCGTATGGAATAAGATAGAAAGTTCTGGTTCTTGCTCTTCTACCTCCTCTGATGTGGAATAAGATAGAAAGTTCTGGTTCTTGCTCTTTTACCTCCTCTGATGTGGAATAAGATAGAAAGTTCTGGTTCTTGCTCTTTTACCTCCTCTGATGTGGAATAAGATATAACGTTCTGGTTCTTGCTCTTTTACCTCCTAGCGTATGGAATAAGATAGAAAGTTCTGGTTCTTGCTCTTCTACCTCCTCTGATGTGGAATAAGATAGAAAGTTCTGGTTCTTGCTCTTTTACCTCCTCTGATGTGGAATAAGATATAACGTTCTGGTTCTTGCTCTTCTACCTCCTCGCGTATGGAATAAGATAGAAAGTTCTGGTTCTTGCTCTTTTACCTCCTCGCGTATGGAATAAGATAGAAAGTTCTGGTTCTTGCTCTTCTACCTCCTCGCGTATGGAATAAGATAGAAAGTTCTGGTTCTTGCTCTTCTACCTCCTCGCGTATGGAATAAGATAGAAAGTTCTGGTTCTTGCTCTTCTACCTCCTCGCGTATGGAATAAGATAGAAAGTTCTGGTTCTTGCTCTTCTACCTCCTCTGATGTGGAATAAGATAGAAAGTTCTGGTTCTTGCTCTTCTACCTCCTCTGATGTGGAATAAGATATAAAGTTCTGGTTCTTGCTCTTCTACCTCCTCTGAAATGGAATAAGATATAACGTTCTGGTTCTTGCTCTTTTACCTCCTCTGATGTGGAATAAGATATAAAGTTCTGGTTCTTGCTCTTCTACCTCCTCTGATGTGGAATAAGATATAAAGTTCTGGTTCTTGCTCTTCTACCTCCTCTGATGTGGAATAAGATAGAAAGTTCTGGTTCTTGCTCTTCTACCTCCTCTGAAATGGAATAAGATATAACGTTCTGGTTCTTGCTCTTTTACCTCCTCTGATGTGGAATAAGATAGAAAGTTCTAGTTCTTGCTCTTCTACCTCCTCTGATGTGGAATAAGATATAACGTTCTGGTTCTTGCTCTTCTACCAGCCTCACTCATCGATGCTTGACGCTGTTGTAGAGTTGCTCTGATGACGTCACTCCATCGTAGTTATGGCCTCTCTCTCGAGCTCTGTGGCCTTCTCCAATCCTTGTGTGTGTGTATACCATAGATTATATGACACCACTAGTCGTTCTCTCCTGGTAGCCAAACCACTTTATTTATTGTCTTTGTATGTAATTCATGATTACAAGAAATTTAACGCCATGGAAACATAATCTAACATCAAAGCAAATAACACCAAGGCTAAAACTAAGAATAACAAAATGTTATATCTTCCCAACATTTCCTGTATGGTGAAGAAACATGGATATTTGACAAGAAAGCAGAACAGAAAATTGATGCCTTTGAAATGTGGATTTATAGAAGAATATGTAGAATTGGATGGAAAAGAAAACAAACGATGAAGTCTTAAAATAACTAAAAATTAAAAGAGAACTGCTAAACACAATTCAAAAAAGACAAATGCGATTTTTGGGCCATGTTAAAAGACACAACAGCCTACTAAAAGTAATCTTGGAGGGGAAAATATAAGGTAAAAGAAACGGGCAGACCAAGACTAACATGGACGAGTAACATCAAAAGATGGACAAGTCAGCCTATGACAACCTGCACCATCAAAGTAAGAGACAGAACGGAATGACACTTCATGGTAGCCAACCTTCGATGCGGAGACGGCACTCAATAATGATGATGTAATTCAAACTTGGTTCTATGCCAGTTCTTTCTCTTATTGCCTCATATCTGATTGTGTCACTTCTGGGCACCCCTACATCCATCCTGAAACATGTCATTTCTGTTATGACGTTCTTTTCTGACCTATTGTGAGTGACCTTGTTCGGTACTAGCAACATATAGTGGTGATAAATATGCTTAAAATAGATGCTTCTTTGTGCTAATCGGCATTGTCATATGTTGTAGGTGAGGTGCTGTCCCACAACTTGGTTCGTCTTACTGTACTAAATGTTCGTTTCTTTATCCGATTTATCCTCTTTGATGAATGTTCTTCTTAGATACTTGAACTTTGAAACATGTCTTATATATGTGTCCAGTTTAATATGTTTGTGTTTTGCTTCTCTCTCCCTATTGCCATGGTCTCTGTTTCTTTCTGTGTTGATTCCTAATATTGTTTTGGTTTGTACCCCTGATTCATGCACATGAGAAGTTGTTGCAATTTCTCGGTGCTTCTACTATCAAAGTCTGGTCATCCGTATAGAAGAGTTCAGTGATATTATTTTCAATTTGTAGACTAATTTGTTTATGCTGTCGATGTGGGTAATGAAGAAGAATGGTGATAGGACACTGTCTTACCCCGTAGTTATACAGTTATACCCGAACAAACCAGAACTCACACAGCTTATCGTAGATACAAACTCATTGAAACATATAACATAAGATTGATAATGCAATGGATCCCGGGACACTCAAACATACCAGGAAATGATAAGGCAGATGCATTAGCTAAGAGAGGATCCAGACAGACACAGATACATATATCCATCACACTAGACACAGCCAAACAGATCATAAACTCCAACAGTAGAGAGGAGTGGCTGAATGGATGGGCCTTATGGAAAACAGGGAGAGAGCTTTTTAAATGTATGGCAAGACCAAATCCACAAGACAACATCAACAACCTAACAAGAAGAGACCAAACCACCATCTTCAGACTGAGAACAGGACATGTTATGCTGAATAACCACATTAATAGAATACAACAAAACCATACCCCAGTATGTCCACTCTGTAATCATCCACAAGAAACTGTAGAACATCACCTGTTTCAATGTCCAGAGCTCACTGACATTAGAACAACACTACTTCATCAAAGACCCTCCAAATGGAATACTCTGTACGGAACATCAGCAGAACTTAAAAATACCTGCAGATACTACTACATGGCATTGAGTCGAAGGGCATCCGCTCAAAGGTCACTGGTTCCATAACTACAACAACAACCCCGGTCATTGCATTGAATGGTTCTCATGTTCATTGATGTGATCAGCTTGTATGTTACACACTCTTATGTCAAAATTACAGGCATGAGCTGACGGCATCAGCCATGATCGATGAAAACTGACACCATACAACGTTATAACTCAGTAGATGTTCTACTGTAAAATGAGGTTTTATACATTTAAATCTTACCAGTAGAGCGTCAGCTCAAATTTGCTCCTGTGACTTGTCCCCACCACAGAGTGAGTGCCCATACCCCCAAGAGCTGTTCTGGAGGTAGCAATACTACCAAGGGATCACTCAAGTTAGACAAGTCAAAAGGCTGGAGCTCGTTCTCCACTCTTCACAGTGCCTCCGGTAAGAGACTAACCAGTCGAGTCTGGTCAAGTGAGTAAAAGAAGAGGGAAGACAACCCAATAATGCCGTTCCGAAATGTGTTGCGCTGAAAGGCGCAAACAAGCCCTAACGCTTCTATACCCACTTAGCGCCATTTTAAGGACGGATGATGGGGACTACTCATTCCTTGAGTAGTCATCGTGTGAGCGCCAGAAGATTATAAAAATGACTAGCTGACTGTTTTATTCGTGTCCGGTACACTATGAGTTATTGAGTGTTTATCACTTGTTGTATTGTTTAACAAGAAAGCTCTCATTTGGATATTTCTGCTTATGGGAAACTGTCTCTACAAACGTTGGTCGTTGAGGCACTAAATCAAGCTAGAATATTGCTGTTCTTAGGACGACAGTCCCTTGAAATAAGGAACATGGTTTTAGTGCCTATTTGTTTTTGACATCGACGTTTTGTGGAGGGTGATATGGTCATACACTGAGAGACCTCAGTAGATGAGTACAGTAACCACTACCTCGGCCTCACACTGAGAGACCTCAGTAGATGAGTACAGTAACCACTACCTCGGCCCTACACCGAGAGACCTCAGTAGATGAGTACAGTAACCACTACCTCGGCCCTACACCGAGAGACCTCAGTAAATGAGTACAGTAACCACTACCTCGGCCCTACACCGAGAGACCTCAGTAAATGAGTACAGTAACCACTACCTCGGCCCTACACCGAGAGACCTCAGTAGATGAGTACAGTAACCACTACCTCGGCCCCACACCAAGAGACCTCAGTAAATGAGTACAGTAACCACTACATCGGCCCTACACCGAGAGATTTCAGTAGATGAGTACAGTAACCACTACCTCGGCCCTACACCGAGAGACCTCAGTAAATGAGTACAGTAACCACTACCTCGGCCCTACACCGAGAGACCTCAGTAAATGAGTACAGTAACCACTACCTCGGCCTCCATCCTATAGTTGATCTCACCGAGCGACTTCTCGAACATTGAACACAAAAGTAGCCTATGTTTTTCTTTTCTTTTTATTTCATTACAACTTTTTATCTGATGTCAGAGACCTGTATGTTTGTTCTCTTCATTATCTCGGTTTATAATTGAGTTAATTTCTGATGCCTTGTCTTGTCAGTCCTCGTGGTTCATTGACTCATTTACTTTTTGCTTCTGTTGCTCTGTGACATTGTTAGCTGGTACACATTTTACTGTTTGTTTGATCATTGATTCGTGGTAATTGGCAAGCGTAACGTTGCATACTTCCTTCTGTTTTTGCTTCATTGATAATGATTCCTTGCTTTGGGAAACTGTGACCAAACGGGCAGGACTTGATACTTTCATTATCATGCAGTCATTTTTGCTATCAAGAAGTCAAAGGGATGAGTTTTTGAGTTTTATTTTTGAGGTTCCTACCTATGACCTTTTGACCGGAAATTCTTCTCCTATTTTCTTCTTTATCACAGATTGGCAAAGTAGTAGTCAGTGACCGACAAGTAGCTTCTAATATCATTATCATCATGTGCCATACTGGTTGGCGTAGACGATCATGTCCACCCACAACCTTCTATCTACAGTGCATAGTATCAATTCTGTTGTTAACTGTTTGCCATGCCATGACACCAAGCTATCCAGTATTTCTCTCTTTGTCGTCCGCGATCTCTTTTTCCTTCTATTTTGCCAGTTGTAACCAAGTATTAAAATGTTCCTCTTCTCATGATGTGCCCGAAAAATGTTGATTGTTTCTTTCTGAATTTTTTAGCAGTTCCCTTTTTTTGCGCTGGCCTCTTTGAGAATTTCCTCATTGGTGTTTTTAGCTGTCCAGGGAACTTTCAACACTCTTCTGAGAAATCCCATCTCTGTGGCCTGTAATTGTCTTTTCATTTGTTTGTCTACTGTCATGATTCATACTGCCATAGGTCAGAATTGGTTCTATATAGCACCGATGAATTCTCTTTCTCATGTCTATTGACATAGATTTGTTGCATAAGATATTTTTTCCATTTTCTGAAATGCAATTTTGGCCTGAGCTATTCTGCGTTTTATTTCTGTGGTGCATCTTCCATCCGATGTTATTATCGTGCCCAAGTATTTAACACGTTGCACTGAGCTTCTAATATAGCAACATCAAATCTCTCAACCCTGCCGTTCATGGTCATTGTTCAAAGGATGCCCCAAGTCAGACGCACTTTATCTTAACTGCTCTCTCCCAGCATTATCAATGCTGTACTTGTCTTTCTTGGAACCAGATGAATACCTTGGTCACTGCCATCAGTTCCATCGTCATTCTACTCGTTGTCATAACGTATGCACCACTGTCTTCCTGTGGGTTATGTTAGAAAACAACAAATGAAATCTTTTGGACATATAATTATAATATTATACGATTACCATCATACATCATCCCTCGAAGAGCACAGACACTCAAATACAACGCTAGGAGGGAAAAGATAGATCTAGAAGACGATGAATTAATTAAATTAGCAGACATCACGATTAGTACAGTGATAGAGACACTGCTTCAACGCATTGACACGAATAATCCTCTCGACGCTGTAAGACAACACAGGTAGAGAACAGTCAAGTAAAGAGTTTCTAAATTTGCAATCTCTCTAACTACGTTACCTGCCCAGCTCCAGTATTTGTCCGTTTCCACTTATTTCTTTTTGCTTTGCTGGTTTTGTTTGGCCATCATTTTCTGAGAATTTTCCGCTGGCTGCATTTTCCAATATGTCATATACCCTTAATTAACTATTGGAGTGTTGTATCTTTAAAGATTGATTATGTAGCAGAACCGGTTTAACTTCGACCAAAGCCACCAGAGTTGCAGAGTCCTCTAAAACAAAAAAAATTGCGAAAAACGTGTATGTAGCTGATGTTTCCAGTGGTTTTTCCTTAAATTAAATGGTGGTTGTCGCAGAGAGAAGTCATAAATGAAAATCCTAACTGGTGCAGCCTTCTGCCCTTTTGATTAAAGCTGATTTGTATTTTCTTCCGTTCCTCCACGTTACTCACTTCTGGTGGTTCTAGTTTAGATGCTGTATCTACTGTCTGTTGTTCTTTTATTCTTTCACTTGCAAGGTTTGCCAGCTTGAAGTTTGTATTTTCCTTTCGATCACAAAGAAACAATTAACATTTATGGGCACATCAGGTGAAAAGGAAAGTTGGAACACTTTGTTACAACTGGCAAAATACAAGGAAGGAGAGATCGCGGACAACAAAGAGAGAGAAAATACTGGATAGCTTGGTGTCATGCCATGGAAAACAGTCAACAACAGAACTGATACGATGCACTGTAGATAGAAGATTGTGGAAGGACATGATCTCCTACGCCAACCGGTATGGCACATGATGATTTTCCTTTTGTTCTTGAAAATCTCTACTCCTGCTGTTCTCATTACAATCTTGTGATCAGTGTGGCAGAGGTTGTTTGGTATTGCTTTTGTATCCAGAACGCTGTATCTTCCTTTCACTGTTGTTAGAAAAAAAATCAAATCTGGCTGTTAACTTGAATGTTGTTCCACTTATACCATGTGTAACGTTGTGATTCTCTACGATCATAGAAAGTGTTTGTAATAACAAGTTGGTATTGGCTACATAAGAATAATATTCGTTGTCCGTTCTCATTTCTTTCACTGTTTCCTTACAGCTTGGGCGACCTAGATACTGTTCATAATCTTTTCTGTTGGTGCCTACTTTTACGTTAAAGTAACCCATTACATATAGTATGTTGGTTCTGTCTCTGTCTCTGTCTCTCTCTCTCTCTCTCTCTCTCTCTCTGAGATCAGGACTCAATCAGAGTAGGATTCCAGACTACCACATGACGTCAGCTGTCAGGTTAAGTGTGTTGATCGACCCCACAGACAGAACATCACATTTAGAGTCTGCCAGATCCACTCTGACTGAACACCCGTTAATACGTTGCACTGTGTTCTGCGCCAGTGGCCCAGTGCATCCGATTTCAGCCAGCATTTTATTCAGGTTCGCTTTCCTTTGCCTTTGATTGTCCCCAATCTTCCTGCAAGGCAGAAGATTGTCTTTTCTGTATGGGGATTCTGCCCTTAGATGGTCTGCCCTCCCAGGTTTACGAACACCATCTGCCCGAGTCACTAGAGGTGACTAACACAGACATGCACACACAAAGATATGAGATGTGAATAACACAGACATGTACACAGCGATACGAGACAAGACTAACACCGACACACATCAAGATATATGACACATGAATAACATAGACATGCACATAAAGATATGAGATATGACTGACATAGACATGCACACACAAAAATATGACACATACCTGACATAGACATACACACAAAGATATGAGATATGACTAACATAAATATGCACACAAAGATATGAGATATCCCTAACCTAGACATGCACACACAAAGATACGACACATGACTAACACAGATACACACTAAGTTATGAGATATTACTAAACTCAGACGCACATAAAGATATGAGACATGATTAACACGGACACACCAAGATATGAGATATGACTAACATGACACTCACCTAGATATCAGCCATGGCTAGCACGCACACACACACACAAGCTAAGATTTGAGCCATGGCTAGCACAGAAACACATCAAGAGATGAGCCATGACTAGCACAGAAACACATTAAGATATGAGTCATGGCTTCTCGGAAAAACACCAAGAAATGAACTAAGTCTAGCACATAAACACATTGAGGTATCCATATGCTTGGGTTAGTCTGCAGACTCTTCTTAAAGTGCGAATCATCGACATACGAGATGCAGGCCCCGAATAACTGTTCACAGGTTTCGTTCAAACAGTTGTCCGGAGATATGAGAGCAGTCTGACCCATAGAACGTTCCCTTGCATGCACAGTTCCCGGTTGACTGTTCACAGTACGTTTCCTTGCATGTACAGTCAGCACTTTCCGGGTCACATATGATGTCACAGCCATCAGAACACGTCTGTTCGCACTGTAGCCCAAAATTACCATCAGGACAAGTGTTATTACAGGTATAGCCAGGATGTTTACATTGTAGACATTTTCCGGATTTTTCTCACATAAAGGACAGACACTGAGACAAGACAATGGACAAGACATTGCAGCTTTTGCAACACCCGCTACACACTGCACAAAATGACCAAGAATACCCGTTCAGACAATAGGTGTCTGTAAATGTTTGCACCTCATACACCGTCAGTGCACTGCCGGCCTGCAAAATGGTCGGTGAGAACTCAATCTTAATGTGTGCCATTCGCGTTTGTGTGGTGACTACAGTAGTGTTCATAGAAACATTAGGGTATGATATATCATTATACTGGAACACTACGCCGCCACTGTCAGAGAAAGCCTTTAGAGCCTTTAGAGAGGCATTCTTTACCCGAATCATAGCGCTAGCTCGATGATAGATTCGAATGATGTGAATCTTCTGGGGCGTGGCAAAGTTCAGACACCAGTAAACAGGACTGGTTCCACTTCTCAGTTTTGTGTGTGTGTGCAGTCATTGTCATAGAGATTGGTCTTTGTTTTGCCATTTACTGCGGCCTCTGGTCCACATCCGTCTCCTATATAACAAGCATTAAATGTGTCGGCCTGGTTTGTGTTCTGTTTGAGAGCCACATTCCTACCCCCGCCTATGTAGATGGAGCAGATATTTGCAACTATCGCCCCTGGAATCAATAACTTGTTGATCAGACCAGCCCCAGAGCAAAAGACATCAATCTCGTGCTGACTAACTACAAACCTTGAATCATTGCTACATGAGGCAGAACCATTTAGTTTTACCGTGAAACTGTCCGGAACTGTTAAGCCATTAACATAAATCCTAAACCAGGAGAACAGCAAAGATTGGTTGAGAGTTGCCTCAACTGATGCAGAATTTGTGTCTGAATTATATGTGGTGTCGTTGTTATCAAACAGGAAAGTAGGTTCAGATTTTTGGGCATATTTGTTGTACACGAGAACCAAGTACTGACACTGGGGTCCAAAATATTCGTGCTGACTACTGTCATTGTTTGGGCATATCCCTTTGGTTTTGTCACAAACTCTATGGCAGTGACATTGTAACGTACAATTAGCCCCAAACCAACCGTTTGTGCAAGTTAGGTCCGTAGCTTCCAAGGTCACGAACGAAGCCATTAAAATAGAGACTTTATCTACAGCGAAGGTTAACGAACTGTACAAACATTTAATTTCAAACCCTTGATTACATTTCTAAAAATCTGCCAACTCGCTGTGATACATATTACATATAGTTTGTTGGCTGTCTACTTTTACATTAAAGTCACCCATTACATATAGTTTGTTGGCTGTCTACTTTTACATTAAAGTTACCAATTACATATAGTTTGTTTGCTGTCTACTTTTACATTAAAGTTACCCATTACATATAGTTTGTTTGCTGTCTACTTTTTCATTAAAGTCACCCATTACATATAGTTTGTTACTTCTGTCTACTTTTACGTTAAAGTCACCCATTACATATAGTTTGTTACTTCTGTCTACTTTTACATTAAAGTCACCCATTACATATAGTTTGTTGGTTCTGTCTACTTTTACGTTAAAGTCACCCATTACATATAGTTTGTTACTTCTGTCTACTTTTACGTTAAAGTCACCCATTACATATAGTTTGTTACTTCTGTCTACTTTTACGTTAAAGTCACCCATTACATATAGTTTGTTACTTCTGTCTACTTTTACGTTTAAGTCACTCATTACATATAGTTTGTTACTTCTGTCTACTTTTACGTTAAAGTCACTCATTACATATAGTTTGTTACTTCTGTCTACTTTTACGTTAAAGTCACTCATTACATATAGTTTGTTACTTCTATCTACTTTTACGTTTAAGTCACTCATTACATATAGTTTGTTACTTCTGTCTACTTTTACGTTTAAGTCACTCATTACATATAGTTTGTTACTTCTGTCTACTATTACGTTAAAGTCACCCATTACATATAGTTTGTTACTTCTGTCTACTTTTCTCAATTTCGTCTGACAGCTCATCAACAAATGCCTTCTTCTCTATAATTATCATTGCACTGTTAGCACATAACGCAGCTTACCAGCTGGACACATATACAGTTCACTGACAGCCAGTCTCATGGAACTCAGTCTTCTACTGCTCTCTTCTCTTTCTTTCTCTTATATATACGGGAATCCTAGTCGAGTTTAAAAGTTCTTATATACTTTCTTTATATGGCCTTTGGCGTATTGACAGACGACTGGTAGCAAGCAATCGTGATTTGTCAATAGTAATATTAGTTTATTATGCTGAATGCTGTTTTACTCAGCGACTGAATATGTCAAGATCCGACCACAGAATGAATGAGATGCATATCTGGCCTCATCTTCTTTCTCCTGCACCTTTTCTCTTCTGACTTTGATAGCAACGTTTCCATAAATATCACTGTGTGGGTTTTTTTTCCTTATTTCTGTCCCATTGTGCCATCTTCGGCTGGAATTGTTTTTACAAACTTTGTAAACAAAAAAATAATAATCATCATCAAGTACCGGGCCTGCTGGTGTGGGTGATCATGCCTCTCAACAACTCTCGATCTCCACAGTTATTTATCATTTCTGTTGTTGACCTTCTGCCAAGCCATTCTCTTGAGCTGTCTGGTATCTTTTCTCTTTGCGTTGTCCCTCAATTTTTCCACTTGTTACAATATATTCCAGTTGTTCTCTTCTCCATTACATGGCCAAAAAATGATGATTGTTTCTTCCTAATATTGGAAATTTGCTCTCTTTTTGCTTTGACCTATTTCAGAACATTTTTATTACTCTTCTTAGCTGTCCATGGTATTCTCAACATTCTTCCTTAAAACCATATTTCTACAACCTCCAGAAACATCAAAATATGAACGCAACAATCAGAATAAGAAAGGCACTTCTTTAATCAGTGTCACTCATTTTCTTTAATCAGTGTCACTCATTTTCTTTAATCAGTGTCACTCATTTTCTTTAATCAGTGTCACTCATTTTCTTTAATCAGTGCCACTCATTTTCTTTATTCAGTGCCACTCATCTTTCTTCTTTAATCAGTGCTACTCATTTTCTTTAATCAGTGCCACTCATCTTTCTTCTTTAATCAGTGCTACTCATTTTCTTTCGGTTGGCTTACCACGGCAACAGCCGGGGTTCGTAATCCTGGCGAGGACACCTGGGTTTTACTAATTCCCTAAAAATTAGTAGGAGCCGCGATAGCTCAGTGGTTAGTGAACTGGACTACTACGGACAAGGGGTAGGGTTCGATCCCAACCGACGGCTCCGGGTTCACCCAGCCTTAAATGGGTACCGGATTTTTTCTGGGAAAGCAAAAGCAGCACGGGCGTAATACCGACCACATTACCCCAAAAATCATGTGCTGAAGGTCTGTAAAATATAGGGTCACTAACGCCCATATTTCCCTATACGCCACTCGGCGTGACGGGGGGTACTTTTTTTTACTCATTTTCTTTAATCAGTGCCACTCATCTTTCTTCTTTAATCAGTGCCACTCATGTTCTTTAATCAGTGTCACTCATCTTCTTTAATCAGTGCCACTCATTTTCTTTAATCAGTGCCACTCATCTTTCTTCTTTAATCAGTGCTACTCATTTTCTTTAATCAGTGCCACTCATCTTTCTTCTTTAATCAGTGCTACTCATTTTCTTTAATCAGTGCCACTCATCTTTCTTCTTTAATCAGTGCCACTCATGTTCTTTAATCAGTGTCACTCATCTTCTTTAATCAGTGCCACTCATTTTCTTTAATCAGTGCCACTCATTTTCTTTAATCAGTGCCACTCATCTTTCTTCTTTAATCAGTGCCACTCATGTTCTTTAATCAGTGCCACTCATCTTCTTTAATCAGTGCCACTCATTTTCTTTAATCAGTGCCACTCATTTTCTTTAATCAGTGTCACTCATTTTCTTTAATCAGTGTCACTCATTTTCTTTAATCAGTGCCACTCATTTTCTTTAATCTGTGCCACTCATCTTTCTTCTTTAATCAGTGCTACTCATTTTCTTTAATCAGTGTCACTCATTTTCTTTAATCAGTGTCACTCATTTTCTTTAATCAGTGCCACTCATCTTTCTTCTTTAATCAGTGCTACTCATTTTCTTTAATCAGTGCCACTCATCTTTCTTCTTTAATCAGTGCCACTCATGTTCTTTAATCAGTGTCACTCATCTTCTTTAATCAGTGCCACTCATCTTCTTTAATCAGTGTCACTCATTTTCTTTAATCAGTGCCACTCATTTTCTTTAATCAGTGCCACTCATTTTCTTTAATCAGTGCCACGCATCTTCTTTAATCAGTACCTCTCATCTTTCTTCTTTAATCAGTGCCACGCATCTTCTTTAATCAGTGCCGCTCATATTCTTTAATCAATGCCGCTCATCTTTCTTCTTTAATCAGTACCACTAATCTTCTTTAATCAGTGCCACACATCTTTCTTATTTAATCAGTACCACTAATCTTCTTTAATCAGTGCCACACATCTTTCTTCTTTAATCAGTGCCACGCATCTTCTTTAATCAGTACCTCTCATTTTTCTTCTTTAATCAGTGCCACGCATCTTCTTTAATCAGTGCCGCTCATATTCTTTAATCAGTGCCACGCATCTTTAATCAGTGCCACTCATCTTTCTTCTTTAATCAGTGCCACGCATATTCTTTAATCAGTGCCACGCATCTTCTTTAATCAGTGCCGCTCATCTTCTTTAATCAGTGCCACTCATCTTCTTTAATCAGTACCTCTCATCTTTCTTCTTTAATCAGTGCCACGCATCTTCTTTAATCAGTGCCGCTCATATTCTTTAATCAATGCCGCTCATCTTTCTTATTTAATCAGTACCACTAATCTTCTTTAATCAGTGCCACACATCTTTCTTATTTAATCAGTACCACTAATCTTCTTTAATCAGTGCCACACATCTTTCTTCTTTAATCAGTGCCACGCATCTTCTTTAATCAGTACCTCTCATCTTTCTTCTTTAATCAGTGCCACGCATCTTCTTTAATCAGTGCCGCTCATATTCTTTAATCAGTGCCACGCATCTTCTTTAATCAGTGCCACGAATCTTCTTTAATCAGTGCCACTCATCTTTCTTCTTTAATCAGTGCCACTCATCTTCTTTAATCAGTGCCACGCATATTCTTTAATCAGTGCCACGCATCTTCTTTAATCAGTGCCGCTCATCTTCTTTAATCAGTGCCATTCATCTTTCTTCTTTAATCAGTGCCACGTATCTTCTTTAATCAGTGCCACTCATCTTTCTTCTTTAATCAGTGCCACTCATCTTCTTTAATCAGTGCCACGCATCTTCTTTAATCAGTGCCACTCATCTTTCTTCTTTAATCAGTGCCGCTCATCTTCTTTAATCAGTGCCGCTCATCTTCAATAATCAGTGCCACTCATCTTCCTTCTTTAATCAGTGCCACTCATCTTCTTTAATCAATGCCACTCATCTTTCTTCTTTAATCAGTGCCACTCATCTTCTTTAATCAATGCCACTCATCTTTCTTCTTTAATCAGTGCCACTCATCTTCTTTAATCAGTGCCACTCATCTTCTTTAATCAGTGCCACTCATCTTCCTTCTTTAATCAGTGCCACGTATCTTCTTTAATCAGCGCCACTCATCTTTCTTCTTTAATCAGTGCCACTCATCTTCTTTAATCAATGCCACTCATCTTTCTTCTTTAATCAGTGCCACTCATCTTCTTTAATCAGTGCCACTTATCTTTCTTCTTTAATCAGTGCCACACATTTTTCTTATTTAATCAGTACCACTAATCTTCTTTAATCAGTGCCACACATCTTTCTTCTTTAATCAGTGCCACGCATCTTCTTTAATCAGTACCTCTCATCTTTCTTCTTTAATCAGTGCCACGCATCTTCTTTAATCAGTGCCGCTCATATTCTTTAATCAGTGCCACGCATCTTCTTTAATCAGTGCCACGAATCTTCTTTAATCAGTGCCACTCATCTTTCTTCTTTAATCAGTGCCACTCATCTTCTTTAATCAGTGCCACGCATATTCTTTAATCAGTGCCACGCATCTTCTTTAATCAGTGCCGCTCATCTTCTTTAATCAGTGCCATTCATCTTTCTTCTTTAATCAGTGCCACGTATCTTCTTTAATCAGTGCCACTCATCTTTCTTCTTTAATCAGTGCCACTCATCTTCTTTAATCAGTGCCACGCATCTTCTTTAATCAGTGCCACTCATCTTTCTTCTTTAATCAGTGCCGCTCATCTTCTTTAATCAGTGCCGCTCATCTTCAATAATCAGTGCCACTCATCTTCCTTCTTTAATCAGTGCCACTCATCTTCTTTAATCAATGCCACTCATCTTTCTTCTTTAATCAGTGCCACTCATCTTCTTTAATCAATGCCACTCATCTTTCTTCTTTAATCAGTGCCACTCATCTTCTTTAATCAGTGCCACTCATCTTCTTTAATCAGTGCCACTCATCTTCCTTCTTTAATCAGTGCCACGTATCTTCTTTAATCAGCGCCACTCATCTTTCTTCTTTAATCAGTGCCACTCATCTTCTTTAATCAATGCCACTCATCTTTCTTCTTTAATCAGTGCCACTCATCTTCTTTAATCAGTGCCACTTATCTTTCTTCTTTAATCAGTGCCACGCATCTTCTTTAATCAGTGCCACTCATCTTTCTTCTTTAATCAGTGCCACGCATCTTTCTTCTTTAATCAGTGCCACGCATCTTCTTTAATCAGTACCTCTCATCTTTCTTCTTTAATCAGTGCCACGCATCTTCTTTAATCAGTGCCGCTCATATTCTTTAATCAATGCCACTCATTTTTCTTCTTTAATCAGTGCCACGCATCTTCTTTAATCAGTGCCGCTCATATTCTTTAATCAGTGCCACACATCTTTCTTCTTTAATCAATGCCACTCATTTTTCTTCTTTAATCAGTGCCACACATCTTTCTTCTTTAATCAGTGCCACACATCTTTCTTCTTTAATCAATGCCACTCATTTTTCTTGTTTAATCAGTGCCACACATCTTTCTTCTTTAATCAGTGCCACACATCTTTCTTCTTTAATCAATGCCACTCATTTTTCTTCTTTAATCAGTGCCACACATCTTTCTTCTTTAATCAATGCCACTCATTTTTCTTCTTTAATCAGTGCCACACATCTTTCTTCTTTAATCAGTGCCACACATCTTTCTTCTTTAATCAATGCCACTCATTTTTCTTCTTTAATCAGTGCCACACATCTTTCTTCTTTAATCAATGCCACTCATTTTTCTTCTTTAATCAGTGCCACACATCTTTCTTCTTTAATCAATGCCACTCATTTTTCTTCTTTAATCAGTGCCACACATCTTTCTTCTTTAATCAATGCCACTCATCTTTCTTCTTTAATCAGTGCCACTCATTTTTCTTCTTTAATCAGTGCCACACATCTTTCTTCTTTAATCAATGCCACTCATTTTTCTTCTTTAATCAGTGCCACACATCTTTCTTCTTTAATCAGTGCCACTCATTTTTCTTCTTTAATCAGTGCCACACATCTTTCTTCTTTAATCAGTGCCACTCATTTTTCTTCTTTAATCAGTGCCACACATCTTTCTTCTTTAATCAATGCCACTCATTTTCTTTAATCAGTGCCACTCATCTTTCTTCTTTAATCAGTGCTACTCATTTTCTTTAATCAGTGCCACTCATCTTTCTTCTTTAATCAGTGCTACTCATTTTCTTTAATCAGTGCCACTCATCTTTCTTCTTTAATCAGTGCCACTCATGTTCTTTAATCAGTGTCACTCACCTTCTTTAATCAGTGCCACTCATTTTCTTTAATCAGTGCCACTCATTTTCTTTAATCAGTGCCACTCATCTTTCTTCTTTAATCAGTGCCACTCATGTTCTTTAATCAGTGCCACTCATCTTCTTAATCAGTGCCACTCATTTTCTTTAATCAGTGCCACTCATTTTCTTTAATCAGTGTCACTCATTTTCTTTAATCAGTGTCACTCATTTTCTTTAATCAGTGCCACTCATTTTCTTTAATCTGTGCCACTCATCTTTCTTCTTTAATCAGTGCTACTCATTTTCTTTAATCAGTGTCACTCATTTTCTTTAATCAGTGTCACTCATTTTCTTTAATCAGTGCCACTCATCTTTCTTCTTTAATCAGTGCTACTCATTTTCTTTAATCAGTGCCACTCATCTTTCTTCTTTAATCAGTGCCACTCATGTTCTTTAATCAGTGTCACTCATCTTCTTTAATCAGTGCCACTCATCTTCTTTAATCAGTGTCACTCATTTTCTTTAATCAGTGCCACTCATTTTCTTTAATCAGTGCCACTCATTTTCTTTAATCAGTGCCACGCATCTTCTTTAATCAGTACCTCTCATCTTTCTTCTTTAATCAGTGCCACGCATCTTCTTTAATCAGTGCCGCTCATATTCTTTAATCAATGCCGCTCATCTTTCTTCTTTAATCAGTACCACTAATCTTCTTTAATCAGTGCCACACATCTTTCTTATTTAATCAGTACCACTAATCTTCTTTAATCAGTGCCACACATCTTTCTTCTTTAATCAGTGCCACGCATCTTCTTTAATCAGTACCTCTCATTTTTCTTCTTTAATCAGTGCCACGCATCTTCTTTAATCAGTGCCGCTCATATTCTTTAATCAGTGTCACGCATCTTCTTTAATCAGTGCCACTCATCGTTCTTCTTTAATCAGTGCCACGCATATTCTTTAATCAGTGCCACGCATCTTCTTTAATCAGTGCCGCTCATCTTCTTTAATCAGTGCCACTCATCTTCTTTAATCAGTACCTCTCATCTTTCTTCTTTAATCAGTGCCACGCATCTTCTTTAATCAGTGCCGCTCATATTCTTTAATCAATGCCGCTCATCTTTCTTCTTTAATCAGTACCACTAATCTTCTTTAATCAGTGCCGCTCATATTCTTTAATCAGTGCCACGCATCTTCTTTAATCAGTGCCACGAATCTTCTTTAATCAGTGCCACTCATCTTTCTTCTTTAATCAGTGCCACTCATCTTCTTTAATCAGTGCCACGCATATTCTTTAATCAGTGCCACGCATCTTCTTTAATCAGTGCCGCTCATCTTCTTTAATCAGTGCCATTCATCTTTCTTCTTTAATCAGTGCCACTCATCTTCTTTAATCAGTGCCACGCATCTTCTTTTATCAGTGCCACGCATCTTCTTTAATCAGTGCCGCTCATCTTCTTTAATCAGTGCCATTCATCTTTCTTCTTTAATCAGTGCCACTCATCTTCTTTAATCAGTGCCACGCATCTTCTTTTATCAGTGCCGCTCATATTCTTTAATCAGTGCCACACATCTTTCTTCTTTAATCAATGCCACTCATTTTTCTTCTTTAATCAGTGCCACACATCTTTCTTCTTTAATCAGTGCCACACATCTTTCTTCTTTAATCAATGCCACTCATTTTTCTTGTTTAATCAGTGCCACACATCTTTCTTCTTTAATCAGTGCCACACATCTTTCTTCTTTAATCAATGCCACTCATTTTTCTTTTTTAATCAGTGCCACACATCTTTCTTCTTTAATCAATGCCACTCATTTTTCTTCTTTAATCAGTGCCACACATCTTTCTTCTTTAATCAGTGCCACACATCTTTCTTCTTTAATCAATGCCACTCATTTTTCTTCTTTAATCAGTGCCACACATCTTTCTTCTTTAATCAATGCCACTCATTTTTCTTCTTTAATCAGTGCCACACATCTTTCTTCTTTAATCAATGCCACTCATTTTTCTTCTTTAATCAGTGCCACTCATCTTTCTTCTTTAATCAATGCCACTCATCTTTCTTCTTTAATCAGTGCCACTCATTTTTCTTCTTTAATCAGTGCCACACATCTTTCTTCTTTAATCAATGCCACTCATTTTTCTTCTTTAATCAGTGCCACACATCTTTCTTCTTTAATCAGTGCCACTCATTTTTCTTCTTTAATCAGTGCCACTCATTTTTCTTCTTTAATCAGTGCCACACATCTTTCTTCTTTAATCAATGCCACTCATTTTCTTTAATCAGTGCCACTCATCTTTCTTCTTTAATCAGTGCTACTCATTTTCTTTAATCAGTGCCACTCATCTTTCTTCTTTAATCAGTGCTACTCATTTTCTTTAATCAGTGCCACTCATCTTTCTTCTTTAATCAGTGCCGCTCATATTCTTTAATCAGTGCCACGCATCTTCTTTAATCAGTGCCACGAATCTTCTTTAATCAGTGCCACTCATCTTTCTTCTTTAATCAGTGCCACTCATCTTCTTTAATCAGTGCCACGCATATTCTTTAATCAGTGCCACGCATCTTCTTTAATCAGTGCCGCTCATCTTCTTTAATCAGTGCCATTCATCTTTCTTCTTTAATCAGTGCCACGTATCTTCTTTAATCAGTGCCACTCATCTTTCTTCTTTAATCAGTGCCACTCATCTTCTTTAATCAGTGCCACGCATCTTCTTTAATCAGTGCCACTCATCTTTCTTCTTTAATCAGTGCCGCTCATCTTCTTTAATCAGTGCCGCTCATCTTCAATAATCAGTGCCACTCATCTTCCTTCTTTAATCAGTGCCACTCATCTTCTTTAATCAATGCCACTCATCTTTCTTCTTTAATCAGTGCCACTCATCTTCTTTAATCAATGCCACTCATCTTTCTTCTTTAATCAGTGCCACTCATCTTCTTTAATCAGTGCCACTCATCTTCTTTAATCAGTGCCACTCATCTTCCTTCTTTAATCAGTGCCACGTATCTTCTTTAATCAGCGCCACTCATCTTTCTTCTTTAATCAGTGCCACTCATCTTCTTTAATCAATGCCACTCATCTTTCTTCTTTAATCAGTGCCACTCATCTTCTTTAATCAGTGCCACGCATCTTCTTTTATCAGTGCCGCTCATATTCTTTAATCAGTGCCACACATCTTTCTTCTTTAATCAATGCCACTCATTTTTCTTCTTTAATCAGTGCCACACATCTTTCTTCTTTAATCAGTGCCACACATCTTTCTTCTTTAATCAATGCCACTCATTTTTCTTGTTTAATCAGTGCCACACATCTTTCTTCTTTAATCAGTGCCACACATCTTTCTTCTTTAATCAATGCCACTCATTTTTCTTCTTTAATCAGTGCCACACATCTTTCTTCTTTAATCAGTGCCACTCATTTTTCTTCTTTAATCAGTGCCACACATCTTTCTTCTTTAATCAGTGCCACTCATTTTTCTTCTTTAATCAGTGCCACACATCTTTCTTCTTTAATCAATGCCACTCATTTTCTTTAATCAGTGCCACTCATCTTTCTTCTTTAATCAGTGCTACTCATTTTCTTTAATCAGTGCCACTCATCTTTCTTCTTTAATCAGTGCTACTCATTTTCTTTAATCAGTGCCACTCATCTTTCTTCTTTAATCAGTGCCGCTCATATTCTTTAATCAGTGCCACGCATATTCTTTAATCAGTGCCACGCATCTTCTTTAATCAGTGCCTCTCATCTTTCTTCTTTAATCAGTGCCACGCATCTTCTTTAATCAGTGCCGCTCATATTCTTTAATCAGTGCCACGCATCTTCTTTAATCAGTGCCACGAATCTTCTTTAATCAGTGCCACTCATCTTTCTTCTTTAATCAGTGCCACTCATCTTCTTTAATCAGTGCCACGCATATTCTTTAATCAGTGCCACGCATCTTCTTTAATCAGTGCCGCTCATCTTCTTTAATCAGTGCCATTCATCTTTCTTCTTTAATCAGTGCCACGTATCTTCTTTAATCAGTGCCACTCATCTTTCTTCTTTAATAAGTGCCACTCATCTTCTTTAATCAGTGCCACGCATCTTCTTTTATCAGTGCCACTCATCTTTCTTCTTTAATCAGTGCCGCTCATCTTCTTTAATCAGTGCCGCTCATCTTCAATAATCAGTGCCACTCATCTTCCTTCTTTAATCAGTGCCACTCATCTTCTTTAATCAATGCCACTCATCTTTCTTCTTTAATCAGTGCCACTCATCTTCTTTAATCAATGCCACTCATCTTTCTTCTTTAATCAGTGCCACTCATCTTCTTTAATCAGTGCCACTCATCTTCTTTAATCAGTGCCACTCATCTTCCTTCTTTAATCAGTGCCACGTATCTTCTTTAATCAGCGCCACTCATCTTTCTTCTTTAATCAGTGCCACTCATCTTCTTTAATCAATGCCACTCATCTTTCTTCTTTAATCAGTGCCACTCATCTTCTTTAATCAGTGCCACTTATCTTTCTTCTTTAATCAGTGCCACGCATCTTCTTTAATCAGTGCCACTCATCTTTCTCCTTTAATCAGTGCCACGCATCTTTCTTCTTTAATCAGTGCCACGCATCTTCTTTAATCAGTACCTCTCATCTTTCTTCTTTAATCAGTGCCACGCATCTTCTTTAATCAGTGCCGCTCATATTCTTTAATCAATGCCACTCATTTTTCTTCTTTAATCAGTGCCACGCATCTTCTTTAATCAGTGCCGCTCATATTCTTTAATCAGTGCCACACATCTTTCTTCTTTAATCAATGCCACTCATTTTTCTTCTTTAATCAGTGCCACACATCTTTCTTCTTTAATCAGTGCCACACATCTTTCTTCTTTAATCAATGCCACTCATTTTTCTTGTTTAATCAGTGCCACACATCTTTCTTCTTTAATCAGTGCCACACATCTTTCTTCTTTAATCAATGCCACTCATTTTTCTTCTTTAATCAGTGCCACACATCTTTCTTCTTTAATCAATGCCACTCATTTTTCTTCTTTAATCAGTGCCACACATCTTTCTTCTTTAATCAGTGCCACACATCTTTCTTCTTTAATCAGTGCCACACATCTTTCTTCTTTCAATGCCACTCATTTCTCTTCTTTAATCAGTGCCACACATCTTTCTTCTTTAATCAATGCCACTCATTTTTCTTCTTTATCAGTGCCACACATCTTTCTTCTTTAATCAATGCCACTCATCTTTCTTCTTTAATCAGTGCCACACATCTTTCTTCTTTAATCAATGCCACTAATTTTTCTTCTTTAATCAGTGCCACACATCTTTCTTCTTTAATCAGTGCCACACATCTTTCTTCTTTAATCAATGCCACTCATTTTTCTTCTTTAATCAGTGCCACACATCTTTCTTCTTTAATCAGTGCCACACATTTAATCAATGCCACTCATTTTTCTTCTTTAATCAGTGCCACACATCTTTCTTCTTTAATCAATGCCACTCATTTTTCTTCTTTAATCAATGCCACACATCTTTCTTCTTTAATCAGTGCCACTCATTTTTCTTCTTTAATCAGTGCCACACATCTTTCTTCTTTAATCAATGCCACTCATTTTTCTTCTTTAATCAGTGCCACACATCTTTCTTCTTTAATCAATGCCACTCATTTTTCTTCTTTAATCAGTGCCACACATCTTTCTTCTTTAATCAATGCCACTCATTTTTCTTCTTTAATCAGTGCCACACATCTTTCTTCTTTAATCAGTGCCACTCATTTTTCTTCTTTAATCAGTGCCACACATCTTTCTTCTTTTAATCAGTGCCACTCATTTTTCTTCTTTAATCAGTGCCACACATCTTTCTTCTTTAATCAATGCCACTCATTTTTCTTCTTTAATCAGTGCCACACATCTTTCTTCTTTAATCAATGCCACTCATTTTTCTTCTTTAATCAGTGCCACACATCTTTCTTCTTTAATCAATGCCACTCATTTTTCTTCTTTAATCAGTGCCACACATCTTTCTTCTTTAATCAATGCCACTCATTTTTCTTCTTTAATCAGTGCCACACATCTTTCTTCTTTAATCAGTGCCACTCATTTTTCTTCTTTAATCAGTGCCACACATCTTTCTTCTTTAATCAATGCCACTCATTTTTCTTCTTTAATCAGTGCCACACATCTTTCTTCTTTAATCAATGCCACTCATTTTTCTTCTTTAATCAGTGCCACACATCTTTCTTCTTTAATCAGTGCCACACATCTTTCTTCTTTAATCAATGCCACTCATTTTTCTTCTTTAATCAGTGCCACACATCTTTCTTCTTTAATCAATGCCACTCATTTTTCTTCTTTAATCAGTGCCACACATTTTTCTTCTTTAATCAGTGCCACACATCTTTCTTCTTTAATCAGTGCCACACATCTTTCTTCTTTAATCAGTGCCACACATCTTTCTTCTTTAATCAGTGCCACACATCTTTCTTCTTTAATCAGTGCCACTCATTTTTCTTCTTTAATCAGTGCCACACATCTTTCTTCTTTAATCAATGCCACACATCTTTCTTCTTTAATCAGTGCCACACATCTTTCTTCTTTAATCAGTGCCACACATCTTTCTTCTTTAATCAATGCTACACATCTTTCTTCTTTAATCAATGCCACACATCTTTCTTCTTTAATCGGTGCCACTCGTCTTCTCCTTCATCAAAGCTGGAAAGTGAAAATCTCCTTGTCCCACAACAAGCAGGCTTTAGACAGTGTTACTCTACCGAAGATCAAGCAACCTATCTTTCCAGGAAATCGAAGATGCGTTTCAAGAAAAGAAACTGGTACTAGCAGCATGGATAGACCTAAAGAAAGCATTTGATAAGGTATGGAAGGAAGGGCTTCTGAAGAAACTGAGAAATTATGGAGTAAATGGCAGGATGTACAAATGGGTCAAAGCATACCTGCATAACAGGAGAGCCAGAGTGCAACTGGATGGTCTTAAGAGTAAGAAGGTCTTATTGCGCCAGGGCGTTCCACAAGGAGGGGTACTATCTCCAACACTTTTTCTGATCTACATCAATGACATAGTTACTGAACTACCACATGGCATCAAAGTGGCAATGTATGCAGATGACTTGGTAATGTGGTGCACAGAGGAGTATGCAACAGTGGCCTCCAAATTGCTACAAAGAGCTATGAATGCACTGAATTCATGGACAAATAGATGGTGTATCAGCATCAATACAGACAAATGCAGTACTACACTTTTCACACTCTCCCCAAAACAAAAAGCAGGAGCCATCTACATAAACAATGAGCCTGTGAAAGAAGACATACAAGCTACATATCTCGGAGTTACATTTGATAACAAACTATCTTGGAAACAGCAGATAAATAAGGCAACCTAAAAAGCAAGGAGAAAATTGGCTATTCTAAGAAAGTTGTGTGGAACCACATGGGGTGCGAGTGGGAAAATACTCAGTAAAGTTTACCAACAGAGTATACGCCCACATTTAGAATATGGATCATCCGCATGGTGCTCAGCATCAAACACCACATTGCAAGAACTGGATAAAGTACAAAACCAGGCACTTAGGGTCATCACAGGAGCAATGAAATCAACACCAATATTGGAGATGGAGAAATTGTGGAGGATACCAGCACTGAGAGAACGGAGAGACACAAAGGTGCTGATACAGGCAGAAAAATTTGTATGCATGCCGAGACATCCAATGAAGGACAGATTCCAAAATCTTGCATTGGGACGACTTAAGAGAAGCAGCTTTATCCACCAAGCCAAGCGTATTAGTAGACAAACACCAGACATGCCAAGAGTTGTTAAACCCCTTCTGCCCATACCAGAACAGACTCCCTGGACAGATGAATCAGGATTATCAGTTCAAATACGGACAGAAGTGAAAGGAATAGTTGACAAAGAGGAACAAAATAGTCTACAGCGAAAAACAATAGCTCTCAGTTTCCTGGATGAAGAATACCCACAAGACCTATGGATTCGTGTGTACACAGATGGATCAGCGCAGAATGCAGTAAAGAATGGGGGAGCAGGTGCATATATAGAGTACCCAAATAACACTAGGGATATGGATAAAATAGCAACAGGGAAATATTGTCACAATTATGATGCAGAAATACAAGCAATAAAGTTGGCAATAGAAAAACTGCTGAACAGTAATCTTAGCCCACAGCCTGTAGTGTTTTTGACAGATGCAAGATCAGTACTCCAGGCACTACAATCCAGAAAATTACCACATCTACAGACCTTATTGACTGAACTCTGCAAGCACCACAGGGTTGCCCTGCAGTGGATCCCGTCTCACTGTGGAATACCAGGAAATGAGAAAGCAGATCAGTTGGCAAAGGAAGGTTCAACAGGCACACAACTAGATACACCAGTTACATACCATCATAAGAAACAGATAATCAAATCAATCAGAGGACCACAAGCCCCAAATCAGGATGCCTTTCATAATATGAATAGATATGAACAAGTTATCATTATACGCCTAAGAACAGGACACAATCGACTCCATAGTCACATGTATACAAAATTCAAGATCGGCACATCAACTACTTGTACATGTGGACAGGCACCCCAGACTGCTGAACACATACTTCAAGACTGCACTGAATATAGTAGACTGAGGAAAATCCATTGGCCCATAGATACAACACTACAGACAAAACTATATGGGCCACTGCAAGAATTACAAAAGACAGTAAAATTTATACAGGAAACGACATTGCAGATATAGACAATACTTCAGGCGAACGAAAGATACATATATCTTTCTTCTTTAATCAGTGCCGCTCATCTTCTTTAATCAGTGCCGCTCATCTTCAATAATCAGTGCCACTCATCTTCCTTCTTTAATCAGTGCCACTCATCTTCTTTAATCAATGCCACTCATCTTTCTTCTTTAATCTGTGCCACGTATCTTCTTTAATCAGCGCCGCTCATCTTCTTTAATCAGTGCCACTCATCTTCTTTAATCAGTGCCACTCATCTTCTTTAATCAGTGCCACTCATCTTCTTTAATCAGTGCCACTCATCTTCTTTAATCAGTGCCACTCATCTTCCTTCTTTAATCAGTGCCACGTATCTTCTTTAATCAGCGCCACTCATCTTTCTTCTTTAATCAGTGCCACTCATCTTCTTTAATCAATGCCACTCATCTTTCTTCTTTAATCAGTGCCACTCATCTTCTTTAATCAGTGCCACTTATCTTTCTTCTTTAATCAGTGCCACGTATCTTCTTTAATCAGTGCCACTCATCTTTCTTCTTTAATCAGTGCCACGCATCTTTCTTCTTTAATCAGTGCCACGCATCTTCTTTAATCAGTACCTCTCATCTTTCTTCTTTAATCAGTGCCACGCATCTTCTTTAATCAGTGCTGCTCATATTCTTTAATCAATGCCACTCATTTTTCTTCTTTAATCAGTGCCACGCATCTTCTTTAATCAGTGCCGCTCATATTCTTTAATCAGTGCCACACATCTTTCTTCTTTAATCAATGCCACTCATTTTTCTTCTTTAATCAGTGCCACACATCTTTCTTCTTTAATCAGTGCCACACATCTTTCTTCTTTAATCAATGCCACTCATTTTTCTTGTTTAATCAGTGCCACACATCTTTCTTCTTTAATCAGTGCCACACATCTTTCTTCTTTAATCAATGCCACTCATTTTTCTTCTTTAATCAGTGCCACACATCTTTCTTCTTTAATCAATGCCACTCATTTTTCTTCTTTAATCAGTGCCACACATCTTTCTTCTTTAATCAGTGCCACACATCTTTCTTCTTTAATCAATGCCACTCATTTTTCTTCTTTAATCAGTGCCACACATCTTTCTTCTTTAATCAATGCCACTCATTTTTCTTCTTTAATCAGTGCCACACATCTTTCTTCTTTAATCAATGCCACTCATTTTTCTTCTTTAATCAGTGCCACACATCTTTCTTCTTTAATCAATGCCACTCATCTTTCTTCTTTAATCAGTGCCACACATCTTTCTTCTTTAATCAATGCCACTCATTTTTCTTCTTTAATCAGTGCCACACATCTTTCTTCTTTAATCAGTGCCACACATCTTTCTTCTTTAATCAATGCCACTCATTTTTCTTCTTTAATCAGTGCCACACATCTTTCTTCTTTAATCAGTGCCACACATCTTTCTTCTTTAATCAATGCCACTCATTTTTCTTCTTTAATCAGTGCCACACATCTTTCTTCTTTAATCAATGCCACTCATTTTTCTTCTTTAATGAATGCCACACATCTTTCTTCTTTAATCAGTGCCACTCATTTTTCTTCTTTAATCAGTGCCACACATCTTTCTTCTTTAATCAATGCCACTCATTTTTCTTCTTTAATCAGTGCCACACATCTTTCTTCTTTAATCAATGCCACTCATTTTTCTTCTTTAATCAGTGCCACACATCTTTCTTCTTTAATCAATGCCACTCATTTTTCTTCTTTAATCAGTGCCACACATCTTTCTTCTTTAATCAGTGCCACTCATTTTTCTTCTTTAATCAGTGCCACACATCTTTCTTCTTTAATCAGTGCCACTCATTTTTCTTCTTTAATCAGTGCCACACATCTTTCTTCTTTAATCAATGCCACTCATTTTTCTTCTTTAATCAGTGCCACACATCTTTCTTCTTTAATCAATGCCACTCATTTTTCTTCTTTAATCAGTGCCATACATCTTTCTTTAATCAATGCCACTCATTTTTCTTCTTTAATCAGTGCCACACATCTTTCTTCTTTAATCAGTGCCACTCATTTTCTTCTTTAATCAGTGCCACACATCTTTCTTCTTTAATCAATGCCACTCATTTTTCTTCTTTAATCAGTGCCACACATCTTTCTTCTTTAATCAATGCCACTCATTTTTCTTCTTTAATCAGTGCCACACATCTTTCTTCTTTAATCAGTGCCACACATCTTTCTTCTTTAATCAATGCCACTCATTTTTCTTCTTTAATCAGTGCCACACATCTTTCTTCTTTAATCAATGCCACTCATTTTTCTTCTTTAATCAGTGCCACACATTTTTCTTCTTTAATCAGTGCCACACATCTTTCTTCTTTAATCAGTGCCACACATCTTTCTTCTTTAATCAGTGCCACACATCTTTCTTCTTTAATCAGTGCCACTCATTTTTCTTCTTTAATCAGTGCCACACATCTTTCTTCTTTAATCAATGCCACACATCTTTCTTCTTTAATCAGTGCCACACATCTTTCTTCTTTAATCAGTGCCACACATCTTTCTTCTTTAATCAGTGCCACACATCTTTCTTCTTTAATCAGTGCCACACATCTTTCTTCTTTAATCAGTGCCACACATCTTTCTTCTTTAATCAATGCTACACATCTTTCTTCTTTAATCAATGCCACACATCTTTCTTCTTTAATCGGTGCCACTCGTCTTCTCCTTCATCAAAGCTAAGCGGACGTAGATGTGTCTTGTGTCGCTAGTTTACGACAACGCCGCAATTCCTGCGCCTTCTGACCCGATACTTCAGTATGGCTAGATTTGTTTAACCATTTTTCCTATGCAGCGACCATTTGGGCCTACTCTATTCATCTTGTAACTGTCAAAAGTCCTTTAAGGCTCACGAGTGCACACGGCACCGCCTGTGTCCCGCTGTCATCGAATCTCACTACTCAGAAAGCAGGGGATGGTAAAGACATAAAGAAACCTCGGATTGGAAGTGAAAAAGAGAGTTCAACATCCTACCTGTAGACTACTCAGGCCCGCCCAATCAATGTCACTGAAAGTACTCGGATATACGTCAATCTATTTATATCTCTTTGTCTATGATCTCATGCCTATAAATCAAGAATGTTACAACAAGCAGCCAAATTAAAAGAGATAAACAGACCTTAAACACTGATGTAGACTGGTCGGGATATAGGTAACGAGTGTTCTACAGATGATAATATTGAACAATGATATTAGTATTCGATGATAACAAGACAAGCCAGATATTGAGATAAATAGCGTCTTCTTTTTTTTTTTTTAGTTTAGTTTAGTTTATAGAAACAGGAAAAGAGTTCTGATATGTTATGTAGAGCCGGTCTTAACATATGGTTGTGAATCGTTGACAATAGGACAATAGACAAGAACATCACAGAAGGCTGTAGAAATATGGTTTTGCAGAAGAATGTTGAGAATACCATGGACAGCTACAAAAAGAAATGAAAACGTTCTGAAAGAGGCCAAAGCAAAGAGAGAGCTAATTTCCAATATTAGGAAGAAGTGATCATAATTGTTTGGCTTTGTAATGAGAAGGGAACAGCTGGAATATATTGTAACAACTGGAAAAATCGAGGGACGAAGAGATAGAGGTAAGCAAATAGAAAAGAAACCAGACAACTTAAGAGAATGGCTTGGCAGAAGGTCAACAACAGAAATAATAAATGGAGATCAAAAGTTGTGGAGAGACATGATCACCTACCCCAGCAGGCATGATACTTGACAATGATTGATTAGTTTAGTTTAGTCGACAGGTCATCCTCACTGCACATAGAGCAAGTCCAAAAGTGCTCAGATCTCTTCCGATGTATATCCCTCAGCGTATGGCGACTAGCGGCGCCGGTGTTCTGTTGGTTGACAAGTCTTCTTTGACTATCTGCGTAGCGCTCCAGTCTGGCATCTTCCACATTGACATAACATTTGTGCAGTCTGTTCATGGTTGCGGATTCAGTTGTGTCTTTCCCGCCCAGCGTTAATAAAAGCATGCAGAATGTCAGCACGAAGGTAACGGAAGGCAACCGTTTAGCCAAAAAAAGTGAGCTGAAGTCGGATATCTCGGCCCGACAGGCGCAAATATTGTGGTCCGTTGTAATACAAACGTATCTGCGTACATTTAACGCCGAACGATGAAGCGGAATAGTCGTCGGGCAGTAGAAGTTAACAAAAGCGGTTTTTTTTTTAGTTGTTGAAAGATTGCTATTGTCTACACGCAACCTGTTTTATCCATGATATCTTTGTTTCCCTTTTTTGTTTGAGTCGTCACCTCCTTTATTATCAGACAAGTAACTTTTGTAACAGGTAACAGGCAAGTAACTTTTGTAACAGGTAACAGACAAGTAACATTTATAACAAATAACAGACAGGTGACTTTTGTAACAATCAAGTAAACTGTGACCTCCTTTTATGACAGTCAAGTAATTTGTGACCTCCTTTTATGACAGTCAAGTAACCTGTGACCTCCTTTTATGATAGTCAAGTAAACTGTGCCCTCCTTTTATGATAGTCAAGTAACCTGTGACCTCCTTTTATGATAGTCAAGTAACCTGTGACCTCCTTTTATGACAGTCAAGTAATCTGTTACATCCTTTTATGACAGTCAAGTAAACTGTGACCTCCTTTTATGATAGTCAAGTAAACTGTGACCTCCTTTTATGACAGTCAAGTAAACTGTTACATCCTTTTATGATAGTCAAGTAAACTGTGACCTCCTTTTACGACAGTCAAGTAAACTGTGACCTCCTTTTATGACAGTCAAGTAAACTGTGACCTCCTTTTATGATAGTCAAGTAACCTGTGACCTCCTTTTATGATAGTCAAGTAAACTGTGACCTCCTTTTACGACAGTCAAGTAAACTGTGACCTCCTTTTATGACAGTCAAGTAAACTGTGACCTCCTTTTATGACAGTCAAGTAATCTGTTACCTCCTTTTATGATAGTCAAGTAAACTGTGACCTCCTTTTATGACAGTCAAGTAAACTGTGCCCTCCTTTTATGATAGTCAAGTAAACTGTGCCCTCCTTTTTATGATAGTCAAGTAACCTGTGACCTCCTTTTATGATAGTCAAGTAATCTGTTACCTCCTTTTATGACAGTCAAGTAACCTGTGACCTCCTTTTATGATAGTCAAGTAATCTATGACCTCCTTTTATGATAGTTAAGTAATCTGTGACCTCTACATACTTGTATCTACATACTTATATCTACATACATACACATATGTATATATATATATATATATATATATATATATATATATATATATATATATATATAGATAGAGAGAGAGAGAGAGAGAGAGAGAATAGATATTTGAGTGAATCGAGAGAAGTGTTGGGTGAGTTTAAAAGACAAACCTCATCTCATATAATCTCATCTCCCTTTAACCTCCACAATTACGAATCTGCCGGATTGCTTATCCATCCGTGCAATCTTTGCATCCTTGCCTCCACAATCCTCGAATCCATCCTCTATCCATGTTCCCAGCAGCGCCTCATCTTGCGAATCAGCGCAGCGCTGCAGACAAACCAGTTCAGCGTGCCGGCACCATCGATCGACGCCCAGGACGGCAGTAATTAAAGCAGCTAGGGTAGAAGGGTTATCACGCTTTGCAAACATCATGCTTAACTGATGTAAGCTCTTCGATCCACGGTAATACCACTCACTTCATTAATAACAAATCAGGATAGCAACAACTCATCGCCACAGAAGCTGGCCTGGTTAGGTGGGTTTCCGTTTTCAGACCAGATGGCTCGAGTTCGAATCCTAGCAGTGGCGAATATTTTTTTTTCTTTAAACCCACTTCAAGGTATACCAACATTTTAACGTTTTCGATTGGTTTTGAAAATACGGGTTGTTGTGTGCTTACACATCGTGGCGTGGTGCTTACAAATCGTGGCGTGGTGCTTACACATCGTGGCGTGGTGCTTACAATGAATCATTTCAGAGGAGGCATGCTGGCCGGCGAGTAGAGCTGCAAGAGAACATGTAAAATAAACAATAGTACTTGCCACAGATCTAATAGAATTAGTATGATGATTCGTCACTGATCTAATAGAATTAGTATGATGATTCGTCACTGATCTAATAACATTAGTATGATGATTCATCACTGATCTAATAAAATTAGTGTGATGATTCGTCACTGATCTAATAAAATTAGTATGATGATTCGTCACTGATCTAATAAAATTAGTATGATGATTCGTCACTGATCTAATAAAATTAGTATGATGATTCGTCACTGATCTAATAAAATTAGTGTGATGATTCGTCACAGATCTAATAAAATTAGTGTGATGATTCGTCACTGATCTAATAAAATTAGTAGGATGATTCGTCACAGATCTAATAAAATTAGTGTGATGATTCGTCACTGATGTAATAAAATTAGTGTGATGATTCGTCACTGATCTAATAAAATTAGTATGATGATTCGTCACAGATCTAATAAAATTAGTATTTCCTAACCGAACTCTCGTGTTAAATGCTAGTAAAATATTTATATTATAAACATGAAGTAAACAAAGTTTTCTCCGTGTTTTGAAGCGCATTTTGAATATGGCATTAATTACTGCCCTGTTTCTTTTATGACCTGACAGTTTTGGGTAAAGTTGTCGGTATCACACTTTAGGGTATCATTTGTACATAGAAGTATACAAACTCCTGACGAAACCTGTAAACCTAGTCTCGTAATAAATGCTGACTGAGCTCAGATCCCGCTATTTAATTTATTCTTGTGGTAACTCCACTATTTTCTATTGAAAAATACACGTAACAGAAGGAAACATCATTATCGTCATCAAGTACCAGGCCTGCTGGCGTAGGTGATCATGTCTCTCCACAACTTTCGATCACGACAGTTATTTATCATTTCTGTTGTTGACCTTCTGCCAAGCCATTCTCTTAAGCTGTCTGGTATCTTTTCTGTTTGCTTCCTCTATCTCTTCGTCCCTCAATTTTCCCAGTTGTTAACAATATATTCCAGCTGTTCCCAGACTAGCTCTACATAACATTTATGAACTCTTTTTCTTGTTTCTATTGTCAAAAATGGATTGCAGTGTCTTCCTCATTTTATGAAAAGCTGCTTTTGCCTGAGCCATTCTGCATCTCACCACTTTTGTACATCTTCCGTCTGAGGTTAACAAAGTTCCCAAATATTTAAATTCATGGACCTGTATGAAACAGGTGAGTAATTAATGTCATTAGACAGATATAAAATCACTGTATAAACAAACAATATTCGAGAAGTCCATTCATTTTCTCCGTTATGAGCTTTACATTGAACAGCTTCCAAATGTTTGCCCACTCAAGGTTGCTAGATTGATTTTACGTATGTTTTTGTTGACATTGCACGTTCAGGCCTGTGGCAGCTAGGGGAGGTTTTGTTTAGGTTTTTTTTGGGGGGTTATTTCCCATGCTTTGTTTTCCCTTATCATTAAGTAGACGTGGTTATTGTTGAGATCACCCCCCCCCCCCAGGGTGCCACTTTTAGACTTCTCTTGTCGGATATTTATCTTCTTGTTTGAATATCCAGGCGCCGAATTATCGCTGATGCTTGAACAGAAGGGTAGTGATTTTCAAATGATCGTTGACATAATTAAGTGTTGCTGTGAATTTCTTAATGAAGTGTGAGTAAACAGTGGCACATTTGCTGCAGAACTTTCGTATTGGGCGACAGACGGCGACATCAGATATGATGATTCATTGAATACCATTCGACTCTGGTTGTTATTCTTGGAATAATAACATACAAACAATGATGTATTTGTAATAGTTGTCTTTGTAGGATCTCGAACATAAGCTGGAAATAATATTTGTTATGAACTAAAAAGAGACGAATCAAAACAAGGAAACGTGTCGAGCTTTATAAGAAGGCGTTGGTAATATATCGGTCATTTGCTGAGAATGAATGAGAAAAGACTTCCCCGTCAGGCATTCATGAGGAAACTATCTGGTAAAAGAAAACAAGGTAGCGCTAGAGAATCACTATGCAGAGAAATTAATAAGGAAGGCTCAACTATGGGACTAAGAAACAATCAAGAACTAGCAGCAGATCGTCAATCGTGGAGAACTATGACTTCCGCTCTATGTTCCTTCATCAGCCCAAGAGGAGAATTAATATTTATATATAAATAGAACTTAACAAGGAGAACTCTACACCCATGAATATAAACAGAGAAGTAAGACAATGATGCATCCTATCACCAAGCTTGTTCAATCTATACACTGAGCAAATCTTTAAAAACATCTCAGAGATGTCAGACCTAAACATTAATGGAAAGATATGCTGATGATACTGTTCTATCTATTGACCTTTCGAGCCGTAACCGGCCCATAGGGCGTAGACCAAGATACACCTTCTCCTATATGAATTTTTGTTCTAGCAGTTTTCTTTTAAAGATATTTTATCAAATCTCGCCATCTGTCTCTGTTCTGTGCAAGCAGTTCTATCTCATTGAGGGAGCCGATTCCTGCTGCTCTTGCCTCTCTCATCAATGTTCTTCTCAGTGTCTCCCTGGGTCTTCCTCTTTTTCTTTTACCTGTTGTTTCCCATATGAGGGCTTGCTTTGCTATTCGATTATTATCTCTTCTCATCACATGTCCAACGTATGACCATCGTCTTTTCTTTATTACTGAAGATATTAGTGGTTGATTGGCGATTTCTCTAATTTCCTCGTTTGTTTTGAATTCGTTCCATTCTATACCAAGTATTTTCCTTAGACATTTATTTTCGAATGCGTTCAACTTTGTTTCTATATCTCTTGTTGTTTTCCAGCTTTCACACGCATACGTAAGGGTTGATAGTACATTTGATTTGAATAGCCTAAGTTTTGTGTTTGTGCTAATGAGTTTTGATTTCCACAACTTTTCAAGGCTTCTGAAAGACATTGCTGCTTTAGCCAGTCTGATTCTAATTTCTTTGCTCGTATCCCCTTCTCGATCAATGTGACTTCCAAGATAGATGAAGTGATCGATCTCTTCTACTGGTTTGTTTTCCATGTATATTTTGTCACTTGTTGGAATTAAACTTTTCATGACTTTAGTCTTTTCATGATTGACCTCAAGCCCAATTTTGCTGGCTATTGATGATAGTTCATTTGTGTTTTCCTGCATCGTTTTTATCTGATTGCTGATGAGAACTATGTCATCAGCAAAGTCCAGGTCCTCCAAATGGTCTCCTTGTATCCATTCGATGCCTTTATTACCAGTGCAGCATTTCTTCATTATGAAGTCCATAACAATTCCAAATAACAAGGGCGATAAAATACATCCTTGTTTAACCCCAGTTTCTATTGGGAAACATTCGCTCAGTCCTTCCTCTGTTCGAACTGCACATGTGTAACCATCATACATGTCTTTGATAATATTTATGATTTTTGATGGTAAGCCATATTGCTTCAGAATTTTCCACAAAGAATCTCTATGAATACTATCAAATGCTTTTTTGAAGTCGATGAAGTTAAGTACAAAAGGTTTTTGCTTTTCAATGTGTTCCTCCAATATAAGTCGTAGAGTGAAAATGTGGTCAAGACAGCTTCTCCCTTTTCTAAACCCAGCCTGTTCTTCACGCATTACTGTATCTATTGAATCCTTTATTCTATTTAGGATGATTTTACAGAATAATTTTGAGGCAACTGACAAAAGTGTCACGCCTCTCCAATTGTTACAATCTCTAAGATTGCCCTTTTTTGGGATCTTAACAATGATTCCTTTTTTCCATTTATGAGGCGTCTTCTCTGTTTTCCAAATGATGTTGAACATTTTTTGGAGATGTATTAAATTATGGCTATCAATTGCCTTGAGGATCTCAGCTGTTAACTTATCCTCTCCAGCAGCCTTGTTATTGGTCATTAGCTTTAAGGTGGTTTCTATTTCACTCAAGGTGAAGTCATCTAAATTTACATCTAATTCTGCTGCTGGTGTTTCAGCTTCAAAATCTATTAAACTGTGAGGTAGTGGACGGTTAAGAATTTCTTTGAAGTGTTCCGCACAACGGGCTTTTATGTCTGCGCTTGTTGTTAGCATTAATCCAGATTTGTCTAGAATTGGTGTTCCACTGGATGTATAGGTGTTTGTCAGCATCTTTTGTACAGTATAAAGAGTTCTGCTGTCTCCTGTAATTGCAGCTGTCTCTGCTTTCTCTGCCAAGTTGTCTATATAAGCTCTTGTATCTCTTCTTGCCGAACTTTTCACTTTGTTGTCTAATTCTTTGTATGTTGCTTTTGCCAGAACCTTTCCAAGATCTGTCTTTACATTAGTCATGGCTCTCTTCGCTTCTCTTCTTTCTTTGATGTATTTCCATGTGGTGTCTGAGATCCAAGCTCGTTTTTCCATTTTCTTCAGTCCAGCACTTGCTTCTGCTGCTGTCATTAGTATTTTGCTCTGTGAGTCCCACATTTCATTGATATCTAAGTCTATTTCACCAAGTGCTGAATAACAATTACTTAGCTCTATGTTAAACTTTTCCTTTATTGCTTCATCTTTCAGTTTATGACTATCAATTTTATGTGTAATTGACCTCTTCTGTTGGTTTCTAAATTTTAATCTTATTTTCCCAATGCACAGGTTGTGGTCACTATTAACATCAGCACCTCTGTATGCTCTTACATCTATTAATGATGATCTGAATTGTTGTTTAATACATAGGTGGTCAATTTGATTTGATGTTCTATCATCAGGAGATATCCATGTTGTTTTGTGGATATTTTTATGTGGAAATAATGTCCCACCTATAACTAAATTTTCTATTAAACATAATTCTATTAATCTTTCTCCATTCTGACTTGTTGTATTACAGCCTTCTCTCCCCATCACATGTTCCACTCCTGCGTTATCTTGTCCTACTTTGGCGTTGAAGTCTCCCATTACAATTAAAAGATCGTGTTTTGGTATTTTGTTTATAAGTTGTTGCAGTTGGTTATAAAAATCATCCTTAACTTCATCATCAGCTTCGTTAGTAGGCGCATAACATTGAATAATTGAAAGTCTTCCATGTTTTGTTTTGTATCGTGTTCGTATCAGACGGCTATTTACCGGTTCCCATTCTAATAAACTTCTTGCAGCTTTGTCTGTCATCATTATGCCTACTCCTTCACGGTGTTTTCCATCTTCCCTTCCAGAAAAAACTACTATTTTATTATCAATAGATCTCCTACCTGTTCCAGGCCAGCGCATTTCGCTTAATCCTAAAATATCTAGATCGTATCTGTCCATCTCGCTCGCGACCTGTGCATGTTTCGTCGGAGCGGCCATTGTTCGCACATTCCAGAATCCTATTTTTGTTGTTGTTTTAGGGCCGAAAAAACTATCACTACTATCTACTGCTAATTTACACATTCTGTATCAGGTCTACGTTTCATTAACAACATCGTTTTTACGATAGCGGCTTGTTAAACCTCTGATCAACGGTTCTATACCAAGCCGGAGAAAAATAATTCCTCCATTTTGGAAACAACCGGAAACGGAAACTGTTCTATTAGCAGAAAATCTTAAAGACCTACAACAATTGCTTAATGTGATAAACATAAGAAGCAAAAAATATGGACTAAAAATGAATACCAAAAAGACTAAAACTATGATCATAAACAAATAAAATTCTCAAGACCTACAATTAAATATCACATTTGAAGGAATATATCTGGAGACAGTTCAAAGCTACAACTACCTTGGACATGCTATATAACCAATGATGGAAAATGTACAACTGAAATAAATTAAAATTAAAATATACAAAAGAATAGGTATGGCAAAAAGTAATTTTAATGCCATGAAAATTATACAACAAAACAAATAACAGCAGGGCTGAAACTAAAAATAGCAAAATGTTACATCTTCTCGATATTCCTGTATGGTGCAGAAACATGGACATTAGACAAGAAAACAGAACTGAAAATTGAAGCCTTTGAAATGTGGATTTACAGAAGAATAGGTAGAATTGGGTGTAAAGAAAAGAAAACAGACGATGAAGTTTTAAAACAAATAAAAATAAAAAGAGAACTATTAAATACAATTAAGACAAGACAAATGAAATTTTTGGGCATGTTAAAAGACACAACAGCCTACTAAAAGTAATTTTGGAAGAGAAAATACAAGGTAAAAGAGGCAAAGGCAGACCAAGACTAACATGGACTAGTAACATCAAAAGATGGACAAGTCAATCTATGACAACCTGCACCATCAAAGCACGAAACAGAGTAGAATGGCGATCCATGGTAACCAACCTTCGTTGCAGAGACGGCACTCGATGATGATGATGATGATGATGATGATGATGATGATGATGATGATGATGATGATGAAATAGAACTAAACTTCAAATATTCAACTCAAACGTTTTATCAACCCCGCTTGTGAAAGCTGGAAAAAAGAAGAGATTCAGAAAACACAAAGCACTTTTGATGACAAATGCTTAAGAAGAATACTCAAGTGTACAATTGAATGAATTCAAAACTAATATAGAGATAAGAGAAATGGCCATGCAACGAACGATCTCATGTACGAAGTGAAGTTGGACATAGTCGAACACGTGTTGAGAAGAGACAAGAGAATTTCAAAACAGGCTCTTCTGCGAGAAACATCATTATCATTGAGTGAAGTCTCCACATCGAGCGCCATTCTGCTCTGTCTCTTCCTTTGATGGTGCAGGTTGTCATAGGCTGTCTTGTCAATGTTACTCGTCCATGTTAGTCTTGGTCTCCTTCTACCTCTTTTACCTTGTATTTTCCCTTCCAATATTACCTATAGAAGGCTGTTGTGTCTTTTAACATGCCCCACAAATCTCATTTGTCTTGTTTGAATTGTGTTCAGTAATCTTTTTATTTTTTGTTCTTTTAATACTTCATCTTTTGTTTTTTTTTTCTTTCCATCCAATTCTACCTATTCTTCCCATCATCATCATCATTGAGTGCCGTCTCCGCATCGAAGGTTGGCTATTATGGAGCGCCATTCCACTCTGTCTCTTGCTTTGATGGTGCAGATTGTCATAGGTTGACTTGTCCATCTTTTAATGTTACTCGCCCATGTTAGTCTTGGTCTGCCTCGGCCACCTCGTATTTTCCCTTCCAATATTACTTTTATTAGGCTGTTGTGTCTTTTCTTCTATATTCTTATATGTTCTTCTATAAATCCACGTTTCAACGGTTTCAATTTCTGTTCTGTTTTCTTGTCAAGTGTACATACATGTGCACCATATAGGAATGTTTATAAGATATAACATTTTCTATTCTTAGTTTTCTAAAAATAGGATTCTGGAATGTGCGAACAATGGCCGCTCCGACGAAACATGCACAGGTCGCGAGCGAGATGGACAGATACGATCTAGATATTTTAGGATTAAGCGAAATGCGCTGGCCTGGAACAGGTAGGAGATCTATTGATAATAAAATAGTAGTTTGTTCTGGAAGGGAAGATGGAAAACACCGTGAAGGAGTAGGCATAATGATGACAGACAAAGCTGCAAGAAGTTTATTAGAATGGGAACCGGTAAATAGCCGTCTGATACGAACACGATACAAAACAAAACATGGAAGACTTTCAATTATTCAATGTTATGCGCCTACTAACGAAGCTGATGATGAAGTTAAGGATGATTTTTATAACCAACTGCAACAACTTATAAACAAAATACCAAAACACGATCTTTTAATTGTAATGGGAGACTTCAACGCCAAAGTAGGACAAGATAACGCAGGAGTGGAACATGTGATGGGGAGAGAAGGCTGTAATACAACAAGTCAGAATGGAGAAAGATTAATAGAATTATGTTTAATAGAAAATTTAGTTATAGGTGGGACATTATTTCCACATAAAAATATCCACAAAACAACATGGATATCTCCTGATGATAGAACATCAAATCAAATTGACCACCTATGTATTAAACAACAATTCAGATCATCATTAATAGATGTAAGAGCATACAGAGGTGCTGATGTTAATAGTGACCACAACCTGTGCATTGGGAAAATAAGATTAAAATTTAGAAACCAACAGAAGAGGTCAATTACACATAAAATTGATAGTCATAAACTGAAAGATGAAGCAATAAAGGAAAAGTTTAACATAGAGCTAAGTAATTGTTATTCAGCACTTGGTGAAATAGACTTAGATATCAATGAAATGTGGGACTCACAGAGCAAAATACTAATGACAGCAGCAGAAGCAAGTGCTGGACTGAAGAAAATGGAAAAACGAGCTTGGATCTCAGACACCACATGGAAATACATCAAAGAAAGAAGAGAAGCGAAGAGAGCCATGACTAATGTAAAGACAGATCTTGGAAAGGTTCTGGCAAAAGCAACATACAAAGAATTAGACAACAAAGTGAAAAGTTCGGCAAGAAGAGATACAAGAGCTTATATAGACAACTTGGCAGAGAAAGCAGAGACAGCTGCAATTACAGGAGACAGCAGAACTCTTTATACTGTACAAAAGATGCTGACAAACACCTATACATCCAGTGGAACACCAATTCTAGACAAATCTGGATTAATGCTAACAACAAGCGCAGACATAAAAGCCCGTTGGGCGGAACACTTCAAAGAAATTCTTAACCGTCCACTACCTCACAGTTTAATAGATTTTGAAGCTGAAACACCAGCAGCAGAATTAGATGTAAATTTAGATGACTTCACCTTGAGTGAAATAGAAACCACCTTAAAGCTAATGACCAATAACAAGGCTGCTGGAGAGGATAAGTTAACAGCTGAGATCCTCAAGGCAATTGATAGCCATAATTTAATACATCTCCAAAAAATGTTCAACATCATTTGGAAAACAGAGAAGACGCCTCATAAATGGAAAAAAGGAATCATTGTTAAGATCCCAAAAAAGGGCAATCTTAGAGATTGTAACAATTGGAGAGGCGTGACACTTTTGTCAGTTGCCTCAAAATTATTCTGTAAAATCATCCTAAATAGAATAAAGGATTCAATAGATACAGTAATGCGTGAAGAACAGGCTGGGTTTAGAAAAGGGAGAAGCTGTCTTGACCACATTTTCACTCTACGACTTATATTGGAGGAACACATTGAAAAGCAAAAACCTTTTGTACTTAACTTCATCGACTTCAAAAAAGCATTTGATAGTATTCATAGAGATTCTTTGTGGAAAATTCTGAAGCAATATGGCTTACCATCAAAAATCATAAATATTATCAAAGACATGTATGATGGTCACACATGTGCAGTTCGAACAGAGGAAGGACTGAGCGAATGTTTCCCAATAGAAACTGGGGTTAAACAAGGATATATTTTATCGCCCTTGTTATTTGGAATTGTTATGGACTTCATAATGAAGAAATGCTGCACTGGTAATAAAGGCATCGAATGGATACAAGGAGACCATTTGGAGGACCTGGACTTTGCTGATGACATAGTTCTCATCAGCAATCAGATAAAAACGATGCAGGAAAACACAAATGAACTATCATCAATAGCCAGCAAAATTGGGCTTGAGGTCAATCATGAAAAGACTAAAGTCATGAAAAGTTTAATTCCAACAAGTGACAAAATATACATGGAAAACAAACCAGTAGAAGAGATCGATCACTTCATCTATCTTGGAAGTCACATTGATCGAGAAGGGGATACGAGCAAAGAAATTAGAATCAGACTGGCTAAAGCAGCAATGTCTTTCAGAAGCCTTGAAAAGTTGTGGAAATCAAAACTCATTAGCACAAACACAAAACTTAGGCTATTCAAATCAAATGTACTATCAACCCTTACGTATGCGTGTGAAAGCTGGAAAACAACAAGAGATATAGAAACAAAGTTGAACGCATTCGAAAATAAATGTCTAAGGAAAATACTTGGTATAGAATGGAACGAATTCAAAACAAACGAGGAAATTAGAGAAATCGCCAATCAACCACTAATATCTTCAGTAATAAAGAAAAGACGATGGTCATACGTTGGACATGTGATGAGAAGAGATAATAATCGAATAGCAAAGCAAGCCCTCATATGGGAAACAACAGGTAAAAGAAAAAGAGGAAGACCCAGGGAGACACTGAGAAGAACATTGATGAGAGAGGCAAGAGCAGCAGGAATCGGCTCCCTCAATGAGATAGAACTGCTTGCACAGAACAGAGACAGATGGCGAGATTTGATAAAATATCTTTAAAAGAAAACTGCTAGAACAAAAATTCATATAGGAGAAGGTGTATCTTGGTCTACGCCCTATGGGCCGGTTACGGCTCGAAAGGTCAATAGATAGATAGATAGATTCTTAGTTTTAGCCCTGGTGTAATTTGTTTTGATGTCAGTAAATTTTGCATGGCATTAAAATTACTTTTTGCCATTCCTATTCTTTTGTTTATTTCAGTTGTACATTTTCCATCACTGGTTATAGTATGTCCAAGGAAGTTGTAGCTCTGAACTGTCTCCAGGTATATTCCATCAACTTTGATATCCACTTTCAGGTTTTGTGTATTATCTTTGTTTATAATCATAGTTTTAATCTTTAATCACATTTTAATCACTCTCGAGAAAGCATATCTTGCAGGACCATATCACAACCTTGGAGCACATCTTGCAGGACCGTATCACACTCTTGAAGCATATCTTGCAGGACCGTATCACACTCTTGAAGCATATCTTGCAGGACCAAATCACACTCTTGGAGCACATCTAGCAGGACCATATCACCTCTTGGAGCACATCTAGCAGGACCATATCACACTCTTGGAGCACATCTAGCAGGACCATATCACCTCTTGGAGCACATCTAGCAGGACCATATCACACTCTTGGAGCACATCTAGCAGGACCGTATCACACTCTTGAAGCATATCTTGCAGGACCAAATCACCTCTTGGAGCACATCTAGCAGGACCATAGTACACTCTTGGAGCACATCTAGCAGGACCATATCACCTCTTGGAGCACATCTAGCAGGACCATATCACACTCTTGGAGCACATCTAGCAGGACCATATCGCACTCTTGGAGCACATCTAGCAGGACCATATCACACTCTTGGAGCACATCTAGCAGGACCATATCACACTCTTGGAGCACATCTAGCAGGACCATATCACCTCTTGGAGCACATCTAGCAGGACCATATCACCTCTTGGAGCACATCTAGCAGGACCATATCAACTCTTGGAGCACATCTAGCAGGACCATATCACCTCTTGGAGCACATCTAGCAGGACCATATCACCCTCTTGGAACACATCTTGCAGAACTGTGTTACTCTCTTGAAGCACATCTTGCAGTACTATATATCCTCTTGAAGCACATCATGCAGGACCATATCACCTCTTGGAGCACATCTTGCAGTACTGTATCACATCTTGGAGTACATCTTGCAGTACCGTATCACATCTTGGAGCACATCTTGCCGAACCGCATATCTTGCCGGACTGTATCACATCTTTGAGCACATCTTGCAGGACCGTGTAACTCTTATGGAGCACATATTGTAGGACTGTATCACCTCTGGGAGCACATTTTTCAGACCCGTATCACCTTCATGTCCTCACAACTAAGATATTGCCCATAGAAGCATCCCCGCAGTACAAATTGTGGGGACCTAGTGAAGACCTCAAGCTCATCGTCTTGTTCGTGACCATGATGGTCTGTCTAAATGTCAAGCCGGTCTGTGTAACTAAATACCATGATGGTCTGTCTAAATGTCAAGCCCGCCTGTGTAACTAAATACCATGATGGTTTATCTAAATGTCAAGCCCCCCTGTGTAACTAAATACCATGATGGTCTGTCTAAATGTCAAGCCGGTCTGTGTAACTAAATACCATGATGGTCTGTCTAAATGTCAAGCCCACCTGTGTAACTAAATACCATGATGGTTTATCTAAATGTCAAGCCCGCCTGTGTAACTAAATACCATGATGGTCTGTCTAAATGTCAAGCCCGCCTGTGTAACTAAATACCATGATGGTTTATCTAAATGTCAAGCCCGCCTGTGTAACTAAATACCATGATGGTCTGTCTAAATGTCAAGCCCGCTTGTGTAACTAAATACCATAATGGTTTATCTAAATGTCAAGCCCGCCTGAGTAACTAAATACCATGATGGTCTGTCTAAATATCAAGCCCGCCTGTGTAACTAAATACCATGATGGTCTGTCTAAATGTCAAGCCGGTATGTGTAACTAAATACCATGATGGTCTATCTAAATGTCAAGCCGGTATGTGTAACTAAATACCATGATGGTCTGTCTAAATGTCAAGCCCGCCTGTGTAACTAAATACCATGATGGTTTATCTAAATGTCAAGCCCCCCTGTGTAACTAAATACCATGATGGTCTGTCTAAATGTCAAGCCGGTCTGTGTAACTAAATACCATGATGGTCAGTCTAAATGTCAAGCCCGCCAGTGTAACTAAATACCATGATGGTTTATCTAAATGTCAAGCCGGTATGTGTAACTAAATACCATGATGGTCTATCTAAATGTCAAGCCCGCCTGTGTAACTAAATACCATGATGGTTTATCTAAATGTCAAGCCCGCCTGTGTAACTAAATACCATGATGGTCTGTCTAAATGTCAAGCCCGCCTGTGTAACTAAATACCATGATGGTTTATCTAAATGTCAAGCCCGCCTGAGTAACTAAATACCATGATGGTCTGTCTAAATATCAAGCCGGTATGTGTAACTAAATACCATGATGGTCTATCTAAATGTCAAGCCGGTATGTGTAACTAAATACCATGATGGTCTGTCTAAATGTCAAGCCCGCCTGTGTAACTAAATACCATGATGGTCTATCTACATGTCAAGCCGGTATGTGTAACTAAATACCATGATGGTCTGTCAAAATGTCAAGCCCGCCTGTGTAACTAAATACCATAATGGTTTATCTAAATGTCAAGCCCGCCTGTGTAACTAAATACCATGATGGTTTATCTAAATGTCAAGCCCGCCTGTGTAACTAAATACCATGATGGTCTATCTAAATGTCAAGCCGGCCTGTGTAACTAAATACCATGATGGTTTATCTAAATGTCAAGCCCGCCTGTGTAACTAAATACCATGATGGTCTGTCTAAATGTCAAGCCCACCTGTGTAACTAAATACCATGATGGTTTATCTAAATGTCAAGCCCGCCTGTGTAACTAAATACCATGATGGTCTGTCTAAATGTCAAGCCCGCCTGTGTAACTAAATACCATGATGGTCTGTCTAAATGTCAAGCCCGCCTGTGTAACTAAATACCATGATGGTTTATCTAAATGTCAAGCCCGCCTGTATAACTAAATACCATGATGGTCTGTCTAAATGTCAAGCCCGCCTGTGTAACTAAATACCATGATGGTTTATCTAAATGTCAAGCCCGCCTGAGTAACTAAATACCATGATGGTCTGTCTAAATATCAAGCCGGTATGTGTAACTAAATACCATGATGGTCTATCTAAATGTCAAGCCGGTATGTGTAACTAAATACCATGATGGTCTGTCTAAATGTCAAGCCCGCCTGTGTAACTAAATACCATGATGGTCTATCTACATGTCAAGCCGGTATGTGTAACTAAGTACCATGATGGTCTGTCAAAATGTCAAGCCCGCCTGTGTAACTAAATACCATAATGGTTTATCTAAATGTCAAGCCCGCCTGTGTAACTAAATACCATGATGGTTTATCTAAATGTCAAGCCCGCCTGTGTAACTAAATACCATGATGGTCTATCTAAATGTCAAGCCGGCCTGTGTAACTAAATACCATGATGTTCTATCTAAATGTCAAGCCCGCCTGTGTAACTAAATACCATGATGGTCTATCTAAATGTCAAGCCGGTCTGTGTAACTAAATAACATGATGCTCTATCTAAATGTCAAGCCGGTCTGTGTAACTAAATACCATGATGGTCTATCTAAATGTCAAGCCGGTCTGTGTAACTAAATACCATGATGGTCTATCTAAATGTCAAGCCGGTCTGTGTAACTAAATACCATGATGGTCTATCTAAATGTCAAGCCCGCCTGTGTAACTAAATACCATGATGGTTTATCTAAATGTCAAGCCGACCTGTCTAACTAAATACCATGATGGTTTATCTAAATGTCAAGCCGGTCTGTGTAACTAAATACCATGATGGTTTATCTAAATGTCAAGCCGGTCTGTGTAACTAAATACCATGATGGTCTATCTAAATGTCAAGCCGGTCTGTGTAACTAAATACCATGATGGTCTATCTAAATGTCAAGCCCGCCTGTGTAACTAAATACCATGATGGTTTATCTAAATGTCAAGCCGACCTGTCTAACTAAATACCATGATGGTTTATCTAAATGTCAAGCCGGTCTGTGTAACTAAATACCATGATGGTCTGTCTAAATGTCAAGCCCGCCTGTGTAACTAAATACCATGATGGTTTATCTAAATGTCAAGCCGACCTGTCTAACTAAATACCATGATGGTTTATCTAAATGTCAAGCCGGTCTGTGTAACTAAATACCATGATGGTCTGTCTAAATGTCAAGCCCGCCTGTGTAACTAAATACCATGATGGTTTATCTAAATGTCAAGCCGGTCTGTGTAACTAAATACCATGATGGTCTATCTAAATGTCATCCCGGTATGTGTAACTAAATACCATGCCGGTCTGTTTGACTACATGCCATACTGGTCTGTGTTACTAAATACCATGCCGGTCTGTTTGACTACATGCCATACCGGTCTGTGTAACTAAATACCATGCCGGTCTGTTTGACTACATGCCATACTGGTCTGTGTAACTAAATACCATGCCGGTCTGTTTGATTACATGCCATACTGGTCTGTGTAACTAAATACCATGCCGGTCTGTTTGACTACATGCCATACTGGTCTGTGTAACTAAATACCATGCCGGTCTGACTACATGCCATACCGGTCTGTGTAACTAAATACCATGCCGGTCTGTTTGACTACATGCTATACTGGTCTGTGTAACTAAATACCATGCTGGTCTGTTTGACTACATGCCATACCGGTCTGTGTAACTAAATACCATGCCGGTCTGTTTGACTACATGCCATACTGGTCTGTGTAACTAAATACCATGCCGGTCTGTTTGACTACATGCCATACTGGTCTGTGTAACTAAATACCATGCCGGTCTGTTTGACTACATGCCATACTGGTCTGTGTAACTAAATACCATGCCGGTCTGTTTGACTACATGCCATACCGGTCTGTGTAACTAAATACCATGCTGGTCTGTTTGACTACATGCCATACTGGTCTGTGTAACTAAATACCATGCCGGTCTGTTTGACTACATGCTATACTGGTCTGTGTAACTAAATACATAGCAAAAGCTGGTCGCTGGGGAAGAAAGTATTCGACTCACTTTTAGGAGGTGCCCTGTTCAGACACCACTGGAACCATGGAGTTTTTGTTTAATGATCCCCAATCTCAGTGTAGATCAGACTATGTACCTAGCCCTATCGGAGATAATAAAACGCAGGCCCCACATTTAGGTTGAGCACGCAACAAACAAACAAAATCCTTGGCAGGTGAGAATCGAAAATGAGGGTTGTATTTCGTTGCCTGGTGGCATTTATAATAAGAAAGAAGCTTGTCACGTGCCTTTTTCATGTAGGTAATGTGGCTTTAGTCTGTCGCAGAAATTCTAGACCCTTATGTTCCGCGATTCTTGTTATCAAGTGTCAGACCCGCACTATATCTCGCCACTCGTCCATGTTCTGGCCGAGTTCAATCTCGGCGAGGGAGCTGATGTCTGCTGTTGTCGCATCTCGTCTCATTGTTCTTTTTAGTGTTCTTCTAGGTCGGCCGCTTTTTCTTTTACCCCGTGGTTCCCGTTTGAGGGACGGCCTGCTTTTAGATTCACTTGTCTCTACTCATCACATGGACAACATATATGACCATCTTCGTCTCAGATGATAATAATGGGTGCTCTGTCATTTTAACATTTAACTTTTGGTGTCCATGTTTATTTAACTATTGAAATATCGCTTTGACTAATACACCCGCCTTTCTGTCCCAGAAAACAAATTGGAGATCCACTTACGGCGGGGTGAACTGTTGATTGGTCACAGCTGTAACCGGTTCACTAATCTCCACTATTGGTCTCTCACAGCTGTAACCGTTTCACTAATCTCCACTATTGGTCTCTCACAGCTGTAACAAGTTCACTAACCATCTCCACGATTGGTCTCCACAGCTATAACCAGTTCACTAACCCTCTCCACGATGGGTCTCCACAGCTATAACCAGTTCACTAACCACCTCCACGATTGGTCTCCACAGCTATAACCAGTTCACTAACCACCTCTACGATTGGTCTCCACAGCTATAACCAGTTCACTAACCACCTCTACGATTGGTCTCCACAGCTATAACCAGTTCACTAACCCTCTCCACCGCGACTTCCAAACAGAAAAGTCGACTTCCTACCATTTTTCACAATCATTAACCAGCTCTTATAAAATCACCTACTGCGCCGTCTCAGTGCTACGGAGTTCGTGCTTTTTTTCTGTAATATTTGTGTGATATGAGAAAAGAGATTGAAACACCAATGGGCATGTGTCTTGGTGTAGTGGTGATCCTAAGACGAAGATTGATATCACTGCTATGCTTTATTTCTGTCATCTCTGACAAGTACGATATTAGCGAACGCCTTATGTTTCTGCAGCCACTTTTGTTTAGTTTAGTACATCTTATTCACTGAACAAGGAGATGGTCTGTCTACTAAACTAAAGATCTATACGGGATTGTGTTTACCTTGTTGGAGAGCGTCTACGGCTTAGTGGTAGCGCCCTGGCGATACAGTGAACGTTGTTTCAGACCCAGTTTGACGATCTTCAGTTGATGCAGCTGGGGGGGGGGGGGGGGGGATAAGTACCTGGCTCTGTGAGTTGGGAAAAATTAATAAAAGTTAGGAAGAGCAATGGCGCTCCTCATCTGAAGATCTAAAACGATGATGCTTCACTTCCCTATCTCATTCAAATGCCATGGGACATCCTTTACTAACTCCGTTTTTGTAAATACAAGTACTGTTTTTGTTCGTGAAAATATATGAAAAATTTATAATAGTTTGGAAAGAGCACCTCCCCCCTCCTCATCTGAAGATCTATAACAATGATGCTTCACTTCCCTACCTCATTCAAATGCCATGGGACACCCTTTACTAACTCCGTTTTTTTTATAACTACAAGTACTCTGATTTTTTTGGGGGGTGAAAATATAATTTCTATTTTCCATGATACTCTCTCCGATTCCCTCATCTATTTTGGGCTACATTTGTGCACGTTATTAAACGCTGAATTGGCCTATCCAAACAGAAGGTGAAATCTTGTCAAGATATACGAACATCTCTCAATAATATAGAACACTATTGTGTGTTGATTTGCACCGCCCTTTTGTAGAACAATAGTACACGCTTCTTGCATGGTGTTTCGCTATTGCTTTTGCTTTTAATATCATTTAAAATATGCTTCTATATTCATGTCTGCGATCAGTGGACCATGAATGGCCGGATGTATTGTTCGTGGAGACAGATCTTGCTGTTGGGTGACAATACCTTGTTGTGAGGTGTTTCATCATGATTTCTTTGTTCATGCTAGCCGACCTTTATCCAGTTCGTTAAAATAATACTTTTACAAACCTGGCCGGATTCTTGAAAATAATTTCCCCCAAATAACACTTTTTTTAATGAGCTTCGTTTTCTTGCACATGTGTTCTGCTCCACAGAACTCACTGTTATCGTCTTTCAAACGTTGCCGTATCGCTCTTAATCCTTCCTTTCATGCTTCAGCTGCTTTCTAATTATTTCACCCCTGCTTTTATTCTTCTATTTTCTGCTTGTTTTTATATTAAAATTTTATGTGTGGCATATAGTTGCCAGGTTGGCTTCTTTATTTTTTTTAAGAGTTCTTTTTGTTTTTATTGTAATACTGGTAGATTAAATCGTCAAGTATTTGCATTATTTCCTTCAAATTTATTTTGTGTTTGTTTTATTCATTAAAGGTTCTTTACTCTTTATAGCAGTCCTGTACTCGGTTCATGCAGGTGGAAACTTGATCATATCTATATTGTTGTTCAAATAAGGAATAGGCTTGTCGTTAGTTCCAGATGAGTGCTCCAGTTTCCATTGTTCGAGAAAGCCTAACTGTTGATTTATATTGTATGGAGTGGTAATGAAAGATTATACATATCCAACATTAGATTTATAATACAAGTACTGGATGCAACAAGAAGAGATAACCCAACAAATGAAGATATGTAACTGGTAGAGAAAAGCACAAACGTAAAATATAGCATTAATATATGAAATATCATGCGGGGCCGAGAGTAGAGTTCATGAAAACATAAAACATGAAATGATAATTGTATTTGTATGTTTTCTATAGCTCTGCTCACAATAAACCTATAGAGTGACGAGAAAAGCTGCGACGTTTCGGCAAAAGCCTCTATCAGGTTCAACACAACAAATATTATACTTTAGACAAAAAACAGAATGAAGGCTGAGAGTTACTGAGTTATTTGCGGGTCATCATCATTGCACTCCGAACATGTCCATAGGTGCTCAGATCCCCTCCTCAGTTATTGAGTTATTAGCGGGTCATCATCATTGCACTCCGAACATGTCCATAGGTGCTTAGATCCCCTTCTCAGTTATTGAGTTATTAGCGGGTCATCATCATTGCACTCCGAACATGTCCATAGGTGCTCAGATCCCCTTCTCAGTTATTGAGTTATTAGCGGGTCATCATCACTGCACTCCGAACATGTCCATAGATGCTCAGATCCCCTCATCAGTTATTGATTTATTAGCGTGACATCATCATTGCACTCCGAACATGTCCATAGGTGCTCAGATCCCCTCCTCAGCAAGCCCCGCAGTGTCCAGCGAATGACGACTCCAGTTCTGTGTTGGTTGATTAGTCTAAATCTGTATAAATGATGTCATCCAAAGGGGATGGTGTTTTTCTGTTATGAATGTTACCTTTTCACGACCTCATGATCCTGTGGCTCCAATTGCGACACTCCCTGTCCAGTTCATTGATTATTTTGGTTAGTCTCTTTTTGAGGTTGTGACTCTGCCCAGAGTAACATGGCTTGCTGCATAAAAACAGACATAAAATTATCATTTAATGTAATTAAAAGTAATTTGGTTTGCTGCCGGAGCTTCTGAACTAAGTGCCCTGTGCACACCGTGAGCTGTGCATTTCATCAGTTTTGATTGTGTTTCGATACTCCGATTGCTGACGATGAATACTGATATCGTATTACAGGGAACAGATGGTTCTGTTCGCTTTCTGTGCGGTTTCGCCTTATGTCTTTTGGCGTGTGCTGAAGCTGCTATGATGGGGACTTCAGCTACCTTTCTTTGTTTGGGGGATGAGATATTAACTCGGATTATTCCACTGGCACTGGCGGTCGAGGAATTATGGGTTTTAATTCGTTTGCAGTGATACCGGGACCTTTCTTGACCATAACTCTACCCAGTCATTGCCACTCTTAATGCCATCCAAATAGCACTAACTTCTCTGCCTCTGCCATCCAAAATTCTTCTACCTTTTTAGCTCCCAGTGGAGCACAGGTCTTCAACAAACACTTTTTAAGTCGTTCTCTTTTTTTTTTTGCCATTCTTTTAAGATTATTCCATGTCTTCCCCATCATCTTCATCTCTGCTTCTATCTGTCTTGTCCAAGAATTCCTTGGTCTTCCTCTTTGTCTTTTCCCCTGGGGATTCAAAAAAAATGGCCTGTTGTGTAATACTCTCATTTGGTTTCCGTAGTGTGTGTCCTATCCAGCGCCATCGTCTTCGCTGTATCTCTTTATCCACTGGTATTTGACTGGTACATTTCCATAATTCTATGTTAGTGATTTTGTCCTGCCATTTCCATCGTTTTATTTTGCGCAAGCATCCATTAATGAAAGTCTGTATCTTCGTGATTGTCAATTTTGTTGTTCTCCACGTTTCACAGCCATATAATAGGACCGACTTAACATTTGAGTTGAAAATTTTTATTTTTGTATTTAACCTAATTTCTTTGGATTTCCATATGTTTCCCAGTGCATTGAAAGTTCCTCTTGCTTTTGATATCCTTATTTTGGTATCATTTTCTGTTCCTCCCTCTTTATCTATATTACTGCCCAGATATATGTAAGATTGTACGTCTAGTAGAGGTATTTCTCCTAGTTTTATTTGGTTATTGCCAACTGTATTAATTCTCATAATGTTGGTCTTATCTCTATTAATCTTCAGTCCTAACTGTTGTGATCTCTCATCAAGTATGCTCATATTATCCTGCATCTGTTGATGGCTGTGTGATAGGAGAGCTATGTCATCAGCAAAGTCTAAATCATCAAGTTGTTTGGTCAGTGACCACTGGATTCTATTTCTGTTGTTTTGAGTTATATTCATAATCCAATCTATGGTCATTAGAAAGAGAAATGGAGACAGAAGGCATCCCTGCCTTACTCCTGTTCTTATTTCAAATGCTTCTGTAAATTGTCCTTCATGCACTACACTACATTTCGTTCCTTCATACATTGTTTTTCTTAGGTTAATAAACTTTATGGGGATTACGTAATGACTCAGCAACTTCCAGCGCATTCTTCTGTCTAAACTATCAAATGCCTTTTCGTAATCTATGAATCCAATATAAAGTGGGAATTTTAGTTCTAAACTTTGTTCAACTATTATACGTAGAGTAGTTATTTGATCAGCACATGATCTGTTCTTCCTAAAACCTGCTTATTCATCTCTCAAATATTTCTCTATGGCCTCTTTTAGTCTCACCATAATGATTCTGCTTAATATTTTTCCTGGCACTGATAGTAGCATAATTCCCCTATAATTTGTGCACTCCTGTAAACTTCCTTTCTTTGGTACTTTGATCATATAACCTTCTTTCCAGTCTTTAGGTATTTCTCCCCTCTCCCAAATTTTATCTTGTAGATTATGTCACATCTTGGTAGAGGTGTTAATATCTGCCATCCAAAATTGCCCACGACGAAAGTTTGAGGCAACCAGTTCCGGAGCAGATGATATTTATAACTCGTGCAACACACGAGTAGGGCTTTAACTGAGCATACTTTAGATGTGCTTCATGTTTGGCTGGTACTTCGGTAAATACCGCAACGATCGGCTTCGTGTGGTACATCCCAACACTGTTTGTAAGCCCTCGTTCCCAGCACTGTTTGTAAGCCCTCGTTCCCCGCACTGTTTGTAAGCCCTCGTTCCCCTCCCCCCCCCCACTGTATTTGTCGTTCCCAGCACTGTTCTTGTCGTTCCCAGCACTGTTTGTAAGCCCTCGTTCCCATCACTGTATTTGTCGCTCTCAGCACTGTTTGTAAGCCCTCGTTCCCAGCACTGTTTGTAAGCCCTCGTTCCCAGCACTGTTTGTAAGCCCTCGTCCCAGCACTGTTTGTAAGCCCTCGTTCCCATCACTGTGTTTGTCGTTCTCAGCACTGTTTGTAAGCCCTCGTTCCCCGCACTGTTTGTAAGCCCTCGTTCCCCCCCCCCCCCACTGTGTTTGTCGTTCCCAGCACTGTATTTGTCGTTCCCATCACTGTATTTGTCCTTCCCAGCACCGTGTGTAAGCCCTCGTTCCCAGCACCGTGTGTAAGCCCTCGTTCCCAGCACTGTGTGTAAGCCCTCGTTCCCAGCACCGTGTGTAAGCCCTCGTTACCATCACTGTATTTGTCGTTCCCAGCACTGTATTTGTCGTTCCCATCACTGTATTTGTCGTTCCCAGCACTGTTTGTAAGCCCTCGTTCCCAGCACCGTGTGTAAGCCCTCGTTCCCAGCACTGTGTGTAAGCCCTCGTTCCCAGCACTATTTATTTGTCGTTCCCATCACTGTATTTGTCGTTCCCATCACTGTATTTGTCCTTCCCAGCACCGTGTGTAAGCCCTCGTTCCCAGCACTGTGTGTAAGCCCTCGTTCCCAGCACCGTGTGTAAGCCCTCGTTACCATCACTGTATTTGTCGTTCCCATCACTGTATTTGTCGTTCCCATCACTGTATTTGTCGTTCCCAGCACTGTTTGTAAGCCCTCGTTCCCAGCACTGTGTGTAAGCCCTCGTTCCCAGCACTATTTATTTGTCGTTCCCATCACTGTATTTGTCGTTCCCATCACTGTATTTGTCCTTCCCAGCACCGTGTGTAAGCCCTCGTTCCCAGCACTGTGTGTAAGCCCTCGTTCCCAGCACTATTTATTTGTCGTTCCCATCACTGTATTTGTCGTTCCCATCACTGTATTTGTCCTTCCCAGCACCGTGTGTAAGCCCTCGTTCCCAGCACTGTGTGTAAGCCCTCGTTCCCAGCACCGTGTGTAAGCCCTCGTTACCAGCACTGTATTTGTCGTTCCCAGCACTATTTATTTGTCGTTACCATCACTGTATTTGTCGTTCCCATCACTGTATTTGTCGTTCCCAGCACTGTTTGTAAGCCCTCGTTACCATCACTGTATTTGTCGTTCCCAGTACTGTATTTGTCGTTCCCATCACTGTATTTGTCGTTCCCAGCACTGTTTGTAAGCCCTCGTTCCCAGCACCGTGTGTAAGCCCTCGTTCCCAGCACTGTGTGTAAGCCCTCGTTCCCAGCACTGTTTGTAAGCCCTCGTTCCCAGCACTGTGTGTAAGCCCTCGTTCCCAGCACTGTGTGTAAGCCGTCGTTCCCAGCACTGTTTGTAAGCCCTCGTTCCCAGCACTGTGTGTAAGCCGTCGTTCCCAGCACTGTTTGTAAGCCCTCGTTCCCAGCACTGTGTGTAAGCCCTCGTTCCCAGCACTGTGTGTAAGCCGTCGTTCCCAGCACTGTTTGTAAGCCCTCGTTCCCAGCACTGTGTGTAAGCCCTCGTTCCCAGCACCGTGTGTAAGCCCTCGTTCCCAGCACTGTGTGTAAGCCCTCGTTCCCAGCACTGTGTGTAAGCCCTCGTTCCCAGCACTGTGTTTTCGTTCCCAGCACTGTGTTTGTCCTTCCCAGCACTGTTTGTAAGCCCTCGTTCTCAGCACTGTATTTGTCGTTCCCAGCACTGTGTTTGTCCTTCCCAGCACTGTGTGTAAGCCCTCGTTCCCAGCACTGTGTGTAAGCCGTCGTTCCCAGCACTGTTTGTAAGCCCTCGTTCCCAGCACTGTGTGTAAGCCCTCGTTCCCAGCACCGTGTGTAAGCCCTCGTTCCCAGCACTGTGTGTAAGCCCTCGTTCCCAGCACTGTGTGTAAGCCCTCGTTCCCAGCACTGTGTTTTCGTTCCCAGCACTGTGTTTGTCCTTCCCAGCACTGTTTGTAAGCCCTCGTTCCCAGCACCGTGTGTAAGCCCTCGTTCCCAGCACCGTGTGTAAGCCCTCGTTCCCAGCACTGTGTGTAAGCCCTCGTTCCCAGCACTGTGTTTTCGTTCCCAGCACTGTGTTTGTCCTTCCCAGCACTGTTTGTAAGCCCTCGTTCTCAGCACTGTATTTGTCGTTCCCATCACTGTTGGTAAGCCCTCGTTTTGAATATTGTCCAACTTTGTGTTGTACGTTGATGAGAGTATGATCATGCCCACACAGTAGTCCAACTCTGATTGCATCAACGATTGAATAAACAAGGATTGCTATAGCTTCGCCTTGGCCATGATCTTGATCGCAACGAATCCCTTCCCCACGCACCACGTTATCCGTTGAGGTTTTGAACGATACCTTAGCTCGATGATTAAAACAAGTTTCTATGAAATGCAAGTCGTAAATATGTTCAGTAAGATGGTGGCTTCACTCGATGTCTGCAGTGGATGATGGATAGGGTGTCCTTAACCGTTCAGCGAACAGCACATGGCGGAAGTCTTGCCTGGGTACGTGAATGCTTTAATGTTATATCACTCATACTATCTGCATTTGTTTGCAGTCGTCTAACGATTCCCACTCTATTCCACTTGAGCACGTACGTTATGACGTTTAATTGCTAACTTAAGAGCTGGCACAGCTCCATCGCAGGTGTAACCTTGGTGGCGTGTACGTTAAACAAAACACGTGATAACGGAGAAGATGGCCTTGAAGAGAATTGATGACATTTTATTTTTTTTTTTAAACTAGAAGAGAAAAAAGTGGTATGGTAACAGCTGTACGTAGGTGAGAAACAAAAGTCGAACGACGTTTCGATCACGTAGGCCTTCAGCTCAAACAATAAAAGTAAAGTACCCCCGTTACGCCAAGTGGCGTATAGGGAATATTGTGTTAGTAATCATAATTTTTACAGACTTTAGACACATGATTTTTGGGGTAATGTGGTCGGTATTATGCCCGTGTCGCTTTACTTTCCCCCCAAAAAAATCCGGTACCCATTTAAGGCATTGGGTGAACCTGGAAGCCGTCGATCAGTATCGAACCTAACCTCTTGTCCTTTGTAGTTCAGTTCACTAACCACTGAAGTATCGCGGCTCCCTGAAATAATAAACAACAACACGAAAATATAAATAAAAGGATAAACACAGAAATCTAACTACATGGCGATAATATGTTAGATACTGAAAAAAGGAACAGAAGTCACATCCCTGTGGTCAAGAGCTTGGTCAGCCACTGATTGGATTAAAATTGGTCAAACTCGAAGTGATTTAGCACGATTACACCAGGCATGTCGCCACCCTCATCGTGTCAGCACCGATGCTACCCAGCGCACGAGCCGCTGGTCACAACCAGCCTCACGAGTGGAGAGAGATATGAGCGTTCACAGTCAGAGTGGAAGCATCTTCCAAATTGAAGGCTACATGGCAAACCCTCATTCCTCTGAAAAGACTTGTTGGGGAGGAAATAAACATAAAACTGTATATAAGTTTACAAAATGATGACAGCACGAGATAATGAAACGCTTCGACCAGAAGCTTTCATGGATATAAGAGGACAACTACACGACTAAGTGAAGTCACATAGTTTGTACTTATTTTGGAGATAGGATTTCCCTTTGATCGCTTAGAGGTCCAACGGAAGTGAACAGGGATGATGGAAGTGGGCAATGACAAGGTCACTACTGGTCACGTGACTACGCGGGGGAGCTTAAGCGCCTGCGACCTGCGGCGCACCATCAGCTGACCAAGACCTAGCAGTTCTACCTCCTCGTGGTCTCCCCTGGTAACAGTTTGCGTCAAAACAGACTGGCTAACAGAAGCTAGGATCGACGTGTTCCCTGTAGTGGTGGCTGATACTGATTGAGGACCCAGTATTGCAGTACCTCTGGGCTGGACTAGTAGTTTCCCAGCGTAGCTTGGGACAGACGACCTCCAACCTCTCCAGTAAGGGCCGGGAATGTCAAGAAAGCCATTACGACCCGCCACATTCTATGAGTCAAAGGGCAAACAAGCTCGTATCAACTCGTGGTAATCCGTCAACAACAACAACAATACGTGTCTACGCAGGTGTCCAGAAATTCTAAAGAGGAAACAGAGAGAAATGGCTTGAACGATTGAATAAGATTTGGTTAAAATAAAATAGAATGATAATGTATTAATGACAAGCCTAGGCTCAGTATGAAGTAACAAGTTACCTTGTTAGATGCTGCAACTGTATTTTTGTCAGTGATCGCAGCAGTCTGGAGTTAGAACAAATATAGGAAAATGTCAAGTCTGGACATTTGGAGTTAGACAAGAACGATTATTATCCCAGCTCTTGTACATCGACCACAAATGCAAGAATAGCAAACCACAAACTGAAGGTATCAATGAACTAGTCTTTATTGATGATCAAGCCTTAATAGCTTTCTCCTAATGTTATAGCTAGGCATAGACAACTATAGATAGGGCCTAAGCATAGCCCCGCTATTTTTACGTCACCGGTCAAGGTTCACCTCTGCTACCTATACATGACATACCTATACATGACATAACCCACAACCGCCCCTGCTCGCGACGCTGAAAACGTCAAGCTTGTGGGGTTGCGCTCATGCCTTCTCTGTAGTTGGTTGGTGGCTAGGCCGCGGAGTCCACGACTGACTGGGATGTCCTGGAAGTTCCTGTTACGTTTTTATATTGTTTAATGAGGATCAGGGGATAGTTGATCTTGAGGCAAGACGCCGTGCTCGAGACACAGGGATTGTCAGTTCAAATCCCGCTGCACCGATTGTGATTGTTATTTCTGATTTCTCTCCGAAGCAACCACTCCTGAAGGACAAGAGGTAGGGTTCGATCTCAACCGACGGCTTTCGGTTTCACCCAGCTTTAATGGGTACCGGATTTTTTTTCTGGGAAAGTAAAGCGGCACAGGCGTAATACCGACCACATTACCCCAAGAATCACGTGCTGAAGGTCTGTAAAATATAGGGTCACTAACACCATATTCCCTATACACCACTTGGCGTGACGGGGCTCTTTACTTTGTTTTACTTATGGCCGTAGACTACCGAGTAGAGGTAGGTGCGTTTGAAGAAATGTTTGAAGCAGTTGAAATGTTTCCATGTTTCATCCGGACTTTACAGTGATTTCTTACCCTACATATATGTGCCTGTTTCCGTTAAAAAGACTCGTATACGCAATATACAAAAATAGCTACACTAGTCGCTTTGTAGCAGGATAAAATAACCAACTTAACTGCCCTGCAACGTGCTAAGACCCAAACAATCATGTCAATGCTCAGATGTCGAAGACTAAGATGGCTGGGGCATGTCCCGCGAATGGAAGAAAAGTGCACTCCCAGGCAAATACTATATGGTGAACTAACACACGGAAAAAGACAAATCGGCAGACCTGAACTACGATATAGGGATATCTGTAAATCATCTCTGAATGACTTCTCCATATGTGAATGTGACTGGGAACATCTGGCAAGTGATCGCACATCATGGAGAGCATGTATAAGGAACTGTATAACATCATTTGAAACTATGCTAAGACAAAACCTAGAAGAGAAAAGACTCGTGAAAAAGGATGGAAAACCATGTGGACCACTGGGCCTGACTTGTTCACTCTGTGACCGCGTGTGTTTGTCAAACATTGGTAGAATTAGCCACGAGAGAAGCTGTTCGACAAAAACAAAACCTAAAAAAATACACAATAGCCTTCACTACTAGACCGTCTGACAAGACGAAAAGGGTCATATATAGTCGCTTTGTCTCTGCCTGGCCGAAGTATTTGCCAACAACCCAATAATCTCATGATGTTAACTTTGTGACGATAACTTTTTCAAGAACCTTGCCTCCGATATTCTGCGTAGTTAGTTGTTTGTCAAGGATTCTTTAGTTGATTTCTTCATTGTGTCTCTCACAGAGATCAAATACACATGATTATATGATACATTCGCATTGATTAGAAGATGATGTATTTTAATATTGTAAAAATGTATCAGTCTGTGATCTTGTTGTCACGAACGTGAACTGCCAACACAGAAGTCATAGATAAGATACTTGCTATAACTAACATTTTACACTTTGTCTGTATGGTGTCACAAACTGAAACCACTTCCATACAATACCCATTTTAAGAATGAGAGGAATGTACTAGATTAAGGACACTTTCATCCATAAACGTTGCTACATTTTCAAGATTAGAACTAAAATTCACCTTCGAGATGTAAACAAACAGCTGTGTTATGTCTTCCCAGAATATGGACTTATCTTTGCTCATGAGCGCAACCATGAAGCTGCACAGCCATTTGTCTGAGATGTCCCTGGTTCTGATGCTCTGGTTGAAGTCTGTAATGTCTAAATCAGGCTCAGCTTACTTTAGAGGGCCGTACCTTTAACAGCCCAGTCCTGTCTATGGCACCCTTTGATTGTGCGAACACGCCAAGCCAGACAGTCCTCTACGGGAGTTCTTGTCCCTAACGATGCTGACGTTCTCTCTCACCAAAAAAACTATCTTTACGTCACATAGTACCATTGCTGGTGTATGACGGGGGCAACGATAGAACCAGGGAAATAAAGGCCGCTTGGTCAAAGCAGTCGCCACGACGTGTGACACCGCCTTGAGCAAATCCATGCCCCATGATTTGTTCCAATAATGGCGCTCTACATTTTCTGTGATTTCTCTGAGTATAAAACATTTATCCCTTACCGACCTGCTGAGTCAGTCGTAAGTTAAGGGCTTCATTTAAAAGAACACGTTGTGGGGGTTAGCCCTGCTAAAAAAAAAATAAGTAAATAAAAAAGCACACAAGCCCTAAATGTTTTCTTCATTCTGTGTATAAATGGTTGACTTTCTCGGCGTGCTGGGTGTCTTAATGCCGGCTCGTATATAGTTATTGTGCCTTGAACGTGAATGACTTGTTCCGTTTCAGATAATCGAGGTCAACTGTATGAGCAAGGTCAAGTTAAAGTACTGGTGAGTAGGGATGGGTCGTTTTAATTAGCTGTATCGCTTGTTCGTAATATATGTTGGGTGGGTGGGAGGGAGTTGATGTGGGGGGGGAGTGAGTGGGAATGTGAGGGAGGAAGGGGGTGAGTTGTGGGTGAGAGAGGAATTGGGTCGTATGGGAGAGGGTGGGTGAGGGATGAATGGGGTGAATGGGATGGTAAGGGAGAGGGTGGGTGAGGGATGAAGGGGTGAATGGGGTGGTAAGGGAGAGGGTGGGTGAGGGATGAATGGGGTGGTAAGGGAGAGGGAGAGAGTGGTGAATGGGATGGTAAGGGAAAGGGTGGGTGAGGAAGGAGGGGGTAAATGGGGTGGTAAGGGGGTGAATGGGGTGGTACGGGAGAGGGAGAAAGTGGTGAATGGGGTGGTAAGGGAGAGGGTGGGTGAGGGAGGAGGGGGTGAATGGGGTGGTAAGGGAGAGGGAGGAAGTGGAGAATAGGTTGGTAAAGGAGTGGGTGGGTAAGGGAGTAAGAAGGTGAGTTGGTGGGTGAGTGGGGAAGGGGGTGAATGGGTTGGTAAGGGAGGAAGGAGGTGAGTTGGTTGGTGACTGGGGAAGGGAGTGGGTGAGTGAGTCAGAAAAGAGATAATTTGGTATGTAAAGGAGGAAGGGGATGAATGGGTTGGTAAGGAAGGAAGGGGGGTGAATGGGTAGGTGAGGGAGGAAGGGAACGAGTAAGTGAGTTTATCGGTGGGTGAGTAAGGCAGAGAGTAACAGAGAGAACAGGCACATCAATTATTTGGACATAAATGCCAACTGAATCTCTTATTTGGACATAAATGCCAACTGAATCTCTTATTTGACACTCTTTAAAAGCCAAATCAAAATAAACTATAGAAGTAGAAGATTAAAGTGGCCTGCACATATAGGAAGAAAGGACAACAAACACAAGAGAATTGATGGGAAGCGATCTGTGGGTAGACCAACATCGAGAAACAAACATTCCTGCTAGGCATCCCAGAGTGAAAACAATAAAAAAAAAATAAACAAATACTTATTTTAGTGAAACTCAGAGGCTAATGTTTATTTTCCTGAATGCTATATAATATAGTAGCACTTTAGTACACGTTTTCCTGTATAATTTATACATCTCTGAGTGAACTATTCTTTGGTATGAAACTACTAGGAATGAGTTGGTCGTACCACATATCTATATATCTATCTATCTATCTATTGTCCTTTCGAACCATAGACGGCACATAGGGCAGAACCACAATCTCAAAAACAGAAACCTTGCGTGCCAAAATGGCACATATTGCAGAGATCACTGCTTTAAAATCTATGGCGCTGTTTCCATAACAATACTTTTTACAATGACAGCTTGTCAAGCCATCGATCAACCTCCTTAGTCGCTTCTTACGACATGCCTGGAAGGTCACAGTGTCACTATTCTTTACCTCCCTCATAATGAGGCCCGGGTAACACACGGCTGTAGCACATATAGAAGAAGCATAATAAGATTTGAACAAAGAGAAAGTCAGTCAAAGATAAAGAGGTGAGACCCTGCACACAGAACTTTCTTGCTCTCGCTGCAGCCATTCAAATATTAAACGTCAGCTACGATGAAGCCAAATGCATCATCAAAGGCCAGTACCATGAAAAAATGGAAACAAGAACAGCCAAAGTATAACGAGAGGGACGGATACCTCCAACTATCAAGGAGGGATCAAGTCATCATACTTCACCTACACACTGGCAACGACAGAATGAGAAACCACATGTTCACCAAACTCAAAATAGGAACTACTAGGCTATGCCACTGTACCCTGGAAAACATGACAACAAAACATGTTCTACAGGATTGCACCCAGTACACAGACCTGAGAAGGACAATGTGGTCCACACCCACTTCACTGGAAGAGAAACTATACGGGGCAACAGAATTACTTAAACAAACAGCTGCCTTCATAAGGGAGTCTGGAATCCTAGTCTGAATGAGCCATGACTGCAGAAGAAGAAGGCGAAATATTAAAAACAAATCTACCATTGAGATATGTTACGTGTCCATACAGCACAGAGTAGTTACTATTGAAGACTGACATGGAACACGGATCTAGTCGATCCGGGCTGCTTAGTGGGCAAGAGCAGATGTACAATGAAGACCTTACAAGAACAATCAATCTGCATACGCTTCAAGAAATGCTGGGACGGGCGGTGGAGCGGATATCAGGCTGCCCCCACTACAATGAAACTGACTCCATGAATAGAATATAGAACTGTCTGTTTCCAACAATTTATGAAGACCAACACAGCCATATGTGTGTGTGTGTATTATAATTATACTTATATAACTATAAAAATAGGGAGAAGGAGGGGTAGACCGAGAAAGATTTTGAAAAATGACATCAAAGAATAGATAAACCTGAACCTCCGAGATATCCAAAGAATGTCTGTAGATAGAAGTTTGGCGAAATCTGTCATGAGTGTCAGTGATGACAAAGATGTATATTATATACTGTTAAAACAGTCATTAACTTCTATGTACGAGCAATACATTAGTGTGTATCTCATAAACACTAGTAGACCATTCAATACATGCTTGTTATTCCAGTGGTGTTCACTTTAACTCCCCTCAAATACGACCAACAATAGAGCAGATTGACCAGTCATTTGGGGCCACCCATCCTGGAGGTAAGATCTTTGAAAAAGCCAAGTTCTTTCATGAAATTATCCTCTTTAAAATGAGGTCATGGTCGAAGGGAAGTAATATTCATTTCTGTACAGTTAATACACATTTTTTAATAGAGTTATCTCCTTTATCCTTATAACATTCAATAAACTTACGCTCTTGTGTGTTTTGTGTCCGTGCGTGTGTTTGTAATAGTCTTTCCTTCCTCCTCATTTGCCTTTCAGCGTCGAGGGAAGATACAATTTGCGGTCTTTTGCTCTTCTGTTCGCCTCTGCTGCTGTTATGTTTCCTAGTGCTTCTAATATTCCATCGATCCATCTTTTACGTGGTCGATCCTTGCGTCTGGTGTTCTCACAATGTTTGTTGAAGGCTCTCGAAGCAACAGTTTTGATCTTTCGGCCTTGTCACGTGGCCAAACCATTTTATCTATCTGTTTCCTTATATATTCTATGGCGGGGGCTATTCCCAGCTTTTTTCTCAGTTCTTCATTTCTGATCTTATCTCTCAGACTGTTTCCTGTCATTCGTCTAACACATTTCATCTCAGTAGAGGTTATTTTTCTTATTGTTCTTGCATCTAGGGTCCAGGACTGGCATTGGTGGCACAACGTTGGGATGAAGATTGTATTGTATAGTGCTCGTTTTGCCTCCAGAGTTATTTCCTTGTTGGACAATAGTGGTGATAACTGTCCAATGATTTGACAAGCTGTGTTGCATCTTGATTCTATCTCTGCTGTTTAAGAATTATCGTTTGTCATTAGACTTCCTAGGTATTTGAATTCCTCTACTTGTTTTAGTTGCCTGCCTTCTATAGTTATGTTGATGTTCTGTTTAAAATGCATACATTTGGGAACAAATAATACATTGTGCTTTAACATTATGTCCAACATCATTTCTGATGTGTTTTCTTGTTATGCTCATTTGAGTGTTCTCCGAGATCTCATTTCTTTTGTTATGTTATTTAGGTCATCAATGGCTCTACTGGGGAGTTGATCTCAGCACATATGGAGTTGTCTGATGTGCAGTGAAGATGGTCTCTCAACTAACTACACAATAGAAATAATGCATTTATTGCAAGGCTGCATTATGTCAACGCTGTTATTCAGAATTACAATTGACTGAGTTATGTGAAAATCAATAAAAGACAGATAACTGGACATAAAGTGGATTGTTAATCAACTCTTAGTAGATCTTGAATTTGCCAGCGACTTTTTGAGCTCTGCACACGCTGATGTTCAAGAAAAGATAGAGCTACTCCACAATATTTGTGGTCAAATAGGCCTCCAGATCAATACGACCAGAACACAAGTCCTTGACTTTGCCAACAAAAGCCTCTGATATAATCATCATCATCATCATGTGCCTTACCGGTTGGCGTAGGCGATCATGTCCCTTCACAATCTTCTATCTACAGTGCATCGTATCAGTTCTGTTGTTGACTGTTTTCCATGCCATGACACCAAGCTATCCAGTATTTTCTCTCTTTGTCATCCGCGATCTCTCTTTCCTTTTATTTTGTCAGTTGTAACCAAGTATTCCAACTTTCCTCTTCTCATGATGTGCCCGAAAAATGTTGATTGCTTCTTTCTGATGTTTTTTAAGAGCTCCCTTTTTGTGTTGGCCTCTTTGAGAACTTCCTCATTGGTCTTTTTAGCTGTCCAGGGAACTTTCAACATTCTTCTGAGAAATCCCATCTCTGTGGCCTCTAATCATCTTTTCATTTGTTTGTCTACTGTCCATTATTCGCTCCCATAGGTCAGAATTGGTTCTATAGAGCACCGATGAACTCTCTTTCTCATTTTTATTGACATAGATTTGTTGCATAAGATATTTTTCATTTTCTGAAATGCCATTTTGGCCTGAGCTATTCTGCTCTTTATTTCTGTGGTGCATCTCCCATCTGATGTTATTATTGTGTCCAAGTATTTGTAACGTTGCACTTGTTTCAGATTTGTCTCGTTTATTTTTATGCAGCATGATGGTGATGATTGTTTCTTCGATATAACCATTACTTCAGTTTGCTTGCTATTCAGACTGAGACCTTTCTTGTTGCTTTCTTTTACTATTATGTCCATCATTTCTTGTAGTTCGTTCTCTGTCTCTGCTATTAAGACTGTGTCATCCGCATATCGCAAATTATTTATGTTGCGACCGTTGACTTCAATTCCTTTTTTGTCTGCTATTGATCTCATAATATATTCGCTGTAAAGTAAAAACAAATCCAGTGACAGAACACAGCCTTGTCTGACTCCTTGTTTTATAAATTGGAATTGTCCTGTTTGGTTGTTAATTCGTATAGCTGCTGTTTGTTGCCAGCACATGTTTTTTTCTGATATAATAATTAGCAATAAAATTTTACAAAAAGTTACACATTTTACCTACTTAGGCAGCAAGATGTCCAGAGATGGAGACAAAACATCAGAAATCATCAAATTCTTTTAACAAACTGATGAACATCTGGAGATCCAAAGTTCTCAATAAATAAACACAACTTAAACTGTTCAGCTCCTGTGTGATACCAATTCTAACATATGGATGTGACAGTTGGAAATCCACTAAAACCTTAGATAGGAAATTAAATGTCATTGAAAACAGTTTTTGTAGGATCTCAAACATAAGCTGGAAAGAATACATTTCAAATAAACAGATAAGAGACAAATGAAAACAAGAATATGTGTTGAGCTTTATATTAGAGGACGGCTTTGTAAATACATCTGTCATATAATGAGAATAAATGAGGAAAGACTTCCCCCTCAGGCATTCATGTGGAAACCATCTGGTAAAAGAAAACAAGGTAGACCAAGAGAATCACAATGCTGAACAATTAATAGGGAAGGCTCAACCATGGGACTAAGAAACAACCAAGAACTAGCAGCAGGTTGTCAATCATGGAGAGTTAAACGACTTCCGTTCTATGTGCCATCTTCGGTCCAAGAGGAAAATGGATGAATTACAATAGTGCAACTTCTCTAATGTAACAGCTTATCATCTTTGTTTCTATTTTAGTGTATATTGCAGAGAAACAGCTTTTTGTTTATCATCTTTGTTTCTATTTCAGTGTACATTGCAGAGAAACAGCTTTTTGTTTTGAATTTCCGAGGTCTTTCATTTGATTTTTCAATTAATTCCAAGTATGAGGTAGGTGCCATTCATCTTGTTGTTCTTGGACAAGAGTGGTAGGTTTTGGATGCTATTAATGAAATAGGGAAGAGATATTTTGTTGCTGTGTTTTGTTTTAATGTGTGTACACTTATGTCCTTTGTATAGGTTCATTTTTGTATATGTTCACCTTGATGTATTTTTTAAGAAAATGGGTCACGGACAATAGTGATCACAGTGCACGGGCAAGCACTGGTAACATAAACAACAGCCCTTACTCTGTGACAGAACTAGCACAGCGGCAGAGGACAATGTAACATGCACACAATAGTGCTCAGAGACAAAATAATGGAGAATCAATTGCGATCATACAGACATAACGTAAATAAAAAGGGCAATATACAAATTAATTTTTCTACTAACTCTGTGCTATCAATGCCAGAATTGGACGCTGGACTCTAGAACAATAAGAAAGATAGCGACCACCAAAATGAAATGTGTCAGAAGAATGACAGGAAACAGCTTAAGGGACAGAGTAAGAAACACCTACCTGAGGAAGAAACTCGAAATTGAACCAGCCATCGAATACATAAAGAAACAGCAGAAAAATTGGTTCGGCCACATAACAAGACAAAAAGAACTAACAATAACTCAAAGAGCCAGAAACAAACGCTACGAAAACAGCAGATTAAGAGGAAGAGCGAGAAAGAGATGGATAAAAGTAATGGTAGAGTCACTAGGTGGTATAACACCAGAAGAGGCCAACAGAAGAGCAAAGAATCACAGACTGTATCTCCCCTCGATGCCAACGGCAATAGAGGAAGGATAGAAGAAGGAGAAGAAGATGTATTTTTTCATTCAGAATATGTCCATTTTGACAAATGTTCAGGTTTTGTATATATTCAGTTTGATATGTGTTCCCTTTGATGTATGTTCAATTTTGGTATATGTTGACATTAACATATGTTCAATTTGCGTATGTATTGACCATGACATATGTTCAGTTTGTTATATGTTTAATTGGCTATGTGCCATATTCTGCCAAACCAGTTATATGCTTTACCTGGCAACTCTTGAATGTGACAAACTAATGTACTGTAAGCTCATTGAGCAGGTGCAAATGAATAAGTTAAATAATTCTTATAAAAGAAGAAATATTGAAAGAGGTTGAAGGTAATATTTAAAGGCAGATTGGTTAGTATTCTTGTCGCAAGTATTATGTTTTCTTCTTATAGGAATATTTTTTGTTATTTGCCAAACTTTGGATTTTTTTTTTTCATATAATGTCTTTATTTTTCCTTTTTCAATTCTTCTACTTCCAATGCAGTTTCTCAAACACAACAAACTAACTCTCCTAGGTGTCATTTCTCAAGCATAACAAATTACTTTTTACAGGTGTAATTTCTCAAACATTACAAAACTAATTGTCCAATGTAATTTCTCAAACATAACAAAACTAATTGTCCAATGTAATTTCTCAAACATAACAAAACTAATTGTCCAATGTAAATTTCACAAACATAACAAACTAGTTGTTCGATGTAATTTCTCAAACATAACAAACTAGTTGTCCAATGTAATTTCTCAAACATAACAAACTAAATGTCCAATGTAATTTCTCAAACATAACAAAACTAATTGTTTGATGTAATTTCTCAAACATAAGAAATTACTTTTTATAATTTCTCAAACATAACAACTAATTGTCCAATGTAATTTCTCAAACATAACAAATTACTTTTTACAGGTGTAATTTCTCAAACATAACACATTACTTTTTACAGGTGTAATTTCTGAAACATAAGAAATTACTTTTTATAATTTCTCAAACATAACAAACTAATTGTCCAATGTAATTTCTCAAACATAACAAAACTAATTGTCCAATGTAATTTCTCAAACATAACAAATTACTTTTTACAGGTGTAATTTCTCAAACATAACAAATTACTTTTTACAGGTGTAATTTCTCAAACATAACAAACTAGTTGTTCAATGTAATTTCTCAAACATAACAAACTAAATGTCCAATGTAATTTCTCAAACATAACAAAACTAATTGTTTGATGTAATTTCTCAAACATAACAAATTACTTTTTATAATTTCTCAAACATAACAAACTAATTGTCCAATGTAATTTCCCAAACAAAGCAGGGGGTGGTGGTGGTCAGTTTTTATGAGAACCTTGATTTGTATAAATTAGTTTATTCCATTTCAGTTGTTTTATTTTTTCTGCCAGTGCGGTTTTTTTTATTTTATCTCTTTTGGATTTATCTGTAGTTTCTGTACGGAATGTTGGGACTGATTTGAAGAGAAAACATTTGAAAGAATAATGGCTTTTAACTCTGACTTCAGAGGATTGTTATTTCAACCTTCTTCATCATACACTTATTAGAAGAATGCATTTCACTGTGTTTTGCACCTTGTGGTCCAATGCTTCAATCTCCAGCATACATTTGTTTGAGACTTGCTCCCTAGTCTTATGTGATTCTAACCACATTCTAATTGTTGGAAATTTGGAAAGTTCTTGATCTGGAAGCTTTATTGATTGAATGTGTAACCTTGGTCCCCATTGTTGAAATAAAAACTTTGTTTCATTAATTGAAATATTGGAGTTGTCCGATGTGCAATGAAGATGATCCATCAACTAAACTATACTAAACTAAACCATTAAATGATATATGATGTTGTCTGATGTGCAATGAATATGATCCATCAACTAAACTAAACTAAACTAAACCATTAAATGATATATGATGTTGTCTGATGTGCAATGAATATGATCCATCGACCAAACTAAACTAAACCAAACTAAACTAAATTATTAATTGAAATATTCGAGTTGTCTGATGTGCCATGAATATGATCTGTCAACCAAACTAAACTAAATTATTAATTGAAATATTCGAGTTGTCTGATGTGCCATGAATATGATCTGTCAACCAAACTAAACTAAATTATTAATTGAAATATTCGAGTTGTCTGATGTGCCATGAATATGATCTGTCAACCAAACTAAACTAAATTATTAATTGAAATATTCGAGTTGTCTGATGTGCCATGAATATGATCTGTCAACCAAACTAAACTAAATTATTAATTGAAATATTCGAGTTGTCTGATGTGCCATGAATATGATCCGTTGACCAAACTAAACTAAACTAAAAACTAAACTAAACTAAACTAAACTAAACTAAACTAAACTAAACTAAACTAAACTAAACTAAACTAAACTAAACTAAACTAAACTAAACTAAACTAAACTAAACTAAACTAAACTAAACTAAACTAAACTAAACTAAACTAAACTAAACTAAACTAAACTAAACTAAACCAAACCAAACTAAACTAAACTAAACTAAATTATTAATTGAAATAAATGATTTATCTGTTTCTGCCAGCCCAAGTATGCCCATGGCTTGGGTTCCCTTCAGTTTCCTAATGGGATGTCACCCTTGGTGGCCAGAATGTGTATCTATGCTGGAAATAGCCTGGCAGATGCTAGGTAAGTGCTTCTTACAGATAGTTTCTTTTTTTAATCTTCTTACAGATAGTTTCTTTTTTTAATCTTCTTACAGATAGTTTCTTTTTTTAATCTTCTTACAGATAGTTTCTTTTTTTTAATCTTCTTACAGATAGTTTCTTTTTTTTAATCTTCTTACAGATAGTTTCTTTTTTTTAATCTTCTTACAGATAGTTTCTTTTTTTTAATCTTCTTACAGATAGTTTCTTTTTTTAATCTTCTTACAGATAGTTTCTTTTTTTAATCTTCTTACAGATAGTTTCTTTTTTTAATCTTCTTACAGATAGTTTCTTTTTTTTAATCTTCTTACAGATAGTTTCTTTTTTTTAATCTTCTTACAGATAGTTTATTTTTTTCTTTAATCTTCTTACAGATAGTTTATTTTTTTTTTTAATCTTCTTACAGATTGTTTCTTTTTTTTTTTTTGTAATCTTCTTACAGATATATTGTGTACTTTATCTTCCTACAGATGCATTCTATACTTTATCTTTAAAGACACTTTCTATGAAAAGACAGACTTGACTTTGTCAGTGTTCAAAGATTTCCACCATATAGAGAATGTGCTAGCAAAGATGAAGACATTTGTAGAGTTTCCTTTTCCTGACCTAGGAAGTCAAGGCTAGGAAGTCAAGGCTAGGAAGTCAAGGCTAGGAAGTCAAGGCTAGGAAGTCAAGGCTTAAGAAGCATGTGGTAGTGCCCTGTCTGACTTCATTATTTTACTTGTGCATCATTCATATTCCTGCTTCATTCATTCTGTAAAATTGGATTTTAAAACACCTTATGGTGATGGCAGGCCCTACACCACATATAATCTTGGCAATCTGATGATGTTTGGTCCTAAACTATATAGAATCTTGGTAATCTGATGATGTCTGGTCCTACACATTATATAATCTTATCTTGGCAATCTGATGATGTCTGATCTTAAACTACATAGAATCTTGGCAATCTAATGATGTTTGGTCTTACACCACATATAATCTTGGCAATCTGATGATGTTTGGTCTTACACCACATATAATCTTGGCAATCTGATGATGTCTGATCTTAAACTAAATAGAATCTTGGCAATCTGATGATGTTTGGTCCTACACCACATATAATCTAGGCAATCTGATGATGTCTGATCTTAAACTACAAAGAATCTTGGCTATCTGATGATGTCTGATCTTAAACTACTTATAATCTTGGCAATCTGATGATGTCTGATCTTAAACTACATAGAATCTTGACAATCAGATGATGTCTGGTCCTACACCACATGTAATCTTGGCAATCTGTTGATCTTTGGTCCTACACCATATGTAATCTTGACAATCTGATGATGTCTGGTCCTATACCACATGTAATCTTGACAATCTGATGATGTCTGGTCCTACACCACATATAATCTTAACAATCTGATGATGTCTGGTCCTAGACTACATGTAATCTTGACAATCTGATGATGTCTGGTCCTACACCACATATAATCTTGGCAATCTGATGATGTCTGGTCCTACACCACATGTAATCTTGGCAATCTGATGATGTCTGGTCCTAGACTACATATAATCTTGGCAATCTGATGATGTTTGGTCCTAGACTACATATAATCTTGGCAATCTGATGATGTCTGGTCCTACACCACATGTAATCTTGGCAATCTGATGATGTCTGGTCCTACACCACATGTAATCTTGGCAATTTGATGATGTCTGGTCCTACACCACATGTAATCTTGACAATCTGATGATGTCTGGTCCTAGACTACATATAATCTTGGCAATCTGATGATGTCTGGTCCTACACCACATGTAATCTTGACAATCTGATGATGTCTGGTCCTAGACTACATATAATCTTGACAATCTGATGATGTCTGGTCCTAGACTACATATAATCTTGACAATCTGATGATGTCTGGTCCTAGACTACATATAATCTTGGCAATCTGATGATGTCTGCTCCTACACCACATACAATCTTGACAATTTGATGATGTCTGGTCCTAGACTACATATAATCTTGACAATCTGATGATGTCTGGTCCTACACCACATGTAATCTTGGCAATCTGATGATGTCTGGTCCTACACCACATGTAATCTTGGCAATTTGATGATGTCTGGTCCTACACCACATGTAATCTTGACAATCTGATGATGTCTGGTCCTAGACTACATATAATCTTGACAATCTGATAATGTCTGGTCCTACACCACATAGAATCTTGGCAATATGATGATGTTTGGTCTTACACCACATGTAATCTTGGCAATCTGATGATGTCTGGTCCTACACCACATATAACCTTGGCAATCTGATGATGTTTGGCCCTACACCACATGTAATCTTGGCAATCTGATGATGTCTGGTCCTACACCACATGTAATCTTGGCAATCTGATGATGTCTGGTCCTACACCACATGTAATCTTGGCAATCTGTTGATCTCTGGTCCTACACCATATGTAATCTTGACAATCTGATGATGTCTGGTCCTACACCACATATAATCTTAACAATCTGATGATGTCTGGTCCTAGACTACATATAATCTTGGCAATCTGATGATGTCTGGTCCTACACCACATGTAATCTTGCCAATCTGATGATGTCTGGTCCTACACCACATGTAATCTTGCCAATCTGATGATGTCTGGTCCTACACCACATGTAATCTTGCCAATCTGATGATGTCTGGTCCTACACCACATGTAATCTTGGCAATCTGATGATGTCTGGTCCTACACCACATGTAATCTTGGCAATCTGATGATGTCTGGTCCTAGACTACATATAATCTTGGCAATCTGATGATGTCTGGTCCTACACCACATGTAATCTTGCCAATCTGATGATGTCTGGTCCTACACCACATGTAATCTTGGCAATCTGATGATGTCTGGTCCTACACCACATGTAATCTTGCCAATCTGATGATGTCTGGTCCTACACCACATGTAATCTTGCCAATCTGATGATGTCTGGTCCTACACCACATGTAATCTTGGCAATCTGATGATGTCTGGTCCTACACCACATGTAATCTTGGCAATCTGATGATGTCTGGTCCTACACCACATGTAATCTTGGCAATCTGATGATGTCTGGTCCTACACCACATGTAATCTTGCCAATCTGATGATGTCTGGTCCTACACCACATGTAATCTTGCCAATCTGATGATGTCTGGTCCTACACCACATGTAATCTTGGCAATCTGATGATGTCTGGTCCTACACCACATGTAATCTTGGCAATCTGATGATGTCTGGTCCTAGACTACATATAATCTTGGCAATCTGATGATGTCTGGTCCTACACCACATGTAATCTTGGCAATCTGATGATGTCTGGTCCTAGACTACATATAATCTTGGCAATCTGATGATGTCTGGTCCTACACCACATGTAATCTTGGCAATCTGATGATGTCTGGTCCTAGACTACATATAATCTTAACAATCTGATGATGTCTGGTCCTACACCACATACAATCTTGACAATCTGATGATGTTTGGCCCTACACCACATGTAATCTTGGCAATCTGATGATGTCTGGTCCTACACCACATGTAATCTTGGCAATCTGATGATGTCTGGTCCTACACCACATGTAATCTTGGCAATCTGTTGATCTCTGGTCCTACACCATATGTAATCTTGACAATCTGATGATGTCTGGTCCTACACCACATATAATCTTAACAATCTGATGATGTCTGGTCCTAGACTACATATAATCTTGGCAATCTGATGATGTCTGGTCCTACACCACATGTAATCTTGCCAATCTGATGATGTCTGGTCCTACACCACATGTAATCTTGCCAATCTGATGATGTCTGGTCCTACACCACATGTAATCTTGCCAATCTGATGATGTCTGGTCCTACACCACATGTAATCTTGGCAATCTGATGATGTCTGGTCCTACACCACATGTAATCTTGGCAATCTGATGATGTCTGGTCCTAGACTACATATAATCTTGGCAATCTGATGATGTCTGGTCCTACACCACATGTAATCTTGCCAATCTGATGATGTCTGTCCTACACCACATGTAATCTTGGCAATCTGATGATGTCTGGTCCTACACCACATGTAATCTTGCCAATCTGATGATGTCTGGTCCTACACCACATGTAATCTTGCCAATCTGATGATGTCTGGTCCTACACCACATGTAATCTTGGCAATCTGATGATGTCTGGTCCTACACCACATGTAATCTTGGCAATCTGATGATGTCTGGTCCTACACCACATGTAATCTTGGCAATCTGATGATGTCTGGTCCTACACCACATGTAATCTTGCCAATCTGATGATGTCTGGTCCTACACCACATGTAATCTTGCCAATCTGATGATGTCTGGTCCTACACCACATGTAATCTTGCCAATCTGATGATGTCTGGTCCTACACCACATGTAATCTTGGCAATCTGATGATGTCTGGTCCTACACCACATGTAATCTTGGCAATCTGATGATGTCTGGTCCTAGACTACATATAATCTTGGCAATCTGATGATGTCTGGTCCTACACCACATGTAATCTTGGCAATCTGATGATGTCTGGTCCTAGACTACATATAATCTTAACAATCTGATGATGTCTGGTCCTACACCACATGTAATCTTGGCAATCTGATGATGTCTGGTCCTACACCACATGTAATCTTGGCAATCTGATGATGTCCTGAGGATGTAGGCAGGTCCTACTTTACACAGAATCATGACAACCTGATGATGAAAGCAGGTCCTACTTTACACAGATTCTTGACAATCTGATGATGTAGGCAGGTCCTACATTACACAGAATCGTGACAACCTGATGATGTAGGCAGGTCCTACTTTACACAGAATCATGACAACCTGATGATGAAGGCAGGTCCTACTTTATACAGAATCATGACAACCTGAAGATGTAGGCAGGTCCTACATTACACAGAATCGTGACAACCTGATGATGTATGCAGGTCCTACTTTACACAGAATCATGACAACCTGATGATGAAGGCAGGTCCTACTTTATACAGAATCATGACAACCTGAAGATGAAAGCAGGTCCTACTTTACACAGAATCTTGACAATCTGATGATGTAGGCAGGTCCTACATTACACAGAATCGTGACAACCTGATGATGTATGCAGGTCCTACTTTACACAGAATCATGACAACCTGATGATGAAGGCAGGTCCTACTTTATACAGAATCATGACAACCTGAAGATGTAGGCAGGTCCTACTTTACAGAGAATCATAACAACCTGATGATATAGGCAGGTCCCATTTTACAGAGAATTATGACAGTAAGTCTACTTTACAGAGAATTATGACAGTAAGTCCTACTTTACAGAGAATTATGACAACCTGATGGTGAAGGCAGGTCCTACTTTACAGAGAATTATGACAGTAAGTCCTACTTTACAGAGAATTATGACAGCAAGTCCTACTTTACAGAGAATTATGACAGTAAGTCCTACTTTACAGAGAATTATGACAGTAAGTCCTACTTTACAGAGAATTATGACAGTAAGTCCTACTTTCAAAACTTAGGCTATTCAAATCAAATGTACTATCAACCCTTACGTATGCGTGTGAAAGCTGGAAAACAACAAGAGATATAGAAACAAAGTTGAACGCATTCGAAAATAAATGTCTAAGGAAAATACTTGGTATAGAATGGAACGAATTCAAAACAAACGAGGAAATTAGAGAAATCGCCAATCAACCACTAATATCTTCAGTAATAAAGAAAAGACGATGGTCATACGTTGGACATGTGATGAGAAGAGATAATAATCGAATAGCAAAGCAAGCCCTCATATGGGAAACAACAGGTAAAAGAAAAAGAGGAAGACCCAGGGAGACACTGAGAAGAACATTGATGAGAGAGGCAAGAGCAGCAGGAATCGGCTCCCTCAATGAGATAGAACTGCTTGCACAGAACAGAGACAGATGGCGAGATTTGATAAAATATCTTTAAAAGAAAACTGCTAGAACAAAAATTCATATAGGTGAAGGTGTATCTTGGTCTACGCCCTATGGGCCGGTTACGGCTCGAAAGGTCAATAGATAGATAGATAGAAGTCCTACTTTACAGAGAATTATGACAGTAAGTCCTACTTTACAGAGAATTATGACAGTAAGTCCTACTTTACAGAGAATTATGACAGTAAGTCCTACTTTACAGAGAATTATGACAGTAAGTCCTACTTTACATAGAATTATGACAACCTGATGGTGAAGGCAGGTCCTACTCCACAGAAAATCATGACAACCTGATGACAGCAGGTCCCACTTTACAGAGAATCTTGACAATCTTATAATGATGGCAGGTCCTACACCACAGAGAATCTTGACAATCTGATGGTGATGGTAGGTCCTACACCACAGAGAATCTTAACAACACTAACATAATCAGTTGTACACAACACACTCAACAGTACTTGGATTAAAAGCAGTTAGCAACTCATTACTGATTACTGTTTACTTCAGGATTAGTGAAGCACAGCTCATCAAGATTCCTACTCCAACTACAAACTACAATCTCAAAAGCAGAAACCTTGCGTGCCAAAATGGCACATATTGCAGAGATTACAGCTTCTAAAATCTATGGCTCTGTTTCCATAACAAAATCTTTTTACAATGACAGCTTGTCAAGCCATCGATCAACCCCCTTAGTCACCTCTTACGACATGCCTGGAAGGTCACAGTGTCACTATTCTTTACTTCCCACATAATGAGGCCCCGGTAACACACGGGAGCACCTACCTATAGTGGGTCTTAAAGTAGACTAACCAGTCTGGCCAAGCAGGATGGAACTAAGAGCAACCTATCTCTCCCGCCCCCCCTTCCCACCACCACCAAAAAAAAATCAATCATGATACATTTAAATATCTTCATTGTGCGTGTATTGTTTATTTTTTGCATCCTTTTACTGTTTCCTTTACAGGGCCCCAGCACTACCTGTGTCATGTTTCTATGGTAACTGTTTCCTGGACTGTTTGGAAATTTTACGAGACAACAACGTGACATCTGGCCTGAAGTTTTTACTTGTCACAGAGGGTGAGTTCAACTTATTGTAATGTCAGCATCAGTCAAATCTACAGACACAAGTAAAGCATAGTTCAACTTGTCAATTGATGTCTAGAGGTGTATGCACAAGAAGAAGAACTTGTCAGTTGATGTCTAGAGGTGTACGCACAAGAAGAAGAACTTGTCAGTTGATGTCTAGAGGTGTACGCACAAGAAGAAGAACTTGTCAATTGATGTCTAGAGGTGTACGCACAAGAAGAAGAACTAGTCAGTTGATGTCTAGAGGTGTACGCACAAGAAGAAGAACTTGTCAATTGATGTCTAGAGGTGTACGCACAAGAAGAAGAACTAGTCAGTTGATGTCTAGAGGTGTACGCACAAGAAGAAGAACTATTCAATTGAGATCAAGAAGTGCATGCACAAGAAGAACTAATCAATTGATGTCTAGAAATGTATGTACAAGAAGAAGAAGAACTAGTCAGTTGATGTCTAGAGGTGTATGTACAAGAAGAAGAAGAACTAGTCAGTTGATGTCTAGAGGTGTATGCACAAGAAGAAGAAGAACATGTCAATTTGAAAAAAATTTTTTTTACACATCTTTAAAATATGGGTAAGGGCACCATTATCAGAATATTGTGGAGGGGGGTGTGGAGCATGTGTGGGGTATGACATCTTCTGTAGAATTCAGGGGGAAGGTAACAGTTTATTATGTAGAAGGTATAGTAACAGTTTATTAAGTTGAATTCAGTGAAAAGGTAATATGATGTTGATAGGTAAAGGTAAAGTACGAGACTTGAACCGGCATCTTAGCATGTGAATTTACACCAATATGTGCTCGGCCGCCTATCCAGAAATGTTCGGAGATTTCTGTATAGTGTCGCCTCAAGCATCGAAACTCAGATGCGAAGCAACATTCTTCACCTTCACAGGGTAATACCCTGGTACCAGAAATGTTCGGAGATTTCTGTATAGTGTCGCCTCAAGCATCGAAACTCAGATGCGAAGCAACATTCTTCACCTTCACAGGGTAATACCCTGGTACCCATTTCTGCCAACGGCTGGGTCGACCGTGGGGGTGTTTTTTTTTCCAACCACGAGTACAATTCACACTGCTCCCAACGGGAATCGAACACGGGTTGTCCGAACGTCTGTAGTCCAGTCGGGTGGTTTTCCCAACTCAGCTCCCGAGGCCCCCTAACATATGATGTTGAATTCAGGGGGAATGTAACAGTTTATTATGTAGAATTCAGTGGAAAGGTAATAGTTTATTATGTTGTATTCAGGAACAAGATGACAGTTGTGTAGAATTCAGAATGAATGTTCTTGTCCATTCTTTGAGTTCTGGAGTAAATGTGATTGTGTTTTGTTAAGTTTATGAGTAAGAAAAAGGTCAAAAGATTATTTGATGATTATCAATGGATGCAGAGATGGAAAGGATGAGCCAGACCTAGGCCCAATATGATGAGATGCTATAGTAAAGTAAGTAAAGTATCCCCGTCACGCCAAGTGGCATATAGGGAAATATGGTGTTAGTGACCCTATATTTTACAGACCTTCAGCACATGATTTTTGGGGTAATGTGGTCGGTATTATGCCCGTGCTGCTTTACTTTCCCAGAAAAAATCCGACCCAGAAGTCATATGTTGGGATCGAACCCTATCCCTTATCCTTTGTAGTCCAGTTCACTAACCACTGAGCTATTATTGCGGCTCCCATGAAATGCTATAAAACTCAGCAAAACAAAGAGGTTGGTTTTTTTTTGTTGTTTAGTCAGGTAAGACTGCTTTCCTAAGAGAAATGACTGTGATTACAAACAACAGCTGTCTTGCAGATGTAAAGAAGAAAGGCTTGGGAAGTATTCCATAAGATATGCATTGACATCAAGGTTCAGAATACAGTGCCATGTAACTCGCTATGTGAGTGACAAGGATATTGATTTTCTAGTAGAGTTGAGGGTTTTTCATTTTTAAGGTCAGAAGAAAAGCTCAAGGTCTATGGACAACTCAGTGACTTCACTGGAAATGATGTCTTTATCCTTACTCACTCAGTTATCATCATCACGTGCCATACCGGTTGGCGTAGGTGATCATGTCCTTCCACAATCTTCTATCTACAGTACATCGTATCGGTTCTGTTGTTGACTGCTTTCCATGCCATGACACCAAGCTATTCAGTATTTTCTCTCTTTGTCGTCTGTGATCTCGCTTTCCTTTTATTTTACCAGTTGTAACCAAGTATTCCAACTTTCCTCTTCTCATGATGTGCCCGAAAAATGTTGATTGTTTCTTTGTGATGTTTTTTAGGAGCTGCCTTTTTGTGTTGGCCTGCCTCTTTGAGAACTTCCTCATTGGTCTTTTTATCTGTCCAGGGAACTTTCAACATTCTTCTGAGAAATCCCATCTCTGTAGCACTTAGTTATAAACTATGAAAAACCCCATATATGGCCATGCTATAATACATGACAATGGCAATATGAACAAAAACTCATCAACAACATTTTCTAGAGCCAGTTGTGATATATGAGGTGATTCTGGACAATCGGACAACAAATATTAGAAAATTATGAAAGGACGTAATCACCTATGACAACAGGTATGGTACATGATGATGATGAATGAGAAGTAAACAATTGGAATATATTTTGACAAGTGGTAATATTGAGTTATTTGCGGGTCATCATCATTGCACTCCGAACATGTCCATAGGTGCTCAGATCCCCTCCTCAGCAATTCCCTCAGTGTCCAGCGACTGACGACTCCAGTTCTATGTTGGTTGATAAGTCTTCTTACACGGCCACTAAGTGTCTCATTTCTGGCTGTGCCCAACTTAACTCCCATTTCCATCATCCGAAGAAGTGACGTGATCTGTGTTTGTCGAAGTCATGTGCTCTTCCCACATCTCGTAGGGCATTGATGATGTCTGCCCGATCCATTGGTTGCCCGTCCTCAATGACAGCGCAGCTAGCCAACTTGTCCGCTCTTTCATTTCCCCGTACTCCTGCATGTCCAGGGACATAGACAAAGGTGACCTTACGTATTTTGGATTTCTGCAACGACTATCCATTGCATGCGTACAGAGCCCGCCTCCACTTTTTTTATCATGCTCATCGAATCACTCAGTATACATGCGTGGGTGTAGTCTTGTGACTCTAACCATTTGAATGCCTTGGTCACTGCCATCGCCTCCATTGTCATGCTACTCGTGGTCACTGCCATCGCCTCCATTGTCATGCTACTCGTGGTCACTGCCATCGCCTCCATTGTCATGCTACTCGTGGTCACTGCCATCGCCTCCATTGTCATGCTACTCGTGGTCACTGCCATCGCCTCCATTGTCATGCTACTCGTGGTCACTGCCATCGCCTCCATTGTCATGCTACTCGTGGTCCCAAGTGGTAAAATGTCCAGAGGTAAGATGTTGACATTTGGACAAAAAGGTCCCAGGTTTGATTCCCACCACAGGTGGTGAAAGGGAGCCGCAATAGCTCAGTAACTTGATTAGCAACAGTCTCTGTGGTCTGTGGTCTCCTGAATGGTTAAATGAGAGGCTGGGAATAAAAGCTACATATGCAATGCTGTCACTACACAGTGTGCAGGTCAAGGATTTAATTGAACTCCCATGTTAATAACAATTAGCCATGACCAGAGAAAGACTGAAATTTCTGGGACCTGTGAAGTGACACAATACTCTACTGAAGGGAATGTACAAGGTAGACGAGGAAGAGCAGACCAAGACTAAAGTGAACTGATAACATCAAAAGGTGGAGAGGTAAACATATGACAACATGCACCATCAAGACAAGAGACGGTAAAATGGCGCTCCGTGGTAGACAACTTTTGATGTGTAGAAGGCATCTAATAAATGAATGAGCCTTGATCCCTACTGTGAATCACATTCCTAGTCATTAAAGCAAACTACATCCACCTGGCTTGAAAGTGATAGGTCTATTCCACTCAACAAACAACAGTTGACATACTTCTACTGTTGTTGAAACATGTGCAAAGAGCATCACAACAGTACTTTTATATTTTCTGGTATATGGTGGATAGGTGGCGGGAACAATTGAGGGCTATGCATGAAAAGTGTTCCTTGTTGCAGTTTCCTCATATTCCAAGTCCGGCTTGTTGCAGGAGCTACTGAGTTAAGTGCTCTGTGCACACTGTGAGCTGTGTGTCTCATCCGTTTTGATCATGTTTCAATATTCCAATTGTTTACAATGGATGTTGATATCATATGACAAGGAACAGTTGGCTGTGTTCACTTTCTGCGTGGTTTCGTCTTATGTCTTTTGGCATGTGCTGAGACTGCTACGATGGGGACTACAGTTACCTTTCTTTGTTTGGAAGATGAGATTTTAATTAGGATGATTACACTGGCACGGGTGGTTGAGCAATTATGGATTTTAATTTGTTTGGAGTGATACTGGGGCCTTCCATAACCAAATAACCAAATAGTGAACTGGACTACAAAGGACAAGAGGTAGGGTTCGATCCCAACCGACGGCTTCCGGTTCACCCAGCCTTTAATGGGTACCAGATTTTTTTTCTGAAAAAGTAAATCAGCACGGGCATTATACCCACCACATTACCCCAAAAATCATGTGCCGAAGGTCTGTAAAATTTATGGTCACTAACACCATATTCCCTATTTGCCACTTAATGTGACAGGGATACTTTATTTTTTTTTTTACAGGCGGTGAAAAAATTTGTTTCTTAAATCAAATCCATAGCTTTACCTTTCTCTGGTCTCTGTGTAGTGAGACCTGATGTCTAGTCCTCTCAGAAAACAGTAAAAAAAAAAAAAAAAAGAAACAGGAGGTCTTGTATGAATTCTGCACACATTAATGAGCCCTTGGCATTTAGAATGAGTAGGCCACAAATTACCACTGCCCTGGCAAAATTAATAGGAAAAATATCTACTCAAAGCTTTAAAACTCTCTATGATAAAAATATGAGAGAGCCTCTCAATTCATAGAATATCTGCCTGTATGGTGGGGGGCACCTGAGCACTCGGACTACTATCGGTGTGAAAAATATTATATTCACACAAAATTCAGTCCCTGTGGACTATGCTAGAGATATAAAGCTGGAGTACACAAACAACTGGTCAGATTCCAAAACCTAACTTTAGGGTAACACTTGCTGCTGATTTATACTGTTGTATGATTTCAAATCTAACAGGCCATGGAAGAGACTGTCATCGCTGGTTCATGCTTGACTTCAGTTTGCTATGGGATTGTCAGAGTACAATAATGATGGGTCTAAATTCAAATGAAAATGATAGAAGCATTTGGTGAAAACTTAAGTGTGGTTTTATAGAGGAATGTTGAGAATGTCATGGACAGCTAAAAAGAGTCACAAGAAAGTTCTAAAAGAAGCCAAAGCAAAAGAAAAACTAAATAAAACATCAGAAAGAAACAATCATCTTCTGGTCGTTTAATGAGAAGAGAATAGCTGGAATCTATTGTGCTAACAGGAAAATAGAGGGAGTAAGGGACAGAGGGAAATAGAAGAGATAAAGAACATTTTGGAATGGTTTTGTAGGAAGTCAGTAATAGAACTGATAAAAAAGCTGTAGAGATAGGAAGTTTTAGGGAGATGATGTCACCAACACTAGCAGGCAGCATACGAAACACATTCCATACCATGACCAGCAAAATGTGTTTCTGCTAGCCGATGTGCCGAGCCCAAAAGTCACTTTAAATTTATCAATGTTTTCACAATTATTTTGCTAAAACCTTGTAATTCTTTTATTAACCACTTTTCTGACTATGTGAACAAATTGTCCCACCAAAATGCATGTTTTAGATCAATTTTCATTTATTTTCTTGCTGTTATTTCAAATTTAAAAAAAAAAAAACTGCAACAAACAGCGCAGCCACAGTGTGTTAACCCCCTGGATAGTAAATGTTATTGAGTTATTTGCGGGTCATCATCATTGCACTCCAAACATGTCCATAGGTGCTCAGATCCCCTCCTCAGCAATTCCCTCAGTGTCCAGCGACTGACGACTCCAGTGCTATGTTGGTTGATAAGTCTTCTTACACGGCCACTAAGTTTCTCATTTCTGGCTGTGCCCAACTTAACTCCCATTTCCATCATCCGAAGAAGTGACGTGGATTTGTGTTTGTCGAAGTCCTGTGCTCTTCCCACATCTCAGAGGGCATTGATGATGTTCGCCCGATCCATTGGTTGCCCGTCCCCAATGACAGCGCAGCTAGCCAACCTGTCCGCTCTTTCATTTCCCCCATACTTCCGCATGTCCAGGAACATAGACAAAGGTGACCTTACGTATTTTGGATTTCTGCAACGACTCTACCCATTGCATGCGTACAGAGCCCGCCTCCACTTTTTTAATCATTTTAATCATAGTAAATGTGTTAATGGTGATGATATACAAATGAATTGTTTAATTTATTACTTGATTACATAGCAGTGTAATATAATGTGGTGCTGTATCTCTATTAAAGGTGTCTATAGTATGTAATTTGCTTGATTGTTTCTTACTCCAGGCAATATACAGGGTAAATTAGTTGATCCTCGCAAGAAGTCTGTGGAGAGGATTGTCCGATTTGGTGATTCTGTGCAGGTAGGTCAAACATTCACACCTTTCCTGAGGTTGATGCACAGAAACAATGTAATAGCAGCTTGTTAGAACCATCATACCATATACAGAACATAAGCAGCTCTTTAGTTCTTCATACCAAGTACATATCATTAGTTGCTTGTTAGCTTCCTCATGCTATATACAGAACATAAGCAGCTCTTTAGTTCTTCATACCAAGTACATATCAGTAGCAGCTTGTTAACTCCAACATACCATATACAGAACATAAGCAGCTCTTTAGTTCTTCATACCAAGTACATATCAGGAGGTTATAGATATAACAAAGAGACATGGCTCAACGTGGCAGTCTTTGCTTATGATGTCTTCGAAGGCTTCCACAGACGAGAGGAGACATGTGCTGCTGCTATAGATCTGGAGGGTACCATTTGAATATCTCATGCATATGCTCCTCAAACTGGCGGTGCACCCCTTCCTCATTAGATGGATTGCCGCGGCACTGTTTCAGAGGAAGGTGATACTCAGATGTGGAAGTTGGTCTTCCGAGCCAACATCCATTTGTCCAGGGCTACCACATTGTCACCAGTTCTATTTAACGTGTATACAATAACAATCACGGAACAACAGCTGGATGGGAGGGGAAGAACTATGACTTTTGCTGATGATATTCTGGTATATCGACAGGGAAGAGACAGACGGGGAATCGCCTCCACAATGCAAGACGAACTCGATCGCATTTCTTCCTGGTGTGGGGTTTCAGGTGCCTTGGTTAATCCTAAAAAAGCATCAGTTTCATGGTTCTCCCTTAACAATCATATCGTTAATACGACACACCGGTAGTACGAATGGGAGCTGATGAGGTGACCAGGGACAAGTTGATGACATACCTCAGAGTTAAGTTTGATCGCAGCCTGTGTTGTCATGACCACATCAACCATGTGATAACAAAATCCCACAAAGGATTAGCCGCCTTGAAGGTCATGGCGGCTGCCACCATCGAGCAGAGGCTACTTACTCTTCTGTTCCAGGGATTAGTCCTCGCACCAATCGAGCATGCCCTGGCAATTCTTACTGTCAGTACAACTCAAATTGATAGGCTGGAGAAAATACAAAATGAAGCCATGCGCATTATCTTGGGATGTACAAGTGACACTCCCTGTGTAGCAATGAGGTATCTTCTTGACTTTCCAACCATGGATGACAGAATCAAGATCTGGAGAGCACGAGCATGCCTGAAGATTAGTACAGATAAAGAGCATCCATTGCGCCACGTGCTCAACACCGGGAAAGGTGCCAGACTAAAAAGAGGCAAATCATGGGTGGGCCGAGCAGAAGATGTCATCAAACAGGTCTGTGAGCTTACCAATATCAGCGTTGGTGAGGAGTGGATACCAGTGCCTACGTCTTTCAAGGGGACTTTCTCGTGTATTGTCACCTTTCTCGTGTATTGTCACACTCGACGGGAAAACTAGGGAACAGAACCCAGTCTTGGTTAATGCTAAGATCAACGGTCTCATCTGCGATAACACCGATGAGAAAGATGCAGTCATCTATACAGACGGATCTGTAAGACGACACCATAGAAGTGCATGGGCATTTACAGCACTCTCTGCAGGCAGAATAGTCTACAAAGACAGTGGTGCATACGTCATGACCACGAGTAACATGACAATGGAGGTGATGGCAGTGACCAAGGCATTCAAATGGTTAGAGTCACAAGACTATACCCACGCATGTATACTGAGTGATTCGATGAGCATGATAAAAAAAGTGGAGGCGGGCTCTGTACGCATGCAATGTATAGAGTCATTACAGAAATCCAAAATACGTAAGGTCACCTTTGTCTTTGTCCCTGGACATGCGGGAGTACGGGGAAATGAAAGAGCGGACAGGTTGGCTAGCTGCGCTGTCGTTGAGGACGGGAAACCAATGGATCGGGCAGACATCATCAATGCCCTCCGAGATGTGGGAAGAGCACAGGACTTCGACAAATACAGATCCACGTCACTTCTTCGGATGATGGAAATGGGAGTCAAGGTGGGCACAGCCAGAAATGAGAAACTTAGTGGCCGTGTAAGAAGACTTATCAACCAACATAGAACTGGAGTCGTCAGTCACTGGACACTGAGGGAATTGCTGAGGAGGGGAGCTGAGCACCTATGGACATGTTCGGAGTGCAATGATGATGACCAGCAAATAACTCAATAACATATCAGTAGTAGCTTGTAGTGTAGTAAACTGTAATAGTTGAGTTGATGTTTCTCATCATACAGGATATTGTTGAGTGTTATTGAGTTATTTGTGGGTCATTGTCATTGCACTCCGAACATGTCCATAGGTGCTCAGATCCCCTCCTCATCAAGTCCCACAATTGTTGAGTGTAGTAAAGTGTAATGTTTGAGTTGATGTTTCTCATCATACAGAATATTGTTGAGTGTAGTAAACTGTAATGTTTGAGTTGATGTTTCTCATCATACAGGATGTTGTTGAGTGTAGTAAACTGTAATGTTTGAGTTCATGTTTCTCATCATACAGGATGTTGTTGAGTGTAGTAAAGTGTAATGTTTGAGTTGATGTTTCTCATCATACAGAATATTGTTGAGTGTAGTAAAGTGTAATGTTTGAGTTGATGTTTCTCATCATACAGGATGTTGTTGAGTGTAGTAAAGTGTAATGTTTGAGTTGATGTTTCTCATCATACAGAATATTGTTGAGTGTAGTAAAGTGTAATGTTTGAGTTGATGTTTCTCATCATACAGAATATTGTTGAGTGTAGTAAAGTGTAATGTTTGAGTTGATGTTTCTCATCATACAGGATATTGTTGAGTGTAGTAAAGTGTAATGTTTGAGTTGATGTTTCTCATCATACAGAATATTGTTGAGTGTAGTAAAGTGTAATGTTTGAGTTGATGTTTCTCATCATACAGGATATTGTTGAGTGTAGTAAAGTGTAATGTTTGAGTTGATGTTTCTCATCATACAGGATATTGTTGAGTGTAGTAAAGTGTAATGTTTGAGTTGATGTTTCTCATCATACAGAATATTGTTGAGTGTAGTAAAGTGTAATGTTTGAGTTGATGTTTCTCATCATACAGGATGTTGTGAGTGCCTTAGGCTGCCCAAGTCAAAAGTTTTACAAGTCTGAAGACAAAATGAAAATCCACTTGCCAGATGCACACAAACATATCAGATCTAACAGTGCAGATTATTTTTTTAATTACTTCACATTAGGAGTGGTGAGTCTGCCAACTTGTTTACTATATTTATATAGTAATATATAGTCATTTACCTTTCACCCAGTACATTCTGGTATACCTTAGCTCTTTTCTCCAGATAAAAAAGCATTTACCACAAACAAACTTGATGAATATTTTGGGGACACACCAGTGTTGTAAGATCCACAATATGTGCCATTTTGACATGCAAGGTTTCTGTTTTTTAGATTGTGGTTCTGCCCTATGTGCCGTCTTTGGCTCGAAAGGACGATAGATAGTGTTGGAAGTGCCAAATGATATGAATAGATTTATTTTACATTTATTGAGTTTGTTTTGTTTCCACTCAAAAATTACATTCAGGATTTTTATTACATGCTCTATATAATGTATTATAATGTAATTTGTATTTTAAAAATAAAATAATGGTTCTTGATCCTTACAGTGCCGTCTAACACTAAGTGCTTGTAGAGTCATCGTCGTCGTTCCTCTCAATTGTCTCTATTCTGGGCGAGCTGTTCAATTATAGAGAGTGAGTCTATGCCTACAATCTTGCCTCTTTTGTTTCTTGAGACTATCCTATTTCCCTCTGACCTGATGTTTCCCTTTTAAGAGCCTGCTTAGTAATTCTGTGCTCATTTCTTCTAAATACATGCGCAACATTTATCCATCTTCTTTTCTTAATAGTAGTTAAGATAAATGGTTGCATAACCATTTCAGCATTAGTCTTGAATTTATTCCATTTAATGCAGAGTATCTTTCTTAGATATTTGTCTTAAAATATGTTGAGTTTTTTTTTCTCTCAGTCTCCTTCTGTTGTTTTCTAAGTTTTGTTTTCATGCTGAGTATCTTTGATCACCATATTTATTCAAGATTTTTTAATCTTAAAGCCACCTTTTGCTATTCTGATTCTGATCTCTTTTCTAGTTTCTCCCTCTTGATCTATACTGCTACCAAGGTATATAAAGTAGATCTATACTGCTACCAAGGTATATAAAGTAGATATATACTGCTACCAAGGTATATAAAGTAGATCTATACTGCTACCAAGGTATATAAAGTAGATATATACTGCTACCAAGGTATATAAAGTAGATCTATACTGCTACCAAGGTATATAAAGTAGATATATACTGCTACCAAGGTATATAAAGTAGATCTATACTGCTACCAAGGTATATAAAGTAGATCTATACTGCTACCAAGGTATATAAAGTAGATCTATACTGCTACCAAGGTATATAAAGTAGATATATACTGCTACCAAGGTATATAAAGTAGATCTATACTGCTACCAAGGTATATAAAGTAGATCTATACTGCTACCAAGGTATATAAAGTAGATCTATACTGCTACCAAGGTATATAAAGTAGATCTATACTGCTACCAAGGTATATAAAGTAGATCTATACTGCTACCAAGGTATATAAAGTAGATATATACTGCTACCAAGGTATATAAAGTAGATCTATACTGCTACCAAGGTATATAAAGTAGATCTATACTGCTACCAAGGTATATAAAGTAGATCTATACTGCTACCAAGGTATATAAAGTAGATCTATACTGCTACCAAGGTATATAAAGTAGATCTATACTGCTACCAAGGTATATAAAGTAGATCTATACTGCTACCATGGTATATAAAGTAGATCTATACTGCTACCAAGGTATATAAAGTAGATCTATACTGCTACCATGGTATATAAAGTAGATCTATACTGCTACCAAGGTATATAAAGTAGATCTATACTGCTACCATGGTATATAAAGTAGATCTATACTGCTACCAAGGTATATAAAGTAGATCTATACTGCTACCATGGTATATAAAGTAATCCACTTCCAGCAACTTCTTCCCATCCTGGTAAATTTTGCCTTTTGGTTCAGAATCAAGAAATCTTATTACAGTGTTATTATTTATATAATTATTATTTAAAATTTGTTATAAAATAAAACAATCAAACTTGTGGTAAGGTAGACCCATTTCTATCTACCCTTTGTTGTTGTTTGTTTTGGATAGTGTTGGTACCATGTAATTCCAGGGAAGCTGAATTTCTCATTTGTCTGACATAGCTTACTTGATTCTAATTATTTGCAGGACTTCTTGTTTGATGCTGTGACACATCGAGTCAAGAAGTTTGTCCTGCACACCAACTTTCCTGGGGACTACAACTTCAACATGTAAGTAGTTTCTCGTTTTTTTTATTCAGGATAAAGTTGTGTCATTAAAACCATGTTTTCTTGTTTTGAGTGGGTTTGTTTTTTGTTTATTGGAAGTTTAGGGTGTGACAACTGAGCTGTAGAGATGATGATATGGGTGAGTTGTAAGGGTGGTGATGGAGGTGAGTTGTAAGGGTGGTGATGGAAGTTAGTTGTAAGGGTGGTGATGGAAGTTAGTTGTAAGGGTGGTGATGGAAGTGAATTGTAGGGTGGTGATGGAAGTGAGTTGTAAGGGTGGTGATGGAAGTGAGTTGTAAGGGTGATGATGGAAGTGAGTTGTAAGGGTGGTGATGGAAGTGAGTTGTAGGGTGGTGATGGCGGTGAGTTGTAAGTGTGATGATGGAAGTTAGTTGTAAGGGCAGTGATGGAAGTTAGTTGTAAGGGTGGTGATGGAAGTGAATTGTAGGGTGGTGATGGAAGTGAGTTGTAAGGGTGGTTATGGAAGTTAGTTGTAAGGGTGGTGATGGAAGTTAGTTGTAAGGGTGGTGATGGAAGTTAGTTGTAGGGTGGTGATGGACGTTAGTTGTAAGGGTGGTGATGGAAGTGAGTTGTAAGGGTGGTGATGGCGGTGAGTTGTAAGGGTGGTGATGGAGGTGAGTTGTAAGGGTGGTGATGGAGGTGAGTTGTAAGGTGGTGATGGAGGTGAGTTGTAGGGTGGTGATGGAGGTGAGTTGTAAGGGTGGTGATGGCGGTGTGTTGTAAGGGTGGTGATAGCGGCGAGTTGTAAGGGTGGTGATGGAGGCGAGTTGTATTGGTGGTGATGGAGGCGAGTTGTAAGGGTGGTGATGGCGGTTAGTTGTAAGGGTGGTGATGGAAGTGAGTTGTAAGGGTGGTGATGGATGTGAGTTGTAAGGGTGGTGATGGAGGTGAGTTGTAAGGGTGATGATGGCGGTGAGTTTTAAGGGTGGTGATGGAGGTGAGTTGTAAGGGTGGTGATGGATGTGAGTTGAAAGGGTGGTGATGGAGGTGAGTTGTAGGGTGGTGATGGAGGTGAGTTGTAGGGTGGTGATGGCTGTGAGTTGTAAGGGTGGTGATGGCGGTGAGTTGTAAGGGTGGTGATGGAGGTGAGTTGTAAGGGTGGTGATGGAGGTGAGTTGTTAGGGGTGGTGATGGAAGTGAGTTGTAAGGGTGGTGATGGAGGTGAGTTGTAAGGGTGGTGATGGAGGTGACTTTTAGGGGTGGTGATGGAAGTGAGTTGTAAGGGTGGTGATGGAGGTGAGTTGTAAGGGTGGTGATTGAGGTGACTTTTAAGGGTGATGATGGAAGTTAGTTGTAAGGGTGGTGATGGAGGTGAGTTGTAGGGTGGTGATGGCGGTGAGTTGTAAGGGTGGTGATGGAGGTGAATTGTAAGGGTGGTGATGGAGGTGAGTTTTAAGGTTGGTGATGGAGGTGAGTTGAAGGGTGGTGATGGCGGTGAGTTGTAAGGGTGGTGATGGAAGTTAGTTGTAAGGGTGGTGATGGAGATGAGTTGTAAGGGTGATGATGGAGGTGAGTTTTAAGGGTGATGATGGAAGTTAGTTGTAAGGGTGGTGATGGAGGTGAGTTGTAGGGTGGTGATGGCCGTGAGTTGTAAGGGTGATGATGGAAATTAGTTGTAAGGGTGGTGATGGAGGTGAGTTGTAAGGGTGGTGATGGAAGTGAGTTGTAAAGGTGGTGATGGAGGTGAGTTGTAAAGGTGGTGATGGAGGTGAGTTTTAAGGGTGATGATGGAAGTTAGTTGTAAGGGTGGTGATTGAGGTGACTTTTAAGGGTGATGATGGAGGTGAGTTGTAAAGGTGGTGATGGAGGTGAGTTTTAAGGGTGATGATGGAAGTTAGTTGTAAGGGTGGTGATAGAGGTGAGTTGTAAGGGTGATGATTGAGGTGAGTTGTAAGGGTGGTGATGGAGGTGAGTTTTAAGGGTGATGATGGAGGTGAGTTGTAAGGGTGGTGATGGAGGTGACTTTTAAGGGTGGTGATGGAAGTGAGTTGTAAGGATGGTGATGGCAGTGAGTTGTAAGGGTGATGATGGAAATTAGTTGTAAGGGTGGTGATGGAGATGAGTTGTAAGGGTGGTGATGGAGGTGAGTTGTAAGGGTGGTGATGGAAGTGAGTTGTAAGGGTGGTGATGGAGTTGAGTTGTAAGGGTGGTGATGGAGGTGAGTTGTAAGGGTGGTGATGGAGGTGAGTTGTAAGGGTGGTGATGGAGGTGAGTTTTAAGGGTGGTGATGGAGGTGAGTTGTAAGGGTGGTTATGGAAGTTAGTTGTAAGGGTGGTGATGGAAGTTAGTTGTAAGGGTGGTGATGGAGGTGAGTTGTAAGGGTGGTGATGGAAGTGAGTTGTAAGGGTGGTGATGGAAGTGAGTTGTAGGGTGGTGATGGACGTTAGTTGTAAGGGTGGTGATGGAGGTGAGTTGTAGGGTGGTGATGGAAGTGAGTTGTAGGGTGGTGATGGAAGTTAGTTGTAAGGGTGGTGATGGAGGTGAGTTGTAAGGGTGGTGATGGAAGTTAGTTGTAAGGGTGGTGATGGAGGTGAGTTGTAAGGGTGGTGATGAAAGTTAGTTGTAAGGGTTGTGATGGAGGTGAGTTGTAAGGGTGGTGATGGAGGTGAGTTGTAAGGGTGGTGATGGAAGTTAGTTGTAAGGGTGGTGATGGAGGTGAGGTGTTAGAATGTAATTAGAAATTAGTTATAAGGATGTTTTTTTTCAGGTTTAGCAGGTTCAAAGTTGTGGATACCCTTGCAATATGAACTTAGCAACAGTGATTTTACCCAATATTGTCTTTGGTTCTATATTTGTGTGTGTGGTTCTATATTTGTGTGTGTTGACTCTGTGTACATTGTGTAACAATGTTTGCTTATTGCTCGTTGTTGTTCAGATTATTGTACATGCGCTCAGTTACTTCAAAGGTTATGGAATGGGAGTGAAGAATTGAATATTATAGTTACAACTTGCAGGAAAGAAAGAACTAAAATGATATAATTTGTTCAATTCAAATTCATGCGAATTACTTATCACAATCATTTTTAGTAACTTGCAGTCAATATTATAGAGAGGCGACAGGGAACCATTGAGTCAATATGATAAAGAGGCGACAGGGAACCGTTGAGTCACTGTCTAAAAAGTGTTTCTTGTTGCAGTTTCCTCATATTCCAAGTATGGCTTGCTGTCGCATTACTGAGTTTAGCGCTTTGTGCACATCGAGAGCTGTGTTTCACCCAAATGATGTTTTTATATTCAGATTGCTTACAATGAATGATGATATCATGTGACGGAGAGTTCAGATGCATTCAATTCAGAGCGAAAGCGCCTTATGTCTTTTGACGTGTGCTTTATCTGCTATGATGAGGGCTGCAACTGCCTTTCTTTGTTTGGGTATTCAATGAGATGTTCATTAGGATGATTCCACTGGTACTTGTGGTTGAGCAATTATGGATTTCAATTTGTTTGCAGTGATACCAGGGCCTTTGAATAATCATAACCATTTTTGCTGATGTTGTTAAACTAGAATTATTCTATAGTTGGGTTGTGGAAGTGTTCAGCTTCGTTTTTCAACTTTGAACTTTACTTGATGCCACCCCTAAAATGTGGCTGCCCTAGATAGTTGACCAGGTTTCCTAGACATAAATATAGCCCTGGTTATGTTTGGGTTTAGAGGTTGAAGTTCAAGTTGTTTGAGTGGACAGTAACTATCCAGACAAAACATGACTCAGGGTAAGTTGTTGCAGCGTGAGTTCACTGGTTAACTAAATTTAGAAAGTGATGGTTGAGAGGCTAGCCCAGAACAAGGACTTGTGAGATACACTGCAAGTCTGTGCAAGGTCCGACATTTAATAACAAAGATTGTTGGACATGGAGAGTTTAGAATGGATGGATGAATGGGGTAAGGTTGTGTGAGTGAGTATTTGGTGTTGCTGTTTATTATTGACTTCAATAACACTTCTGCTGTTGTGACCAGATATTGTCGCTGTGACTTCAAGCTGCCAATCAGCATTGAGCCGAACAAGGCCAGCCATGCACAGACTATAATCATGGAAGATGATGTCTCTGTGGTCACGGCTTACTCTAAGGTACCTTCTATTGTTTTAGCTCTTTATGCTTTACACTCTAACAAGCTGTCATAACAGTGCACAGATCCCTGATTGATAGCATCAACATCTTCGTATACATTCCAGGCACCCCCACAGGTGTTCAAGTCTTAAAAAAATAGCACAAAATATTAACACTGATAGTTCCTGCAGCTTGCACATAGTTCTTATCAATTTTTGAGTGATCTGGCCTTGTCCTACCTGCAAACAAGAAGTTTCTTAGCTTTCTAGATGTTCTATCTGTTTGTGGTAGGACTACCTTTTCCTTTAGCATGAAATGAGAGTCTAACTTGGTAACTACCCTCACTTCAGCATGGAGGTATTTGATAGAAAAGGGAGTGGGTGGGGAAACCAAAATTGTTTCAGGATTCACTCATTCTCTGAAAATAGGTCCCAGTGAGTTTGTGTCCTAAGAAATTAGGATGGTCTAGCATGATAGTGGCCATGGCACCCTTATTATATACCATTGGTCATTGGAAAATATGGGTTCTAACATCAATTATACCCTTTAAGACATGAAGGAGTCCTGTATTTATTTATTTGCTATAGCACGTAATGTTTCCGTTTGCCTATATACATGTATATGTCCATGATGTTAAATAAAACTGATCTGTGATTGATCATTGTCTTAGCTGACAAATGATTGATTATCTGAGCTGGCTAATTAATAATTAACTATTGACTATCTTGTTTACTGCAGTGGGACGATGTTCAAAAAGTTCTGACAACTCCCAAACAAAGGCCTGTTATTCTAAACAGGTCTGCTTCAACCAATACCAGTAACCCTTTTGGCTCTACCTTCTGCTATGGTGTTCAGGACCTAATATTTGAGGTAAGGTCATTTTAGATTACATTTTGACCAACTTTTGTTTTCTTTTATAAGAAACAAAATTGTGTAACAGGAAATATGTTAAAAATCATTTAAATATTAGTATTTGAGAGAAGAGGAAGATCAGCATTCTAGATGGTTCATCATCTTCATGTGCCATACCGGTTGGCGTAGGTGATCTTGTCCTTCCACAATCTTCTATCTACAGTGCATCGTATCAGTCACAACATAAATAATTTGCGATATGCGGATGACACAGTCTTAATAGCAGAGGCAGAGAATGAACTACAAGAAATGATAGACTTAAATAATAAAAGAAAGCAACAAGAAATGTCTAAGTCTGAATAGTAAGAAAACAGAAGCAATGGTTATATCAAAGAAACAATCATCACCATTATGCAGCATAAAAATAAACAAGACAAATCTGAAAACAAGTGCAAAGTTTCAAATACTTGGGCACAATAATAACATCAGATGGAAGATGCACCAAAGAAATAAAAAGCAGAATAGCTCAGGCCAAAATATCATTTTAGAAAATGAAAAATATCTTATGCAACAAATCTATGTCAATAGAAGTGAGAAAGAGAGTTCATCGGTGCTATATAGAACTAATTCTGACCTGTGGAAGCAAATTATCAACAGTAGACAAACAAATGAAAAGACGGTTAGAGGCAACAGAGATGGGATTTCTCAGAAGAGTGTTGAAAGTTCCCTGGACAGCTAAAAAGACCAATGAGGAAGTTCTCAAAGAGGCCAACACAAAAAGGGAGCTCTTAAAAAAATCACAAAGAAACAATCAACATTTTTCGGGCACATTATAAGAAGAGGAAAGTTGGAATACTTGGTTACAACTGGCAAAATAGAAGGAAATAGAGATTGCGGACAACAAAGAGAGAAAATACTAGATAGCTTGCATGGAAAACAATCTAGATGGTTAGTAAAACTAATTGGCTTTGAAACTAGATTGGATATCATCATCATCATCATTGAGTGCCGTCTCTGCATCAGAGGTTGGCTACCATGGAGTGCCATTCTGCTCTGTCTTTTGCTTTAATAGTGCAGGTTGTCATAGGCTGACTTATCCATCTTTTGATATAACTCGTCCTAGTTAGACTTGGTCTGCCTCTGCCTCTTTTACTTTGTATTTTCTCTTCCTAGATTACATTCAGTAGACAGTTGTGTCTTTTAACATGCCTCAAAAATCTCATTTGTTGCCTGTAATTGACAAGAAATCACCAGGTTATAATAAGGGTCACATGAAATCTCTGTAAAGTGGCAGCTAAAATACCCTTAATAACGCAGCTAGTTAGTTGACCACAAACAACTTTATGACCTAGACTAATCGGGATGGGTGCAGTAATCATTGTTGTACTTCATCAAGTGGTGCCGTAAATTATCCATTGGCATATCCTATTTTCAAAACCCTTTTCAAGTCATGCCATGAGCACTTATCTCCTTCAAACGAAGGGAAGGGACAGACACCTAAATTTCCTTCAAAATAAAGAGGATAAGCATATATGAAAACTATCGTTACTGTATTATCCCATTTCTGGGGTCTGCTAGGGTAACTATAGTAAGTAAGGGAAAGAGCCCCATCACGCCAAGTGGCTTATAATGAATATGATATTAGTGACCATAATTTTTATAGACCTTAAGCACATGATTTTCGGGGTAATGCTGGTCAGTATTACACCCGTGCCGCTTTACTTTCCCAGAAAAAATTTGGTACCCATTTAAAGCTGGGTGAACTCAGAAGCCATCGATCAGGATCGAACCTGACCTTTGTAGTTCAGTTCTTTAACGACTGAGCTATCACGGCTCCCTGAGTAATTATAGGAGCAGAGAATAAAGGCCACTTGTCCAGTGCAGTCGCCATGAGGTGTTTGGGTCAGAGTTTTTTTTATTTTACCACCCATGGAAAAAAACTTTTTACCTTTCTGTGAATTGAACTCTAAGCATAGTAAAGTTAGAAAAATATTTGTAAAATAAATAAAATAGTATGGTTAACTCTTTTTTCAGTGGTAAAAGATACAAAATGATTCAATGCTGTGCCCCGAAAATTGGGCTCTCTGCTGGTGCAGCAGCATATGTTTGTTTTTTTTCTTTTGCCCTACTGCTTGTACTCAGTAATATTTTGTTTGGTTCCTTTGGTCTAATTAAATCCTACCTGTCCTATTGTCTAATAATCTTTTAACTAGACTCTACAAAAATCCTAGCCACTGTCTATTCCACCATTTTTTTAGAGCTTTTTAGTTGTGTATTCTTACTCTGAATTTTGTGTTTAATGTGTATAGTTTGTTGGTTATACTTGATGAAGGCTTTTGCTGAAACATTGTAGCTTGTCTTGTCTTTCTGTTAGTTTAGCTGCTCAACACCAGTTTATGTTTATCGTCTATATTTTGTCCTACTGTTTGTACTGGGTTATCTTTTCTCACAAATACAACTATTGTATACCATACCATACCACTTTTTTTTCTTCTTTTTTTTTCAACTCCTCAATGTGCTGAACTGAAGACAGATGCCAAAGTTAGGGGCAGTGAGAGGCATTATCAAATAGCTTCATTCTGTTCTTTTTTTTTTTGAATAACAAAGAATACATGCACTTTATTACATAATTAAAGAAAGTGCCAGATTTATTACATACCTGTTGCTACATGACTGCCTCTTGTGCTAAAAATGCACACTTAGCACCAACTCTAGAAGTAAGGACTGGCTAACCAGGTGATGATACTCGGCTTTAATGCTAGAAGTTTGGACTAACTGGGCGATAGTTGACTTCATACTGGGTGATAGTTGACTTCAAACTGGGTGATAACTGATTTCAAGCTGGGTGATAACTGACTTCAAACTGGGTGATAATCGACATCAAACTGGGTGATAATTTAATTCAGCACCAGAAGTTTGAACTGACTAACCAAGAGATGATACTTAGCTCCAACACCTGTATTTTTTGACTAACCAGGTTATATTTCGTTACTGTTACGTCACATTGGTGCTGTTCATGACCGTTGTTGGAATTCCTTGATGCAAGTTATTTACATGTTACTCATTAATGTAAACTGCTTCGTCAGCCGCAGTTCTCTTTAGGGAATTTTCACCGTGTTTTGTTCGTCGTAGGCTATTTTCACTAGAGTAATCAGGAATCTAAAGGGAGTGAAATTGTTGTGTGGTACGTCATCATAATGGTTCACCATTTATCCCTAGACCGGCCGTATGCTAATCTTACGGTCTGTTGTTTGATGTGCGACAGGGATAATCTGACGACTAACTGTGTGTCTATATGTTAGGAATTGGAGTCAACAACAATGGCCTAACATCATCAAGCGCTATACATTTTTAAAAAAAAATGACAATCATCATTTTCAAGAGGACATGAACTTCCGGTATATGGTGAATAAGCGGCGGGAACAATTGAAGGCTATGTGTTCACTTTCTGCACGGTTTCGCCCTATGTCTGTTGGCGTGTGCTGAGACTGCTACGATGATGACTACAGTTACCTTTCTTTGTTTGGGAGATGAGATATTAATTCGGATGATTACGCTGGCTCGGGCAGTTGAGCAATTATGGATTTTAATTCGTTTGCAGTGATACCGGGGCATTCCATAACCAAATAACCAAATGTTACAAAATTCTGTATATTTGACAGACAAATTAAAACCATTTTCTTGTAACATTACTGTTATATTATTTGATTTCTTATTCCTTGAAATCTGTCCTCTAGGTTTTGCACAACCAGCATATAGCATCAGTCACCTTATACAGGCAATCACCATCACGTGAACCTTCAGCCGTGTCCTGACCTCAACAGCCCTGACTATGTGATCTTCTGCAAAATGTCCTATTCCAGATGTGTTCATGACAAGGCAATCTGGTCATCTTGTGAACGTCCCCATTACCATTTGAAAGATCCAGAGCTTGTTTTGTTTACAGCTGATGATTGCCAGTTGGTAATGGGTTCATGCTAACATCTCTAGGAAAAATAGCACCTGAAATCTATTCAGTCTGAAGTGACAATTTATGGCACACAGGCTGACCTACTCCAGGAGAGTCTATCATTTTATAATTTTAACATTTTTAAACTGATTCTGTCAGGAGGTAACAATACGTGTAGATAAGTGAATTTTCTTATTGGACATTACAATATCCAGTCAATTCTTTGTGATGAAGCTCAGCACACGGCTTGTAATTGGTGAGAAAAGGCTGAAATATATTGTTGTCAGGGATGATGAAACTGAAACCACGCAATACAAGCCTGGCTCCAGCGGTTGACTCAGGGTCTCCTTAGTCTCTTGCCTCAATTTGTCATGACCAAGAAATGTCTTTGAACACAATTGTTGCAACAGTAGCACATTGACCTATCTGCATAAACTGCTATGCGATGCTCTTTCTTGACTTTGCTATATTTTTATTCATATTCTAAATGTGTGTACTAGGGAGCTTTGTCTGTTTTGTTAACGCACAAATTGTGATACAAATGTACAGGATATAGTTGTGTTAACACTAAAATTGAGTTATTTGTGAGTTATCATCATGGCACTCCGAACATGTCCCTAGGTGCTCAGATCCCCTCCTCAGCAAGTCCCACAGCGTCCAGCAACTGACAATTCCAGTTCTGTGTTGGTTGATTAGTCTTCTTACATGCCCACTAAGCCTCTCATTTCTGGCTGTACTCATCTTTACCCCAATCTTTTTCATCTGAAGGAGTGACATGAACTTTGCCCTTTCCACATCTCAGAGGGTAATAATGATAAAACTGATAATGATAACACTGATAATTTAAAAAAATGTAAAGAGCCCCATCACATCAAGTGGCATATAGGGAATATGGTGTTAGTGACCATAACTTTTATAAGCCTTTGGCATGTGATTTTTGGGGTAATGTGGTCAGTATTTCGCCCGAACCACTTTACTTTCCCAGAAAAAAAATCTGGTACCCATTTGAGGCTGGATGAAACCGGAATTTGTCGATCAGGATCAAACCGGAATTCTTGCCTTTGTAGGCCAGTTCACTAACCACTGAACAATCGCGGCTCCAAATAATGATAAGACTTAAATGTCTCCTTCTAGCAGTGAACCTTCTTCTAACTTCACTTTGTTGTAGCAGTATATGTCCTAGCAATATTTTTGTTGTAAATTTAAAATAAAGTTTTGCAATTTAGGTCATTGTATTGTAAAACTGACCATTTCATACAATTTAAGGGAAAAAGGATTAGTACAGGGGATGAAATAATCACTGGAAAGAAAATAATCCTCAGTGAGAGGAATTTAGAAGCATAGGAAAGGAAATAATCCATTAAATAAGAGAAATGGATAAATACTGGAGAAGAAAATATTCCCTCAAATGAGAGGATTTGAATACAAGAGAGAGATAATCCACATTAAAAAGATGGATAAATGCAGTTGAGAAAATAATCCACTATAAGAGCAATGAAATTAACACAGGTGAGAAAATAATCCACTCAGAATGGAATGGATAAATACAGTAGAGAAAGTGGTAATATACCCAGCAGCCATCGTTACTTTAGGAAAAACAGATGCTGGTATTAAAGAGCTGTAATCAGATCAAAGTGGGATAGTTGATGCTGTTTATGCATTGATGGGTCTGTGCTGCATGGATAGGAATTAGGATGAAAAGTTCTCAGCAAGTGTAGTAAGTAACATAAAGAGCACAGTCACACCTTGTGGCGTATAGGGAATAAGGCGTTTGTTCCCATATTTTTAATAGACCTTCGGCACATGATTTTTGGGGTAATGTGGTCGGTATTACACCCATGCCGCTTTACTTTTCCCCCCCAAAAAAAATCCTGTGCTCATTTCAGGCTGGGTGAACTTGGAAGCCACTCAGCTATAGCAGCTCTCTCTCAGTTCAAGTGATTGTGATAATTACAATGAATCAAAGTGGAGTTTATGTGTCAATGATCTATTGTGCGAGTGTAAAGACTGAGGCAGTTATTGAGTTATAACTTCCAGAATTATTCATCAGGACAGCTGTAGTGTCTGACTTATGCTTGGGTTCAAAGGCCAAGACAGTCATTAGAAAAATATGGAAACCTTAAGCATTCAGAGACCTATATAACCAGCTACTGTCCTGGACATACAGAAGTCAAAGCAAACAATGAGATGACAGTCGTGCTTTGAAAGCATCTGTAATGTGAACATTAATTTTAAAGAAAGATGATAACAAATTGAAAGCAGATGAAACATACTTTGTGCAACAAATCTATGTCAATAGAAGTGAGAAAGAGAGTTCATCGATGCTATAAAGAGCCAATTCTGTCATCGAATCATAGACAAGTAAATGAAAAGGCTATTAGAGGCCACAGAGATAGGATTTCTCAGAAGGATGTTGAGATTTCCCTGGACAAAAGATCAATGAGGAAATCCTCAGAGGCCACTACAAAAAGGGAGCTCCTATAGAATGCAGGAAAGAAACGATCGACATTTGTCAGTCACATCATGAGAAGAGGAAAGTAGGAGCACTTGGTCACAAGTGGCAAAATACAAGGAAAGAGAGGTTGCAGATGAAAAAGAGAGTAAGATACTAGATAGCTTGATGCCCTTGAAGTGGAAAACAGTCAACAACAAAATTGATTTGATGTACTGTGGTCAGAAAATTGTGGAAGGACAAGATTGCTTTCACCAACCAGAATGGTAGATGATGATGATGACGACAAATTCTCCATAGCACTGTTTAGATGAACATATGGCATCTGATAGTTTAGACACTTGGAATTCAATCAATTTTTGGTATATGTTTCACTTAAGTGAACTGCACTGCACCATGTTTTGCATCTTGTGGTCTGGTGTATCCATCTTCAACACATTTATTTTGTTACTGCATCTGTAGCCTTTTGATTTCATTTACATTCCTGCAAGGCAGCAGTTTGTAGTCAGAGTTATCCTTATGAGATATAGTCTCACCAGATTAATGAGTTTTCTTCTTCTTGGGTCTGTATCTAAAATTAGTCTTACCAAATTAATGAGTCTTTATTAACTTGGGTTTGTATCTAGTTTTCTTTCTCGTTGGTGGAGTTATCCACCTGCCATGATCCACTGACATAAATTGGCCAGGTGTTCATTGCATTTATTTTTTAACCAGGTGTCCTTTGATGTGAATTGTGAAATTTCTGCTGACAGTATTTTATTCCAAAAAAAAATTATGAAATAAAGGATATTTCTGCTTTTTGAATAACACAAAGCTAAACAACAAACCAGCATTCTGGCTTACCTGGAACAGACATAAACAAAACTGAAGACAATTCCCAAATAGGAATCTATCTATTGACCTTTCATGCTGTAGCCGGCCCATAGGGCATAGACCCAGATACTCTTTCTCTTATCTAAATTTTTATTCTAGAAGTTTTCAATCCTTGTAAAGATCTTTTATCAAATCTCGCCTTTTGTCTCTGTTCTGTGCAAGCAACTCTGTCTCATTGAGGGAGCCGATTCCTTCTGCTCTTGCCTCTCTGATCAATGTTCTTTTCAGTGTCTGTCTGGGTCTTCCTCTTTTCCTCTTACCTGTTGTTTCCCACATGAGGGCTTGCTTTGTTATTCGGTTATTATCTCTCCTCATCACATGTCCAACATATGACCATTGTCTTTTCTTGATTACTGAAGATATTAGTGGTTGATTGGCCATTTCTCTAAACGTTAAAATTTGTTTTTATGTCCACCAAATGGTCTCCTTGTATCCATTCGATGCCTTTGTTACCAGTGCAACATTTCTTCATTATGAAGACAACTCCAAATAACAAGGGTGATAAAATATATCCTTGTTTAACCTCAGTTCCTTTTGGAAAACATTCGCTCAGTCCTTCCTTTGTACGAACTGCATATGTGTAGCCATCATACATGTCTTTAATAATATTTATGATTTTTTAAAATCAGGAATACCATATATATTTTATCCACATTTTATGAGTCTGGGATAGAAATGGCATTAGACCAACAAGGATACCCTATAAAATTATAAGAGTTTGTGATAGAAATGATGATAAATTGACAAGGATAACAAACATTTTATCCTCATAACAGTTTTGGATAGAAGTGGCATTATCTGACCCCTGTTTGAGGGTTTTGGATAGAATGACATTAGACCATCAAGGTTATTTTATACATTTTACAAGATTTTGTTGACGAGGATACTTTATATATTCTGATTCCATTTAAAGAGTTTTGAATAGAAGGGGCACTTTAGACTGGTAAGGATACCCTTTATATCTTACTCACTTTAAGAGTGGATATTAGAAATATTTATAAAGATTGTTAAGAGTGGATATTAGAAATATTTATAAAGATTGTTAAGAGTGGATATTAGAAATATTTATAAAGATTGTTAAGTCTGAATTGAAAAGTTTCAAATAAAATGACAATAACCGCTGTCCATCACAAAAGTTATGACAGTTGCTCTTATCATATGGTCTTGTAACTTTCTTCTGTATGGGGAGATGCTGCAGAGTCTAATTAGGACATAGAAGGGAGACAAGTAATAATAAATGAATATTATTATGGCAGGAAATTTCTGAGGCGATAGATCAGCGAATCATTTCAGGGGAAGAGGTATGTTTAAATCACTCGGGGAAAAATCACAAATAATAAACAATAGAAAAATAGATGAGTGCTGTACACATACCTCTTCCACTGAAATGATTCACTATTCTATGGCACAGATGCTCTGACATAAGTGTTATCAGAGTTGGCCTTGTTGATGTTATTTATTTGATTCTTTCCAGCTTCACATTTTTCATAGTTTTTAGCTCTGGGCTAGGGTTTCTGATGAAGAGACATCAGCTTGAAGAAGAAGTATTTCTTTTGTCCACCGACATGTTGCTTGTGTTTACTGACCTTGTTGTACAAGGTGTGTTCATCAGACACGCAAACATGTCCATCACATCTCACTTTGCACTTTTGTCTTTTGCAGCAAATGGTAGATGATTGAGATTTTGGCTTCATGAGTATTTCAGAAGACCTACGAGGAAATTCTCAAAGAGGCCAACACAAAAAAGGGAATTCCTGAAAAAAAAAGAACATCAGAAAGAAACAATCAATATTTTTCAGGCACATCATGAAAAGAGGAAAGTTGGAAAACTTGGTTACAACTGGCAAAATACTGGGAAAGAGAGATCACATATGACAAAGGGAGAAGATACTAGATAGCTTGGTTTCATGGCATGGAAAGCAGTCAACAACAGAATTGGTATAGTGCGCTGTGGATAGAAAATTATGGAAGGACATAATTGTCTGTGCCTACCGGTACGGTACATGATGATGTTGAGTTTGAGTATTTAAGTATCTAAGTACATTTATCCTGCCACTTTATTCAGTTCATGTAGAAGTGGTTCAGCTTTCTGGCATATTTTCTACATACTTTCCATATCTTACAATACAGATATATGGTGAATGAAATGAAACAATGGTTAAGTTAGTTGAAGACTCTGGTATATCACTGCAAATGAATTAAAATCCATAATTGCTCAAGCGCCTTTGCCAGTGGAATCATTCAAATTAAAACTCATCTCATTGAAGGATCCAAACAAAGAAAGGCAGCTGCAGTCCGCATCATAGCTGCTACAGCATACGCCAAAAGACATAAGACCAGCATCGAAAGTGAACACAGCTGAACTGTCCTTCGTCATACTATATCATCTTTCATCATAAGCAACCAGAATATCAAAACACAATCCGGATGAAAAACACAGTTCACCGTTGGCTCAGAGCACTAAACTCAGTAGCTCTGGCAGCAAACCAGACTTGGAATATGAGGAAACTGCAACAAGGAACACTTTCACACACAAGGAAGTTTTCAGACTGAGCTTCAATGGTTCCTGCCACCTATCTGCCATATTGACCAGAAGTCCTAAGAAACCATATATGAAAAGAGCAACCAAAGTTTTGTGTCAACTATTATAATGAAGAGATGAACTTACATCTGACATGTAATGAATGAATGAAAAAAGAATTTCCTCTCAGGCTCAGTTGAACAGTAAGGAGAAAGCTTGGAAGAGACACTGGCCAAAACCATCAATAGAGAAGTGTTAGTCATTGCTTTCAAAGCTACTCAAGATCTGCAAGAAGTAGTGGTACATTTCCCCAGATGGACAGCACATTTTGTTTTATCTGATACACATAGTTTAGCTCAAACAAATAATGATGATGATGAATTATATGTGTGGAATATTATATATTACAATGTTTTTTAATATCATGCTTCCCACGACAGACTAATTTTTATTTCCATTGGCTAAATACAAAAACTCAAAATCTCATTCTTTTGATCAATAACATTTTAACCCTTAATTACGATACCTATCTGTGGCGGACTTTGTTACATTCCACGGTACAAAATACTACCACTTAATTGTAACATTAGGAGAACTTAAAATAGTATTTTCTTTGAACTTTTGACACACAAATGTGTGTTTACCATTTACACACAGAGGGAGCTAGGATTTTCTGTCTTAGGTTGATTTCTGACCCAAAATTGACCGCTTGGACTGGAGGTGCTATTTGTCTTTTCAGACGGATGCTGTAAATTTGTCAGTTTGTTTGGTACCTCAAAGCATTATTCGCTGCGTTTCTTGTGTCACAAAGAGTTTTTTTTTATGTCACCAATGACCGAGAAAATTTCTGTAGTCAAAGGGGGGGGGGGGGGGGGGGGGGGGGGGGAAAGAAAACAAGAAAAATGACCAATTTGTTGAAATTTGACGATTTTTCGTATTATAGCATTTTATCTCATAAAATGGGGGGAAAAAAATCCTACATCAATAGAAACATGAAACACTCAGTAGTCAATAGAAATAGTAATTAGGAAGGTACACAAAAGGGGATATTGTTTGAACACCGCAAACTATCAATTTGGAAGAATTTGTGTTTTGATGCTGTCATTTTAATGACTGCATCGTAATCTAGGGTTAAACTATAAAGTTAAAATTAATCCCTTATATTATTTCGACATAGTTAATTAATTGACAGAGATTACTTTTAAATGCACAAATGGGTCTCAAAGTAATGAGTTTTGCTTTCTTTCTTTCTTTTTTTTTTTAATTTAAATTTTCCATCAAATTGCCCATGTAACTGAGACAGCTGACATTTCATGTGATTTCTTCATCAACTTGTAAGCTTCTTGGCGAGTGTAGTTGAGGCCAGGTAAGCCTGGATGCCCAAATTAGTTCAACATCAATGTATTTAAAAAAAACTTTGCTAATATTTCTTATCACAAAATAATAGCATACAACAATAACAAAGGCAGCTAACTAATCTAACGAAATTAAGCAAAGATATCTTAATAAAGTAGCATACCCAGCTGGTAAATGTTATTACGACACTACACAAAATGCTTGCCACATATTAATCTGTTTTTACTTGTAATCACTTCTGTCCTTATGGTCATGATTTCTGCTACAACCAATGTCATATCATGATCACAAAATGGAAATCTTCATGTTCCTGAAACTATAAACATCACATCATTTTTAGCCTTTATATTTCGTTATTTTTATTATCAGCATTTTGCAAATATTATTAATGCCACCTTCGGTCTTGTTCATTTACTCAACATCAATATAACAGGGTTGCTTCATCTGTTTCATGGGGTTTCTTTCAGTTTATTTGTTAAAATGTGTATTCTTACACCTGTTCTCAGTTGCTTCTTATACCCATCAATTGTTCAGTTGTCATTAAATAAGCACTGACATCACAGCACTCTGGGCAGACCTAAAGATGCCCAGTAGCTTGAAGTAGATGACACAGTGTGTATGCACGCTGATGTTTGAAACGGTCCACTAGTTGTGCACATACCTACCTTGCTCTTACAGATTGTCATTCCTACTTGTTGACATAGTAAAAGTTTATCTGTCATCCATTTATTTTTGTAGTTTCTTGGATGATTTCTTGCAGTGTATCAATCATCATCAGTCATCCATTTATTGTTACAATCTCTTGCATTGTATCATACATCGTTGATCATCCATTTATTGTTGCAGTCTCTTGGATGATTTCATGCAGTGGTGTCATACATCATCGATCATCCATTTATTGTTGCAGTCTCTTGGGTGATTTCATGTAGTGGTGTCATATATCGTTGATCATCCATTTATTGCTGCAATCTTTTTGTATGATTTCTTGTAATGTACCACACATCATCAGTCATCCATTTATTGTTGCATTCTCTGGTATGATTTATTGTAATGTATCATACATTATCAGTCATCCATTTATTGCTGCAATCTTTTTGTATGATTTCTTGTAATGCAGCATACATCATCAGTCATCCATTTATTGTTATAGTCACTGAGATGATTTCTTGCAGTGTATCATATTTCATCAGTCATCCATTTATTGTTGCATTCTCTGGTATGATTTCTTGTATTGTATCATACATCATTGATATCCTTTTATTGTTGCATTCTCTGGGATGATTTCTTTCGGTGTATAATACATCATTAGTCATCCTTTTATTGTTATAGCCACTGAGATGATTTCTTGCAGTGTATCATGCATCATCAGTCATCCATTTATTGTTGCAATCTCTGGTATGATTTCTTGTATTGTATCATACATCATTGGTCATCCATTTATAGTTACAATCTTTTGTATGATTGCTTGTAATGTGTCATACTTCATCGGTCATTCATTTATTGTTGCATTCTCTAGTATGATTTCTTGTAATGCAACATACATCATCAGTCATCCATTTATTGTTATAGCCACTGAGATGATTTCTTGCAGTGTATCATGCATCATCAGTCATCCATTTATTGTTGCAGTCTCTGGTATGATTTCTTGTATTGTATCATACATCATTGATATCCTTTTATTGTTGCATTCTCTGGGATGATTTCTTGTATTGTATCATACATCATTAGTCATCCATTTATAGTTAAATCTTTTTGTATGATTGCTTGTAATGTGTCATATTTCATCGGTTATTCATTTATTGTTGCATTCTCTAGTATGATTTCTTGTAATGCAACATACATCATCAGTCATCCATTTATTGTTATAGCCACTGAGATGATTTCTTGCAGTGTATCATGCATCATCAGTCATCCATTTATTGTTGCAGTCTCTGGTATGATTTCTTGTATTGTATCATACATCATTGGTCATCCATTTATAGTTACAATCTTTTTGTATGATTGCTTGTAATGTGTCATACTTCATCGGTCAATCATTTATTGTTGCATTCTCTGGTATGATTGCTTGTAATGTGTCATACTTCATCGGTCATTCATTTATTGTTGCATTCTCTGGTATGATTGCTTGTAATGTGTCATACTTCATCGATCATTCATTTATTGTTGCATTCTCTGGTATGATTTCTTGTAATGCAACATACATCATCAGTCATCCATTTATTGTTATAGCCACTGAGATGATTTCTTGCAGTGTATCATACATCATCAGTCATCCATTTATTGTTGCAGTCTCTGGTATGATTTCTTGCAGAGAATCATACATCATCAGTCATCCATTCAATGTTAGTCTATAGTATCATTTTGTATAATGTGTCATACATCATCAGTCATCCATTTATTATTACAATCTCTGGTATGATTTCTTGTAATGCATCATCAGTCATCCATTTATTATTACAATCTCTGGTATGATTTCTTGTAATGCATCATCAGTCATCCATATATTGTTCCAGTCTCTGGTACTATTTCTTGTAATGTATCATACATCATCAGTTATCCACTTATTGTTACAGTCTTTGAAATGATATCTTGTAATATATCATGTATCATCAGTCATCCTTTTCTTGTTGCAGTTTCTGATATTATTTCTTGTAATGTGCCACACATTGGCAATCATCCATTCATTGTTACAATCTCTGAGATGATATCTTGTAATGTATCATATAGCCATTTCTTTAACATTTACCTATCAATCTATGTTCATAATTTTCACCATGGATCTGTATAAAGTAAGTTTGTGTGGGAACGTTACAGTAACAAAGTCTGGTATGTCATATATTGTCACAAATATACTATTTCAAGTTTATTTTGTCACTCATTCTGTTAACAGTGTTGATATAAATGTTGTATATATCATCATTATCATAAGCATGCCCTCCTATCACATTTGTTTTTTATTGATTCTACTGTTGATCTCTTTTCAAGCGAGGTTGTTAACTCTTTCAGGACCAGAACAGGAAACACGTTAATTTATGTTTGGACCAGATTAATTTTCCTGTTTAAAAAAATTTCACCATATACCTTTTTCATTTGACTACTTCACACAATAATTTAGATAAATGTGGCATGTGTTATACATCACCGGAAAGGGAAATGGATACAGAAAATGAAAATAACAATATATTTATGATTATGTGAATGAATAAATATATTTTTTTTAATATAAAATATTCAACATAGATAATCTTTAATTCAAAATATTGTAATTCACTTACCTTTTTCCATGGTTAGAAGTGTTGCTATCCATTTGTCCTAAAATATTACACAACAATCCAAATTCCTCCAAAATACAGTTTTTTTAATGAATAACAAATAACAAAATTACATACATTTTTGTAAATGATCCCAGAATGAAAAATATGACAAATTTCTGTGACGTCACACATTTTGTATTATTTATAAGTCAAGTTTATTATTTTTATTTACACAACTGGACTTATTTTGTGTGATATGTCCCTAAAGTACCAGTTTCGTTATCAGAATCACTACCACTCAATTCCTCTTAGACACTGATAGTGCTGGGATAGAAGGCATCCACTAGCTAAACCTAAGCCAGATTGTTTTGGTTTTTTAGCTTGACTATTACTAATATTACGACTATCACAATTATCACAACAACAAAATTATTGTCAGAGTCTACATACTATGAATACTCTATTTCTGAATCACTCAATAACACGGTTTTGAGCATGTATCTAGCTTGTTTTGCACTATATCATTTTGGTTGACTGCAAGAGGTACGTACCACCAGTGGGCATGGCCATTATGTGACAGAAATTTTAGAAATAAACAATGGATATACATTAACAATTTTCTAATGTTCACACAAGAGTGAAAATGAGTTACAAGAAATGTTGGACATTATGGTGAAAGAAAGCAAAAATAAAGGACTCAGCCTTAAAAGCAAAAAGACAGAAGTAATGGTAAAAACAAAGAAAAAGACATCACCTCAGTGCAAAATAAAGACAAGTGGAACAATATTAAAACAGGTGAATGAATTTAAATATTTGAGATCTTTGTTAACCTTAGACGGAAGAGGTACAAAAGCAGTGTGCAGACTGGCTCAGGCAAAAACAGCTTTCCAGAAAATGAGGAAGATACTATGCAATCCATTTTTGACAATAGAAACAAGAAAAAGATTTCTTAAATGTTATGTAGAGCCAGTCTTAACATATGGATGTTAATCATGGACAAAGGACAACAGACAAGAAAATCACTGGAGTCTGTAGAAATGTGGTTTTACAGAAGAATGTTGAGAGTACCATGGACAGCTTTGAAGAGTAATGGAAATGTTCTGAAAGAGGCCAAAGCAAAAAGAGAGCTAATTTCCTCATCATTTTTTGGCCATGTAATGAGAAGAGAGCAACTGGAATATATTGTAACAACTGGAAAAATTGAGGGATGAAGGGATAGAGGGAAACAAAGAGAGAAAATACTAGACAGCTTAAGAGAATGGCTTGGCAGAAGGTCAACAACAGAAATGATAAAGAACTGTCGAGATCAAAAGTTGTGGAGAGATATGATCACTTACGCCAGTAGGCCCGGTACTTGATGATGAATGTTCAAACTCCGAAACCATGAGGTATCAACGGGAAGTTCTAGTGAAAACTCTCCTACATCCGGAAATCAAGTATTGGTTGAAATAAAAACAAAAAATCAATGAAAACGAAACAAATATTCAGCTACACTTGTCAGAGCCGAATTTTCGGCGAATGTTTAGAAATAAACACTTTTTATCAAACTGACATGCCGGTTAATAGTCCTGAAAGAGTTAAACTGTCTATTATTTTTGTCATGTTCTCTTCTGCCTCTTTTTCTTTCTGTTTTTTCCATTGTTTGAGTTTTCATCTTTTATGTCCTGATCAAAGAAGGTTGACATTTATTTTCTAATGCACTTAAAGTAAAAGACAACTCTTTTTCTTATTTCTGTTAACAGAGGAGACTCTTAACATGTTTGCAGTTTTTGGAGTATGGGTATGTGTGCACATATTCTCTAGCTGTGTTTTCTGATCTGTGATTGTAGTCTGTAGAGAGTCCCTGATGTCATGATTCCACCTTTTTTCTGGAATGGAACACCTCTCCCTTCTCCATTTTCTAGGAACTATATTCACCATTATCGTTATTTCAAGCTTATTATGGAATTTGTTATGGCCATAATATGTCTTATTTATCTTTTACCAATTTTTTTTTCATTTACAAGCTTTCCATTTTGTTTTTTATATTTGTCTTGTTATGCGTGCACAACTTTCTCTTTGGGGTCACATATTGATTTATTATTTCTTTTCTTAGGAGAGCAGGTGGTCGAATCGATAACTCATCATGCTCCAAACCAGGAAATCACAGGTTCAAATCTTGTTAGGGGCAAAAAGTTTTCTCTTTTTGTGGTAAAATAAAAAATTTGATCTGAACACCTTATGGCGACTGCTCAGGGCAAGCAGCCATTATTCTCTGGTCCTATATGTGTCCCGTTCCCTCTGGCAGACCCTAACAATGGGATAATGCCATAAAGATATTTTTTTTTAATTAGTTTCTTCTTTTTGTCATGACGCAAGTGTCATCTAGGAATCAAAATTACTATTACAAAGGTCAAGTACGTGACTTGAATCGGCATCTTAGCACGTGAATTTTCACCAATATGTTCTCTGCCACCTATAGAGAAGTGTTCGGAGACTACTGGATTAGTTTTGCTTCAAGCATCGAGACCCATGATGCAAGGCGACATTCCTCACTTTCCCAGAGTACTACCCTGGTACCGATTTCTTTCAGGGGCTGGGTCAACCGCGGGTGGATTTTTTTTTTCAACCATGAGTACAATTCACACTGCTTCCAGTGGGAATTGAACACAGGTTGTCAAAATGTCGGTAGCCCAGTTGGGTAGTTTTCCAAACTAGGCTACTGAGGCCCTCAATGGTTCATACTCAACCACTACAAGATTATTAGCTAAAAATATGCTGTTCTTAACTGTTAACTTTATGTAACTTCACGGTGGTTATATTAACTAGTGATCTCATCAACACTCACGGCAGTCTCATAGTCCTTCCCAGCATATAACATAAAATACTCACACTGATAATTCCAATAACTTGATGTTTAAAGGACACACATGAACTTCATTGCACTAAACCTCACCTATTGATGGAGATATTGGTGGTATTTTTCCTCACCTTTCCTAACTGTAACAGTCAGGTGTATACTAACAGATGAATCAATGGAAGCGTGCATGAAAAGGAAGTCAGGTGTATACTAACAGATGAATCAATGGAAGCGTGCATGAAAAGGAAGTCAGGTGTATACTAACAGATGAATCAATGGAAGCGTGCATGAAAAGGAAGTCAGGTGTATACTAACAGATGAATCAATGGAAGCGTGCATGAAAAGGAAGTCAGGTGTATACTAACAGATGAATCAATGGAAGCGTGCATGAAAAGGAAGTCAGGTGTATACTAACAGATGAATCAATGGAAGCGTGCATGAAAAGGAAGTCAGGTGTATACTAACAGATGAATCAATGGAAGCGTGCATGAAAAGGAAGTCAGGTGTATACTAACAGATGAATCAATGGAAGCGTGCATGAAAAGGAAGTCAGGTGTATACTAACAGATGAATCAATGGAAGCGTGCATGAAAAGGAAGTCAGGTGTATACTAACAGATGAATCAATGGAAGCGTGCATGAAAAGGAAGTCAGGTGTATACTAACAGATGAATCAATGGAAGCGTGCATGAAAAGGAAGTCAGGTGTATACTAACAGATGAATCAATGGAAGCGTGCATGAAAAGGAAGTCAGGTGTATACTAACAGATGAATCAATGGAAGCGTGCATGAAAAGGAAGTCAGGTGTATACTAACAGATGAATCAATGGAAGCGTGCATGAAAAGGAAGTCAGGTGTATACTAACAGATGAATCAATGGAAGCGTGCATGAAAAGAAAAAAACTACAAGTAAGACAAAAGTCACCTTTTACTAGGGGGAAAAAAATGTAAAGATCAATTTTTCAAAAGAACAAAACATAAAAATAAGATTTACAAAAGAACAAAATGTAAAAGTCAGCTTTACAAAAGAACAGAACCAAGTGCCAAATTGTATCACAGGGATGTTTGTCGATGAGAGAACTAACTGTCTTGTCAGCTTCTTCTTTTCCTTGATGGAGAAGTGGCTTGTCAGTTTCATGTATGCTGTCCCTGATAATTGGATTTTTAACAAATTACCTGTTATAACTATATCCCATTTCTGGGATGTTCTCATGGTTTTATATGGTGATAGGGAATTAAAGTTATGTATGAGTCATTTCAGGAGAAGACGTAGGTTTACAACATAGGACAAAATATTCATTTATTATTGTCTCCAGTCTAAACAGCTGTGAATTTCTATTCATGCTATTTTGTCCTATAACTGTCTGCAACACAAGTATTCAGCCCTTCTCTATCAGGGAGATGTTTGTCTTAATAGGAAAGTAAAGATACACGATTACAATTTATTCCCGAGCTGTGCTCGTAATCCTATTCTATAGTAATGAGTATAAACATTTTAATAGACATCACCAATGATAGTAGCTTTTTTCGGTTGCTTAGTTGGCAGTGTACTGTAGTGCATAGCCTCTCATGGCAAGGTACTGTATCAAGGAGTACAGGTTTGATCTTGCTTCAGGCTGTCTATTGTTCTTTGTTTTTTTTCTCTTGTTGGTTATTTGTATATTTTTGTTCAAGTGTTTTAAGAATACCTCTTCCCCTGAAATGATTCATTAAAGGTAAAGTTAACGGTAAAGTTAAAGGTAAGGTTAACGGTAAAGTTAAAGGTAAAGTACGAGACTTGAACAGGTGTCTTAGCATGCGAGTTTCTACCCATATGTACTCGGCCGCCTATCCAGAAATGTTCGGAGAATTCTGGATAGTGTTGCTTCAAGCATCGAAACTCACGATGCGAGGCGACATTCCTCACCTTCTCAGGGTAATACCCTGGTACCCATTTCTGCCAATGGCTGGGTTGACCGTGGGGGCATTTTTTTTTTTCCAACCACGAGTACAATTCACACTGCTCCCAGTGGGAATCAAACATGGGTTGTCCGAACGTCGGTAGTCCAGTCTGATGGTTTTCCCAATTAGGCTAATGAGGCCCCTATGATTCATTAATCTGTTTGCCTTGGAAAGTTATGTGCCCACACCAGTCACCTTGACTTGTTTGGGTCAGAGCTTTTATTTCTTCACAACAGATGAAAAGAAAAAAAGAAAAGATTTTAAATAAAATGTGATAGTGACTATCACATGTTAACCATGCCTCCCAGAACAAGTGATGCAAATATGTGAACTATACAGGGAACTAGGAACTTAAATCTGACCCAAACAAGCCCATTCGTTGACAAATTGTGGAGTTATTATAATTAGCTCCTCCAAGTGACTAGATTCAGAGACACAACTCGTCTCACATCAAAATCAAGTTTAAGAAATTGAATACTTTGTTAGAAAAGATAAAATATAAACACCTGTTCTTCTTTTGTAAAGTTGATTGTTTACCAGTTGATCAATTTTCTTTAATATTTGAAACCATGGATTCTCTAATTATTTTGCTGCAAGTAAAAAGTTGATTTTTTTTTTTTTTTTTGAGCCAAAAAACAACATGTAAAAAGTCAGTGTAATGTCCTGGCTTTAAATACAGCAATTTTTTCTTTTCTTTGTTCTGTACAAATGGTGTATGTCCATATCTTAACTTATTGGCCTATAAAGATCATTACTTATCTCTCTCTCACTCTCTCTCTCTCTCTCTCTCTCTCGCTTTCTCCCACTCTCTCTCTCAACTGCAGCATTTATATGTGATAAAATAACCATTATGTTCATGAGTAGTTTAACTCATATATTTTATGGTTTATAATATAAGGGTTGACATCATATGGACATAGGCTGGACCTGGCCCACATAGTCTACCTGACCTGTACATACCTGTAGTGAATCCATTTGCCCTTTTGTTGAGAACCTCTTGTTAATAATTTATCATCAATGTTATCTCCAGAGTGGGCTGGGTTTAATATTAATTCTGTCTGCTTGCTTGTGCATGTACCATCTATATGCCTTCAACAAAGTTACACATATTTGGATATCAAAAATACTTAGCAAGTACATAAAACTCAAACTGTCCAACTTTTGTGGATACCCATACTAACATATGGATGTGAGATCTGGAAATCCACTGAAGCTCTGGAAAAGAGATAAATTGATTTTGGAAAATAAATACATCCGAAGATCTAAGCATAAATTGTAGAGACTTTACTATGAAATATATTTTCTATTACATATATATATATATAATATATAATATATATTATTTATATATTTTGTAGAAACTATAAGAGAAGGAACCAAATAACAATATATGTTACCTGGGCACAAACAGAGAATTTGATCATCACTTTTATGAGGGCGTCAATATGGTGGATAGGCGGCAGGAGTCATTAAAGGCTATGTCTGAAAAGTGCCTTATTGCAGTTTCCTCATATTCCAAGTCCGGCTTGTTGCAGGAGCTGTTGAGTTAAGTGCTCTGTGCACACTGTGAGCTGTGCGTTTCATCCATTTTGATCGTGTTTCGATATTCCGATTGTTTACGATGAATGATGATATCGTATGATGGATAACAGAAGGTTGTGTTCACTTTCTGTGTGGTTTCGCCTTATGTCTTTTGGCGTGTGCTGAGATTACTATGATGGGATTACAGCTACCTTTCTTTGTTTGGGAGATGAAATAGTAATTCAGATGATTCCATGGGCACGGGCGGTTGAGCAATTATGGATTTTAATTCGTTTGCAGTGATACCGGGGCCTTCCATAACCATAAACAGAGAAGATGCTGCAAGTACATCGGTCTTGTGAACAGAATTCCCCAAAAGATGACTCCTTCACCGGGCCTTTACATGAACACCACTGGGTGGAAAAATAAAACAAGGAAGACCTAAAGAATCTATAAGAAGAACAATTAACAGAGAGAACACAGCTAAGGGCTTAAGAATAAAATAAGAGCAGCAGTGAATCATCAGACAGAGTTATGATTTCTGCTTAATCTGGCATTGTTAGTACAAGAGGAACTAAGGAATTAACAGAGTTAGATTTCTGCTTGATTACGCATTGTTAGCTCAAGAAGAACTAAAGAGTTAACAGAGTTATGATTTCTGCCTGATAAGCCATTGTAAAATGTGGTTTTACAGAAGAATGTTGAGAGTACCATGGACAGCTAAGAAGAGTAATGAAGATGTTCTGAGAGAGGTCAAAGCAAAAAGAGAGATAATTTCCAATATTAGGAAGAAATAATCATCATTTTTTGGCCTTGTAATGAGAAGAGAATAGCTGGAATATATTGTAACAACTGGAAAAATTGAGGGACGAAGAGATAGAGGAAAACAAAGATAAAAAATAACAGACAGCTTAAGAGAATGACTTGGCAGAAGGTCAACAACAAAAATGATAAATAGCTGTCGAGATCGAAAGTTGTTGAGAGACATGATCACCTATGCCAGCAGGCCTGGTACTTGATGATGATGCCATTGTTAGCTCAAGAGTTACTAAGGAATTAACAGAGTTATGATTTCTGCTTGATATGCCATTGTTAGCTCAAGAGTTACTAAGGAATTAACAGAGTTATGATTTCTGCTTGATATGGCGTTGCTAGCTCAAGAGTTACTAAGGAATTAACAGAGTTATGATTTCTGCCTGATATGCCATTGTTAGCTCAAGAAGAACTAAGGAATTAACAGAGTTATGATTTCTGCCTGATATGCCATTGTTAGCTCAAGAAGGACTAAGGAATGAACTAACATCTGTAAACTGCTTGCCTTCATTTCTTTAGCATCCTCATAGCACATCACACACAGTAAAGCAAGTAAAGGTTATCTGTGATAGGTATCTAGCATTAGTGGCCATATTTTTCTATAACCAACAGCAAATTTGAGGGTGATGTGAACGCTAACATACCAGGGCATTTTACTTCTCACAAAACATTTCTGGTACCCATTTTTAGAGACTGGGTGAATTCAAAAGCTTTGTCAGTCTAAAAATAAAATCTGCCTCATCAAGGAATTTAACTGAGACCTTTGTGATCAGTAGTGAACAGAAGTCATGAATATCGCCAAAAATAAACAGACCATCAACATAACAATAGAAGGCAGGCAACTAAAACAAGTAGAGGAATTCAAATACCTATGAAGTCTAATGACAAACGATAATTCTCAAACAGCAGAGAGAGAATCAAGATGCAACAAAGCTTGTCAAATCATTGGACAGTTATCACCACTATTGTCCAACAAGGAAATAACTCTGGAGGCAAAACGAGCTCTATACAATACAATCTTCATCCCAACGTTGTACTACCAATGCTAGACCTGGACCCTAGATCCAAGAACAATAAGAAAGATAACCTCTACAGAGATGAAATGTGTTAGACGAATGACAGGAAACAGTCTGAGAGATAAGATCAGAAATGAAGAACTGAGAAAAAAGCTAAGAATAGTCCCTGCCATAGAATATATAAGGAAACAACAGATAAAATGGTTTAGCCACGTGACAAGGCAGAAAGATCAAAACACAACACAACGAGCCTTCAACAAACGTTGTGAGAACACCAGACACAAGGGTCGACCACGAAAAAGATGGATCGATGGAATATTAGAAGCACTAGGAAACATAACAGCAACAGAGGCGAACAGAAGAGCAAAAGACCGCAAATTATATCTCCCCTCGATGCTGCAAGGCAGATGAGGAAGGAAAGACGAAGAAGAAGTGAACACACTAACCACCATTTGTTCTCACTTCTCTTCAGGAATGGTTGCTGTAAAGCACAAGTCTACAGTCTGGTGGCAGTGGTTCACTGGTCAATCTCTTAGTCAACGAGGGGGACATTTCATCTAGGGAAATAATCTATTAACTATTCCCCTGACATTTCTTGTAAATTTCACAAGTTTAAAAAGTAATTGGTTTAGATTTCACCTACTTTGTTTTGTGGTTCATTTTCCTCATGTGCTCTTTATGTGGTTTTATCAATGCTCAACTGCTTACTTCTTGGAAAGTTCTGGTTAATTTTTCATAAAATGCTATAACATGCATCCCATGTTGATCCTGTCTTGTAGAATGTTGTGGTCATCCCATGTTGATCCTATCTTGTAGAATGTTGTGGTCATCCCATGTTGATCCTATCTTGTAGAATGTTGTGGTCATCCCATGTTGATCCTATCTTGTAGAATGTTGTGGTCAACCCATGTTGATCCTATCTTGTAGAATGTTGTGGTCATCCCATGTTGATCCTATCTTGTAGAATGTTGTGGTCATCCCATGTTGATCCTATCTTGTAGAATGTTGTCATCCCATGTTGATCCTATCTTTTAGAATGTTGTGGTCATCCCATGTTGATCCTATCTTGTAGAATGTTGTGGTCATCCCATGTTGATCCTATCTTGTAGAATGTTGTGGTCATCCCATGTTGATCCTATCTTGTAGAATATTGTGGTCATCCCATGTTGATCCTATCTTGTAGAACATTGTGGTAAACCCATAGTGATCCTGTCTTGTAGAATGTTTTGGTCATCCCATGTTGATCCTGTCTTGTAGAACATTGTGGTCAACCCATAATGATCCTGTCTTGTAGAACATTGTGGTCATCCTATGTTGATCCGGTCTTGTTTCCTTTTGCTTTGCTTTTCTGCTAATATTGTCAATATCAGATTATTTCAATTTTGTAACAATTTTCTATTCCATGATATGAACTTTAGTAATATTTGTATTGTAGAGTCTGCCCAAGGGTGTGCGGAGTATTAATAACTTATCCTTTGTATCATAAATGGAAACAACAGTTTTGTTGGGCTTTGTTTATTATCTTAATTTGTGTGTGCATGGAAATAAAAATGTATTTATTGTGTAATTCAGATATCACTTTTTACCCTGAAGGTGGCATTGTCATTGCGTAGCATTTTTAAATTGCTCGTTTCGGTAATTTTGTAATTAACTTTGCTCACAAAATTATGTTTTGTTTTTTCTTTTTGGATTAGACTCCTGTCACTTAATGTCTGTTCTAAAAGTTCATCCTTTATTCTATGCATTCAAGAGGATAACAACTTTTGCTGCAGTCTGTGGTTTATGATATTTTTTGCTTAATTTCTATGGGTTCAGGAGAATTAGTTTTGTATTATGTGGGTTCAGGAGAATTAGTTTTGTGTTATGTGGGTTCAGGAGAATTAGTTTTGTATTATGTGGGTTCAGGAGAATTAGTTTTGTATTATGTGGGTTCAGGAGAATTAGTTTTGTATTATGTGGGTTCAGGAGAATTTGTTTTGTATTATGTGGGTTCAGGAGAATTAGTTTTGTATTATGTGGGTTCAGGAGAATTAGTTTTGTATTATGTGGGTTCAGGAGAATTAGTTTTGTATTATATGGGTTCAGGAGAATTAGTTTTGTATTATGTGGGTTCAGGAGAATTAGTTTTATATTATGTGGGTTCAGGAGAATTAGTTTTGTATTATGTGGGTTCAGAATTAGTTTTGTATTATGTGGGTTCAGGAGAATTAGTTTTGTATTATGTGGGTTCAGGAGAATTTGTTTTGTATTATGTGGGTTCAGGAGAATTTGTTTTGTATTATGTGGGTTCAGGAGAATTTGTTTTGTATTATGTGGGTTCAGGAGAATTTGTTTTGTATTATGTGGGTTCAGGAGAATTAGTTTTGTATTATGTGGGTTCAGGAGAATTAGTTTTGTATTATGTGGGTTCAGGAGAATTAGTTTTGTATTATGTGGGTTCAGGAGAATTAGTTTTGTATTATGTGGGTTCAGGAGAATTTGTTTTGTATTATGTGGGTTCAGGAGAATTAGTTTTGTATTATGTGGGTTCAGGAGAATTAGTTTTGTATTATGTGGGTTCAGGAGAATTAGTTTTGTATTATATGGGTTCAGGAGAATTAGTTTTGTATTATGTGGGTTCAGGAGAATTAGTTTTGTATTATGTGGGTTCAGGAGAATTAGTTTTGTATTATGTGGGTTCAGAAGAATTAGTTTTGTATTATGTGGGTTCAGAATTATTTTTGTATTATGTAGGTTCAGAATTAGTTTTGTATTATGTGGGTTCAGGAGAGTTAGTTTTGTATTATGTGGGTTCAGGAGCATTAGTTTTGTATTATGTGGGTTCAGGAGAATTAGTTTTGTATTATGTAGGTTCAGGAGAATTTGTTTTGTATTATGTGGGTTCAGGAGAATTAGTTTTGTATTATGTAGGTTCAGAATTAGTTTTGTATTATGTGGGTTCAGAATTAGTTTTGTATTATGTGGAGTTCAGGAGAATTAGTTTTGTAGTATGTGGGTTCAGGAGAATTAATTTTGTATTATGTGGGTTCAGGAGAATTAGTTTTGTATTATGTGGGTTCAGGAGAATTAGTTTTGTATTATGTGGGTTCACGAGAATTAGTTTTGTATTATGTGGGTTCAGAATTAGTTTTGTATTATGTGGGTTCAGGAGAATTTGTTTTGTATTATGTGGGTTCAGGAGAATTAGTTTTGTATTATGTGGGTTCAGGAGAATTAGTTTTGTATTATGTGGGTTCAGAATTAGTTTTGTATTATGTGGTTTCAGGAGAGTTAGTTTTGTATTATGTGGGTTCAGGAGAATTTGTTTTGTATTATGTGGGTTCAGAATTAGTTTTGTATTATGTGGGTTCAGGAGAATTAGTTTTATATTATGTGGGTTCAGGAGAATTTGTTTTGTATTATGTGGGTTCAGGAGAATTAGTTTTGTATTATGTGGGTTCAGAATTATTTTTGTATTATGTAGGTTCAGAATTAGTTTTGTATTATGTGGGTTCAGGAGAGTTAGTTTTGTATTATGTGGGTTCAGGAGCATTAGTTTTGTATTATGTGGGTTCAGGAGAATTAGTTTTGTATTATGTAGGTTCAGGAGAATTTGTTTTGTATTATGTGGGTTCAGGAGAATTAGTTTTGTATTATGTAGGTTCAGAATTAGTTTTGTATTATGTGGGTTCAGAATTAGTTTTGTATTATGTGGAGTTCAGGAGAATTAGTTTTGTATTATGTGGGTTCAGGAGAATTAGTTTTGTATTATGTAGGTTCAGAATTAGTTTTGTATTATGTGGGTTCAGGAGAATTAGTTTTGTATTATGTGGGTTCAGGAGAATTAGTTTTGTATTATGTAGGTTCAGGAGAATTAGTTTTGTATTATGTGGGTTCAGGAGAATTAGTTTTGTATTATGTGGGTTCAGGAGAATTAGTTTTGTATTATGTTGGTTCAGAATTATTTTTGTATTATGTAGGTTCAGAATTAGTTTTGTATTATGTGGGTTCAGGAGAGTTAGTTTTGTATTATGTAGGTTCAGGAGAATTTGTTTTGTATTATGTGGGTTCAGGAGAATTAGTTTTGTATTATGTAGGTTCAGAATTAGTTTTGTATTATGTGGGTTCAGAATTAGTTTTGTATTATGTGGAGTTCAGGAGAATTAGTTTTGTATTATGTGGGTTCAGGAGAATTAGTTTTGTATTATGTAGGTTCAGAATTAGTTTTGTATTATGTGGGTTCAGGAGAATTAGTTTTGTATTATGTGGGTTCAGGAGAATTAGTTTTGTATTATGTGGGTTCAGAATTAGTTTTGTATTATGTAGGTTCAGAATTAGTGTTGTATTATGTGGGTTCAGGAGAATTAGTTTTGTATTATGTGGGTTCAGGAGAATTTGTTTTGTATTATGTGGGTTCAGGAGAATTTGTTTTGTATTATGTGGGTTCAGGAGAATTTGTTCAGTATTTTAAAGTGAGTTTATAGTTTACTTTATTTTTAGGTGTAAGTTTTTGTTTTACTATATTCTCCATATTGTAATAATTTATTGTCATATTGTACATTAATAGTAACAACTTTATATCTGTTATAAAGATCTAGTTTATCCTAATTTTATTGATCATTATCATTAGAGATTATAGATACCTCATGTATTCTTACACTTATTTTATTTATTTTTTTCGAACTAACCTTCCCAGTTCTATATGCATCCCTCTTGTATCTCTTCCTATGTCTGATTTTTTTGTTGTTGCCTCATTTTCCCCTGTTGATTCTAAACAAGACCTTTGACTCATCTGTTACCGCTCACTATATCCTGTGCTAAAAGGGATCTGTAGGAAGTACAAACAGCTGCTAATAGGAACTGGTTTGTTCACTATGGAAGCATGAATTCCAACACAACCTGTTTTCCAGTTGTTTTTTTCTCTATTGAATGCAGTCAAGTGTGTCCAGTTTAGCACTAGTAGCATCCTCTCTTCTGCCACTGCTGAAGTATATCTTAAGTCACCATTCATTCATTCATGTCTAATTCAACCATACAAGTCTCACAATTCAACTCAAGTTACTCTCACTTTCTTCACTTCCTCTTGTACCGCTCTGGATGACAATCATTGTCAATTGAAGTTTCTGGGATGTTGTCAGTAAATCTTACTCTGAATTAAAAAAAAAATTACTTGTTGTATAATACTCTGTTTCCACGGTGTCCTACTCGGCACCGTTGACTTTGTCTTATCTTGTTGTCCACTGGTATTTACTGAGGGAATTGCTGAGGAGGGGATCTGAGCACCTATGGACATGTTCAGAGTGCAATGATGATGACCCGCAAATAACTCAAATAACCCACTGGTATTTGACTGGTTACTTTACCATAATTCTACATTAGTGATTTTATCCTGCCATTTCCATCTTTTTATTCTGTGCAAGCATCCATTAGTGAGAGTCTTTATCTTCATGATTGTCATTCTTGTTGTTTACCACGTTTCACAGCCATTTAATATTACAGATTTTTACATTGGAGTTGAAAATTATTATCTTTGTATTTAATCTAATTTCTCTGGATTTCCATGTTTCCTAGTGCAATGAAGGTGCCTCTTGCTTATTCAGTGGCTTTAGAAAGTTGCAATTAACATTTTAAGAGGAACCAGAGAGATTTATAATATTATTTATCTGATTGCATGAAGCAAGCGGGTATACCTTTTCTCAGTAGAACTTTGATTTTTAATGTAAATATTTTTTGTTGCCACAATTTATTGGTTCTACCAGGATTGTAGAGTCGGTAAAGCAAACTATAGCTGAGCTCTTCTATACTTCTGCTGTCCATCTTCATCAATGATAACTTTTATCTCATTCATTACAGAAAGAAGGGATGACATTTGTCATGGAAAGGTGAATTCATTTTCATTTTCTCTTGGGCTGAAGACAGAAGTCACAGAAGGCGGAAGTCACAGTTCTCCATAAAAGATGATTTCCTGCTAGTTCTTGTAGTTCTTGTAGCTCTTGGTTGTTTCTTAGTCCTATGGTCCCTAGTAATTGTTCTGTGTAGCAATTCTCTTGGTTTTTCTTGTTTTGTTTTACGGGATAGCTTGCTGCCAGAGCTATTAAGTTTAGTGCTCTGTGCACACCATGAGCTGTATTTTTCATTTACTGGCACGGGCGGTTGAGCAATTATGGATTTTAATTATTGTGCTGTGATACCGGGGCCTTTGACTAACCATAACCATAGTTTCCACATGAATACCTGATAAAACGGGTGAATATTCCAGCAATAAAAGGACACAACCAATTTGATAAAGCTGAAACCAGCCTGGAAAGACAGTAAAAGAAGTAGACCTCTTTGTATATCTGGGAATTTATATAAATAAGAAGAAACAAAAAAGGAAGTTAGAATAGCAGTATTGACTTTCAGACACCATGAGAAAATGTGGAAATATGAACTTCCTATCAACAAAACAAAACATATTTAATTCAAATGAGTTGTTCAACTTTACTAATGTGCATGAAAGCTGAAATTCAATTTTTAAAATAGAGAATAAACCTTGCTTTTGAAATACAAATATGTTAAGAAAATATTTGTATACACTGGAATGAATTGAAGACTAGTGCAGAGCATTGAGAAATTGCCATGCAACCAAGTCTCATTTATAATCAGGAATAGAAAGTAGACACATGTCATGCATGTGATGAGAAGAAATAAACAGACTCACAAAGCATGACCTCAAATGGGGAAACAGCAAGGAAAAGAAAATGACTGATATTAAGGCACTAAGAAGGTCACTGACAAAAGAAGTAAAGATAGAAGGCAATTTATTTGACTCCATGAAGGTAATATTTGACCACGACAAACTGTCACATTTTGGAGAATTTTAATGCAGTAATTTTGATGACAGTATTGTAATCTATACATCACCTCAGTGCAAAATAAAGACAAGTGGAACAATATTAAAACAGGTAAATGAATTTAAATATTTGGGAACTTTGTTAACCTCAGACGGAAGATGTACAAAAGAGGTGAGATGTAGAATGGCTCAGGCAAAAGCAGCTTTCCAAAAAATGAGGAAAATACTATGCAATCCATTTTTGACAATAGAAACAAGAAAAAGAGTTCTTAAATGTTACGTAGAGCCAGTCTTAACATATGGATGTGAGTCATGGACAATAGGACAACAGACAAGAAAATCACTGGAGTCTGTAGAAATGTAGTTTTACAGAAGAATGTTGAGAATACCATGGACAGCTAAGAAGAGTAATGAAGATGTTCTGAGAGAGGTCAAAGCAAAAAGGAAGCTAATTTCCAATGTTAGGAAGAGACAATCATCATTTTTTAGCCATGTAATAAGAAGAAAACAACTTGAATATATTGTAACAACTGTAAAAATTGAGGGACGAAGAGATAGAGGGAAGCAAAGAGAAAAAATAACAGACAGCTTAAGAGAATGGCTTGGCAGAAGGTCAACAACAGAAATGATAAATAGCTGCCGAGATCAAAAGTTGTGGAGAGACATGATCACCTATGCCACTAGGCCCAGTACTTGATGATGATGATGATGATTGTAATCTATGGTTAATAAAAAAAGGAATCTTGCCCAGAACATAGATATATGGCAAGGTTGTGAGCCTTTCATTATGTTTGATGGCACTGGAAGGATGTGAGCAGAAAAAGATTCTGAAAATATGGTGACATCACATTCACACACAAGATTAGATTATGACTGTCATGTACACTTGTAAAAAAACATGAATGTCAACAATAAAATTGCAAAATTCAAGAACTTAAATTGGTTACATAAGGTCCAGAATATTTCATACATTAGATCACATTATCAACAAGGAAAATAAAACAAATGATGAAGTTTTAAAACAACTAAAAGTGAAAAGAGAACTACTAAACACAATTAGAACAAGACAAATGACATTTTTGGGGCATGTTAAAAGAGACAACAGCCTAATAAAAGTAATCCTGGAAGGGAAAATACAAGGTAAAAGAGGCAGAAACAGACCAACACTAACATGGACGAGTAACATCAAAAGATGGACAAGTCAACCTGTGACAATCTGCACCATCAAAGCAAGAGACAGAGTGGAATGGCGCTCCATGGTAGCCAACCTTTGATGTGGAGACGGCACTCAATGATGATGATGATCAACAAAGTGATTCAGCACAAAATCTCAACATAAATTAGTGAAGTTAATGATCCGATTATCACCATGAAGAATCTAAAGCTGAGATGGTACAGCCAGTTAACTCACTTGTCAGGTCTGGCAAAAAGCAACACATGTATACCAGAATAACATCAAGGATTTAACTTTTGTCGGATAACAGAAACAAACAGAGAAAACTGAAAGAGAATATTCCAGATTGTATGCTGGAAGAGATTATTTGTCTGTTGATTATGTTTGTAATGTGTCATCAAATCTTGGAAATGGTGAAGTGAAGAGGGGGAAGGATAAACATACACAAACAGAATATCTGAATACTATCTTATTTTGAATCCAGCCATAATTACCCATCTTGACATGTTTAACTGTGGCTGAAAGAATTCAACCTCATTTTACTTTCGCAGCCCGAGCTCACAATTCCAATCATTTGGGAGCTCTTAAAATGACCTGTGATGTCATAATTTATTGTAAACAGGTTTCTTGTATCTTGTTTGGTTTCACTAATTATTCTTATGTCATTTATGGCAGCCATCTCATAGTCATATTTATTGTCCCTAATAACTTTAATATATTTTTAGTGACAAGATGTATTTTTGTTAATATCACATCTGAACTTGTGCTCATTTGGTCGTCACAGCATCCACTTGACCAACCATCCAGCAACAGCGAGATCATAGTGCATTCCATCTTGATATCATCATTTTGTAGTTCACAACAGCCCTTTCATGTGATCTGTACAATTTTACTTGGGTCATTTTTTTGTGAAAAAAATGTGAAAAAAATTGTTGAATTTCTTAATTTTTTACTCCCATTTTTATTGCATATTTCACATATTTCAATACTGTTTTTATTGCATATTTCATATGTTTCAATACTGTTTGTAAATTATTGTTTGTTTTTCTCTCTGTCTGTTGCTTTGTCTGTATCATTGTAATTAGCATTGTCTTGTATGGAAACATACTATATGTCTAGTGCATTTATTGTAACCTTTATACATTTATTTTATGTGTGTATGTAGTCTTGTTTTGAATTATGTGTTAGCATATCCATTGTCCCAAATGTTTATGTCAATTTATGTCAAAATTATGTATTCTTTGTCCTTGATCTATTGTAAATGTAATATATCACTTGTAAGTCTAAAGAATATGGCCCTTTTGTTCTTTATGAATGAACACATCAGAGCATGTATAGAGATACAAATACATATATAAGGCCCTTTTGTTCTTTATGAATGAACACATCAGAGCATGTATAGAGATACAAATACATATATAAGGCCCTTTTGTTCTTTATGAATGAACACATCAGAGCATGTATAGAGATACAAATACATATATAAGGCCCTTTTGTTCTTTATGAATGAACACATCAGAGCATGTATAGAGATACAAATACATATATAAATATAAAATATCACTTTCACACTGGGATTTGGACATGGCATTAAATTGTATACCATTTTTTATAGACTCGTACAACACAAGGATACTGAAACCATTGATACATTGATTTGTCCACTTTATTTTTCAGTAATTATCTAATTGCAATACAATGTCAACATTATTTTACATTTCTCAATTGCTGTGAAGAACTGGGTATAAAATTGCTCATTTGTAAATATTCACTCACTCCTGATTAAACATTCACACGTAAGTGTTCTGCCCTCAGAGATGAAAGTCCTTAGGGTTCAAATATCTGCTCATAACATGTCCTGTCTACTATTTCATGAGAGATGCAAATGTTTCTCGAAGATTTCATAATTATTTTTGTTATATCTTTATACATCTCCGTCTCCTTGATCCCAGGAATGTCTGCTGCTGTTGGGGCATGAATGAGTTGAATGTTGACCTGTTGATAAAGATGAGGTTGTGCTGAAATTCACCTTGTAAAGTGATGTCATTTTATTTTCTCTTATATTCTCTACATCCTTAGTACTCTCACTATATCATGCAGAACAGATAGCAGTAATGTTCAAGCAACTGGATACAATAATGCTCTAGTGACTTCCTGAGACTGTGTCTTCTAGAATCTGTTCTCCCTTTGATATCTTGCCCCTATGTAATTCACCAAAAAATTGTTCTTGTTGTAACATTGATCAAGCATGTCTCACCAATCTCAGTTGTGATCTGCTTGAGATGGAGAGCATGTCACATCATGCCAGCCAAATTGTGTAGTTGCTGGATTTCTCTGAGAACTAAACCAAGTCATGACAATGTATGTTCATCATTTAGTAGGAGTGTACACTTGTCACCATCTGCGGTGGAAGCACCTCTCAGGCTGCACTAGGTACAATGAATCAGTTGGGCTACCTAGCCAGAACAGTCATGAAAGTAGAAAAATCAGGGGACAAACCAGGTCTGAAGATAAAGTGGTAGAAGGAAGGTCAAGAGTTTTGGGAACATCAGTGAACTTCCTTCTCTGTTGAACTTAGGAAATTGTTACAGGATTCCTTACAATTGTTACAAATGAGGATTCCTTACAATTGTTACATATGAGGATTCCTTACAATTGTTACAAATGAGGATTCCTTACAATTTTTACATTTGAGGATTCCTTACAATTGTTACAAATGAGAATTCCTTACAATTGTTACATATGAGGATTCCTTACAATTTTTACATTTGAGGATTCCTTACAATTGTTACAAATGAGAATTCCTTACAATTGTTACATATGAGGATTCCTTACAATTGTTACATATGAGGATTTCTTACAAATAAAGTCATTAAAGTTTGAAGTGACTTTAGTACAACCTTTTATTTGGAACTAAAACAATATGCTGAAGATGTTGGACTTGCCAATTATAAAACACAGCATTGACATTTCAAGAAGCTCCTGTTTTGTGCTAAAACCATGTACTTAATGTCCTAGTATTTCTGTTGTCATAATTAATTATACAAAGGCCCTAATTATGATAAGTTTGGGGTTTTATGTACCTGCTTGTCTATCTATTGACCTTTCGAGCCGTAACCGGCCCATAGGGCGTAGACCAAGATACACCTTCTCCTATATGAATTTTTGTTCTAGCAGTTTTCTTTTAAAGATATTTTATCAAATCTCGCCATCTGTCTCTGTTCTGTGCAAGCAGTTCTATCTCATTGAGGGAGCCGATTCCTGCTGCTCTTGCCTCTCTCATCAATGTTCTTCTCAGTGTCTCCCTGGGTCTTCCTCTTTTTCTTTTACCTGTTGTTTCCCATATGAGGGCTTGCTTTGCTATTCGATTATTATCTCTTCTCATCACATGTCCAACGTATGACCATCGTCTTTTCTTTATTACTGAAGATATTAGTGGTTGATTGGCGATTTCTCTAATTTCCTCGTTTGTTTGAATTCGTTCCATTCTATACCAAGTATTTTCCTTAGACATTTATTTTCGAATGCGTTCAACTTTGTTTCTATATCTCTTGTTGTTTTCCAGCTTTCACACGCATACGTAAGGGTTGATAGTACATTTGATTTGAATAGCCTAAGTTTTGTGTTTGTGCTAATGAGTTTTGATTTCCACAACTTTTCAAGGCTTCTGAAAGACATTGCTGCTTTAGCCAGTCTGATTCTAATTTCTTTGCTCGTATCCCCTTCTCGATCAATGTGACTTCCAAGATAGATGAAGTGATCGATCTCTTCTACTGGTTTGTTTTCCATGTATATTTTGTCACTTGTTGGAATTAAACTTTTCATGACTTTAGTCTTTTCATGATTGACCTCAAGCCCAATTTTGCTGGCTATTGATGATAGTTCATTTGTGTTTTCCTGCATCGTTTTTATCTGATTGCTGATGAGAACTATGTCATCAGCAAAGTCCAGGTCCTCCAAATGGTCTCCTTGTATCCATTCGATGCCTTTATTACCAGTGCAGCATTTCTTCATTATGAAGTCCATAACAATTCCAAATAACAAGGGCGATAAAATACATCCTTGTTTAACCCCAGTTTCTATTGGGAAACATTCGCTCAGTCCTTCCTCTGTTCGAACTGCACATGTGTAACCATCATACATGTCTTTGATAATATTTATGATTTTTGATGGTAAGCCATATTGCTTCAGAATTTTCCACAAAGAATCTCTATGAATACTATCAAATGCTTTTTTGAAGTCGATGAAGTTAAGTACAAAAGGTTTTTGCTTTTCAATGTGTTCCTCCAATATAAGTCGTAGAGTGAAAATGTGGTCAAGACAGCTTCTCCCTTTTCTAAACCCAGCCTGTTCTTCACGCATTACTGTATCTATTGAATCCTTTATTCTATTTAGGATGATTTTACAGAATAATTTTGAGGCAACTGACAAAAGTGTCACGCCTCTCCAATTGTTACAATCTCTAAGATTGCCCTTTTTTGGGATCTTAACAATGATTCCTTTTTTCCATTTATGAGGCGTCTTCTCTGTTTTCCAAATGATGTTGAACATTTTTTGGAGATGTATTAAATTATGGCTATCAATTGCCTTGAGGATCTCAGCTGTTAACTTATCCTCTCCAGCAGCCTTGTTATTGGTCATTAGCTTTAAGGTGGTTTCTATTTCACTCAAGGTGAAGTCATCTAAATTTACATCTAATTCTGCTGCTGGTGTTTCAGCTTCAAAATCTATTAAACTGTGAGGTAGTGGACGGTTAAGAATTTCTTTGAAGTGTTCCGCCCAACGGGCTTTTATGTCTGCGCTTGTTGTTAGCATTAATCCAGATTTGTCTAGAATTGGTGTTCCACTGGATGTATAGGTGTTTGTCAGCATCTTTTGTACAGTATAAAGAGTTCTGCTGTCTCCTGTAATTGCAGCTGTCTCTGCTTTCTCTGCCAAGTTGTCTATATAAGCTCTTGTATCTCTTCTTGCCGAACTTTTCACTTTGTTGTCTAATTCTTTGTATGTTGCTTTTGCCAGAACCTTTCCAAGATCTGTCTTTACATTAGTCATGGCTCTCTTCGCTTCTCTTCTTTCTTTGATGTATTTCCATGTGGTGTCTGAGATCCAAGCTCGTTTTTTCCATTTTCTTCAGTCCAGCACTTGCTTCTGCTGCTGTCATTAGTATTTTGCTCTGTGAGTCCCACATTTCATTGATATCTAAGTCTATTTCACCAAGTGCTGAATAACAATTACTTAGCTCTATGTAACACCTGCTTGTGTTAACGTATAATTAGAAGAGATTTATGATAGTCTCCGTTTGCATTCATGTGTGAAGCATGTTGGGATTTCTTATTGCTCAGTATTACATGTATTCTTGTGTGGCCAGATTTTACGTCTTTCATCTGTTTATGTTTATTCTGCTTTCCCTGCCCAATTTTTTTGTGTAATAAAAATAAAACACTGTTCAGTTGCAGCCAACAAATGATAAAAGAATTGAAAGTCCAGGAAACAATCTACAAAGTCACAGCAGATTTATTTTTTAACAACCACTCTGCAGCAAGATATAACTGACACACTGAAAGACTGAGTTAAAATTAATTTTCTAATCTGATGACCTGACATGACCTATCGGATCTAAAAGGAAAAAAAGAAAAGAGCCTGTCACACCATGTGGTGTATAGGAAATATGGTGTTAGTACCCATTTTTGTATAGACCTTCAGCACATAAATTTTTGAGGTAATGGTGTCAGTATTATGTCCATACTGCTTTTTGTTGCCGGAAAAAAATGAGGTATCCATCCAAGGCTGGGTGAACCTGGAAGCCGGTGATAAGGATCAAACCCAACTTCTTGTCCTTAGTAGTCAAGTTTACTAACCACTGAGCTATCGCAGCTGCCTATCGAATCTGATACCACGCTCCATTTATAATGCAATAGATTTTTTGCTATTAAATGAGGTTTTATGTTTTAGAATGATACTAGTAATGCATTTGTACAGATTGGCTTGTCTGTCATCTCCATGAAGTGGTCGAGGAGTCCTGTGTCACCTAGCCCATAGAGCTGTGTTGGTAGTAGCAATGCTACGGGAGTAGGCCAGTCAAGCTGGACTAATGGTGCAGATCAGACAAGGAGGGACACACAAACATGTTAAAATTGTATGCACTTTGTTACATGCCATGTAACATAAAAGTGTTGTGCAATTCTGATTACAGAGAGTCATTATTTACAATAATTCATTGATGTTCTCATTCCATGGTGTCCTGCCAAGCAACAAGAATGCTGGGCCATCAGCCTTAATGAGGATACCAACAGCCTTGAGGTGACCAATGTTTTTTTTAACTTCATCAGATTAACATCTAAAACCATATCCAGAAATGAATACAGAAAATAAAGAACAAATGAATTGCCTGTAAATCTCTCTAAAAAATATAAGTTCTTAAATGTTACGTAGAGCCAGTCTTAACATATGGATGTGAATCATGGACAATAGGACAACAGACAAGAAAATCACTGGAGTCTGTAGAAATGTGGTTTTACAGAAGAATGTTGAGAGTACCATGGACAGCTAATAAGAGTAATGAAGATGTTCTGAGAGAGGTCAAAGCAAAAAGAGAGCTAATTTCCAATATTAGGAAGAAACAATCATCATTTTTGGGCAGACAGCTTAAGAGAATGGCTTGGCAGAAGATCAACAGCAGAAATGATAAATAGCTGCCAAGATCAAAAGTTGTGGAGAGACATGATCACCTACGCCAGCAGGCCCGGTACTTGATGATGATGATGATGATAAATCTCTCATTTCTGTTGTTTAGCACATATTCTTCAGCTTTCAAGTCTTCTGACCATGTGAGCTTGACCTTGTCCTGTCTCATAATGGAGCGGTAGGGACATCATCATGACAACAAGATGGGCTGTTCGCATGATTGGTACTTGTATGTGCATGTGTGTCCTGATTTTTTTCCTCTAAACCTGCGCTGTGGCTGATACACACTCCCATCTTCAGCAGGCTGGATCTCGGTTTGATGTAGGAGTGTTCCTCCTCATAGAGTGGATGAACCCACTCTGCCCATGTGTAGCACATACATATTGCTGATGTTTATTTAAATATTTGTATTTTTGTTATATTATCCATATTACTGGTACATGCATCATATATAATATGTTGATAATATTCACACCCATCTGAACCAAAATTGTTGAATTCTTTGAAATCATTGTCATTAGTTTGGCTTGTGCCTACAGTCAAGATATGGCTGTATACGTCATGTTGATGTCTCACTGTTATCCCTTCCTAAATTCACACCATATGTCTAGTCTAGAACATAATTAGCTCAGATTCAACAATTCTCTGAGAGAGCTGAGCAAGCAGAGAGTACTTGTCTGACTACCAGATGTGGGAGGGAGAGCTATTTCTATCTGGCTTATCCGTATATTTAATACTATTTTGTTACTGGTTGGGACGAACGGGTGTATGTATGAATGATGTTATTACATTAATAATAATAACATTGCTCATCTTTTGTTATCTACTTGTGGATATGACAGGAAGATGTTCTTCAATGTGGTTGTCTGTATCTTTTTTCAAGTAGACTTCAAGTGTAACATTCTTACATCGGTTTTAATAAATAAAGTATTTTAAAAAAGCAGCCAATTTGTATTGCATTTTACTTTCCTTATTTCGGATGTGTTGTGCTTTTTGAGTCTCAACTTTTTACCTCGTGGCGTGTGAAAAATTTGTCCAGGCAAGAGGAGTGAAAAACAAAAATGTATGCAGCATTTTTTTCATAGAGAATTATAGTCATACAGTAGCGTTGCATGCTGTGAATGAGACAATGGCTTGGCAACTATTGAGGTGATTATTTAATGGATCCCTGGTCATTTGTCCGATGCTTGGCATTCTTCGACTTAATATGACAACAAAACTATTGTAGTATTTTTAGAACAACATGACTGAGCACCATAGATCTGCCAAAGTTATGTCCAATTCCGCGACGTTGATATAAAAGAAATAAACAAAAGAATAGTTATGGTAAAAAGTAATTTTAATACCATGAAAAATATACTAACATCAAAACAAATAACATCAGGGCTAAAACTAAGAATAGCAAAATGTTACATCTTCTCAATATTCCTGTATGGTGCAGAAACAATGACATTAGACTAGAAAACAGAACAGAAAATTGAAGCCTTTGAAATGTGGATTTATAAAAGAATAGGTAGAATTTGATAGAAAGAAAAGAAAACAAACGATGAAGTTTTAAAACAACTAAAAATGACAAGAGAACTACTAAACACAATTAGAACAAGACAAATGAAATTTTTGGGGCATTTTAAAAGACACAACAGCCTAATAAAAGTAATATTGGAAGGGAAAATACAAGGTAAAAGAGGCAGACCAAGACTAACATGGACGAGTAACATTAAAAGATGAACATATAAGTCTATGACAACCTGCACCATCAAAAGAAACAGACAGGGTGGAATGGCGCCCCATGGTAGCCAACCTTTGATGCGGAGACGGCACTCAATGATCATGACGGATATATAAAAGAAATCTTGCAAACTAAATCAAACGTCTAAGAGCAACAAAATATGGACATGCTCCTTGTAAAAAAATCAATGCGATCTAACAGGTAAGTTTTTTTTTTTCAATCAAATCGAAAACAAACGTGCTCATGAACTTATGAATATTCATGACTATACCAGCTTTATGTGCACTGCAATTGTTTGCCTTTTATGGCGGTGCTGCTACAGTGCCATTGTTACAGTACAACTGTTAAGTGTCATTGAAACAATAGAAAACCTAACCTAAGGTTACCAGATATTTTAGCATAGCAAAAACTACATTTGAAATTATCATCATCGATTTCCGCCTCCGCAACGAAGGTTGGCTACCATGGAGCGCCATTCTGCTGTCTCTTGCTTTTTTAAGGTGCAGGTTGTCATAGGCTGACTTGCCCATCTTTTGATGTTAATCGTCCATGTTAGTCTTTGTCTGCCTCTTTTACCTTGTATTTTCCCCTCCAAGATTGCTGTTAGTAAGCTGTTGTGTCTTTTAACATGGCCGAAAAATGGCATTTGACTTGTTTGAATTGTATTTAGTAGTTCTCTTTTCATGTTTAGTTGTTTTAAAACTTCATCGTTTGTTTTCTTTTCTTTCCATCCAATATCCAGTTCTACCTATTCTTCTTTATATCCACATTTCAAAGGCTTCAATTCTCTGTTCTGTTTTCTTGTCTAGTGTCCATGTTTCTGCACCATATAGGAATGTTGAGAAGATATAACATTTTGCTATTCTTAGTTTTAGCCTTGGTGTTATTTGTTTTGATTTTAGTATATTTTTCATGACATTAAAATTACTTTTTGCCATTCCTATTCTTTTGTTTATTTCAGTTGTACATTTTCCATCACTGGTTATAGTATGTCCATGCTAGTTGTAGTTCTGTACTATCTCCAGGTTTATTCCTTCAATTTTGATATCCACTTGTGGGTTTTGAGTATTTTCTTTGTTTATGATAATAGTTTTAGTCTTTTTGATATTCATATCTAGTCCATATTTTTTGCTTGTCATGTTTATTTCATTAAGTAATTGTTGTAGGTCTTTGGGATATTCTGCTAGTAGAACAGTATCATCAGCATATCTTAGGTTATTGATTATCTTTCCTTTAATGTTTAGGTCTGTCATCTCTATGAGGTTTTTTAAAGATTTGCTCAGTGTATAGGTTGAACAAGCTTGGTGATAGGATGCATCCTTGTCTTACTCCTCTTTTTATATCAATGGGTGTAGAGTTATCTTGTTATATTTTATTATTGCTGTTTGCTCCCAGTATAAATTACATATTAGTTGTATGTCCATGTCATCTAGATGTATCTCTTTTAGGCATTCTATAAGTTGTTTGTGGTGTACTCTATCAAAAGCTTTGGTGTAGTCTATGAAGCAGGCAAATATAGGTTTGTTTACTTCTGTGTACTTTTCAATTACTGTTCTCATGCAGAATATGACTTCTTTAGTCCCGCTATTTTTCCTAAATCCAAATTGCTGCTCATCTAATTCATTATTGATTTTATTCTGAATCCTTCCTTGTATAACTTTTAGCAAGATTTTTGTAACCTGGCTCATTAGGCTTATTGTTCTAAAGTCACTGCATTCAACTGCACCATTCTTTTTAGGCATTGCAATGAAAGTTTATCTTTTTAGTTCATTTGATATGTATCCTGTATGGTATATGTACTTTTGAAATATACCTTATTATTAGTAGTTTACTATTCGGTTATATGATCATCTTAGACATGGTTTAAGAATGGAAATACTCATTCTATTTATACTATAAAAGGTTTAATTATACTTAGTACTTATCTCAACAGTCTACGTGTACTTTCCCAGGTGTGACTTCTCTTCAGCAGGTCTTCTCCGGGTCCCAATTTAGATGCAAATTCTTGACAAATTATATTGAAGTTTGCCAAGATGTGAAAACAAAACTATTTTGCACATCGAGCAGTTCCTAAACTCATGTTGGACTTTTGTGATTTCCATATCACGTTTATCGAAGAGAACTCTCTCCACGGAAGCATTACTTCCAGGAAGACACAAGGACAGTTCAGCGAATCTCATTAGTTCTGCTAATGAATGTAATAATTTTTTTTTTTCAGAGAAGAATTTAAAAACTTCATCCCGCTTTGAACAAAATGTGGCGTTTTCGTATTTCCAACTCGTTATTTTTTCTGACTTCACACACCGCTTCAAGAAAGAAATTTGGTAAATACAAATTATCTTCATTCAGGTCAAGGCCATCACAATTTAAAGCTATTGAGTTATTAGCGGGTCAACATCATCGCACTCCGAACATGTCCATAGGTGCTCAGATCCCCTCAGCAAGCCTCGATGTGTCCATCTACTGACGACTCCAGTTCTGTGTTAGTTGATTAGTCATCTTACACGCCCACTAAGTTTCTCGTTTTTTGGCTGTGCCCATCTTAACTCCCATCTCTTTCAGTCTTTTGGGCTTCATCTGGATACTTACTGTCGTCATGATTGTGGTCGCTGAACGTCGATGATGTAGATGGTCTAGTCTCAGGTGCAATCACTCAGTCGAATGGTCCAGAACCCGTTTCAACGTTATAGACTCTTAGTCAATTAGCTCTCCGGCACGAGGAGGCACCGTTACGGCACCGTAGACGATTGATTTCCGTCGTTTAGAAGCTCACAGAAATAAAATTACGCTTCGTTGACAAGTCTAGTGAAAGTAATTAGTCAATAATTCAATAAATGTAAAGTATAATAATAAGCAGTTTCTTCCAAATGTCTCGCTTTCCTTTAGCGATCTCAGTAAACATTCCATAGGTTTGTTATCTTAAAGATGAGCCATAGCGACAAGAGACTATAAATGTATACTGGAGTATTTAAACACACAAAAAAATGTCGAGTTTAATAGTCATAGAGTGTTATCGTTGACTTAAATCAGTAATTAGTCAATAATGAACATGGAAATGTTGGGATATCCAGGAACAATTTGTGGAATCGAAGAGAATCCATGGCAGATTTTCCGGGGACAAAAAGCTAAATCTGGGAACGTCTGGTAATCTTAGTCTAGAAACTAGTGTGTGCCACGCGATTAACTCGCTAGGAAACGTCGGTAACTGGTACACATTTTATTAAATAATTAATTTTCTAAAAGAGACCAGAGAAAACTATTTAGGTAGGAACTTAAACATGTTTATTTTACTGCAGATGTTTTGGCCTGCAATAGAAAAACTTGAGTGTGTTAGGCGCTACACGTTGAGGGATAGACTTCGGATGAGATCTTAGCACGTATGTACTGTGCGATGTGCAATGACAATACGAATGTGCAATGACCTATCAATATACTAAACTTGAGTTATTTTATTTTAAATAGACAGCTGACTTCATGGGAGAGTCTGGAATCCTACTCTGACTGAGTCTTGATCGCAGAGAGAGAGAGACAGAGACAGAGAGAGAGAATTGTGTCGGCTCATCATCATCTAGTGTTATCTAAGCAACGAAGGTTGACTATCATGGAGAGCCATTCTGCTGTCTCTTGCTTTGATGGTGCAGGTTGTCATAGGCTGACTTGTCCATCTTTTTATGTTACTCGTCCATGTTAGTTTTTGTCTGCCTCTGCCTCTGTTACTTTGTATCCCCCCCCCCCCCCCCCCCACAAGATTACTTTTAGTATGCTTTTGTATCTTTTAAAATGGCCCAAAAATCTCATTTGTCTTGTTTGAATTGTATTTAGTAGTTCTCTTTTCATTTTTAGTTGTTTTAAAGCTTCATCGTTTGTTTTATTTTCTTTCCATCCAATTCTTCTATAAATCCACACTTCAAAGGCTTCAATTTTCTGTTCTGTTTTCTTGTCTAATGTCCATGTTTCTGCACCATACAGGAATATTGAGAAAATGTAACTATGTGTCGGCTGCTATCCTCAAATCTTACAAGACTTAGGATTGGCTGTTATCCTCCGATAAATCTGAAATCTGTCCAATGAAAATGTGTATGACTAAAATGTTCGGTAACTCAAGTCGGAAACCTGTTGTGGTTCAACGTTTGTTGACATGTTGGCCTTGTCCAGACTACAAATTAAGTTCAGTTCGATCAGACCTAATTGTTTTCAATGTAAAGTTATAGTGAGGCATTTAAAGTATGTGCAAGGACAGACAGTCAATTCAAGGATTAGGGAGTATTTTTACTTCATCGACCATCAAGGACAGGTAGGGGATATATAATAATAATAATATTATTATTATTTATTAATATAAACATAACTGATAACTAGTTAGTATTATTATTATTATAAGTATATTCTTGAATTTTGTCATGGTCACTTTATTATGACTTATAAATTTAGAGTACTTTAGTCTCAAGTCACTTTAGAGTAGACGTTTTCCCTGACTTGCACGACTTAGAGTTAAGACGTACTCTCTTAAGACAAGACTTATAATAAAGACTAGTAAGTTAAGTAAGGTAAGAACCTGAGTAATTAATATAATAAGTTAAATAAGTTATGAAGTAAGACACTACACCAGCACTGACCTTGTTACAGTCAAGATAAAAAAGTAGAGTGAAATAAATAAATATAAATAATTAGTTAGTAGGTACACAACTTAGTACTCAAGTACAGTACTGGTTACGTGGTTTAAAAAAAAAATGTAGTAGTGAGTATAAATAATAAAATATTATTTTAAGGTAATTTACAAGCTTAGGTACCTAAATTATTTATGTTCGGAGTAACGTCCCCTTGCACTTTATTCGGCTGTTCTCAAATCTATCATCAGCAGACCTCTGGGTAAGGCTACCTAAACCTTAACACTAAACCGAAACAAAACTTTTTATAAAATAAAATGCACAAATTACAGTTGATACATTAATACATGCAGTCAATCAAGAGAGATCACTCGCTTAGCCGAAATATAAATAATTTAGGTACCTAAACTTGTAAATTTACAAATTTAGTGTCATAAATTAAAGTTACCTCCCTAAGAGAAACAACGAACTTGAGGATAAAATCCTATGTTTCCTACCAAAAACCCTAAAACTTCAAACTAACCGAAAAAATAAAATAAAATGCATTAGTCTTAGTGGTAATCTTAATATCTCACCACATGGCTCCGCTCTGGGCAAGTCCCCACAGAGATGACAATGTCTGAGAATGCTTGCCACCACAGAGATAAGATGTCTGAGAATGCTTGCCACCACAGAGATGGCAATGTCTGAGAATGCTTGCCACCACAGAGATGACAATGTCTGAGAATGCTTGTCACCACAGAGATGACAATGTCTGAGAATGCTTGTCACCACAGAGATGGCAATGTCTGAGAATGCTTGTCACCACAGAGATAAGATGTCTGAGAATGCTTGTCACCACAGAGATGGCAATGTCTGAGAATGCTTGCCACCACAGAGATGACAATGTCTGAGAATGCTTGCCACCACAGAGATGACAATGTCTGAGAATGCTTGCCACCACAGAGATGGCAATGTCTGAGAATGCTTGTCACCACAGAGATAAGATGTCTGAGAATGCTTGTCACCACAGAGATGGCAATGTCTGAGAATGCTTGCCACCACAGAGATGACAATGTCTGAGAATGCTTGTCACCACAGAGATGACAATGTCTGAGAATGCTTGTCACCACAGAGATGGCAATGTCTGAGAATGCTTGTCACCACAGAGATGACAATGTCTGAGAATGCTTGTCACCACAGAGATGACAATGTCTGAGAATGCTTGTCACCACAGAGATGACAATGTCTGAGAATGCTTGTCACCACAGAGATGACAATGTCTGAGAATGCTTGTCACCACAGAGATGACAATGTCTGAGAATGCTTGTCACCACAGAGATGACAATGTCTGAGAATGCTTGTCACCACACAGATGACAATGTCTGAGAATGCTTGTCACCACAGAGATAAGATGTCTGAGAATGCTTGTCACCACAGAGATGGCAATGTCTGAGAATGCTTGCCACCACAGAGATGACAATGTCTGAGAATGCTTGTCACCACAGAGATAAGATGTCTGAGAATGCTTGTCACCACAGAGATGGCAATGTCTGAGAATGCTTGTCACCACAGAGATGACAATGTCTGAGAATGCTTGCCACCACAGAGATGGCAATGTCTGAGAATGCTTGTCACCACAGAGATGACAATGTCTGAGAATGCTTGTCACCACAGAGATGACAATGTCTGAGAATGCTTGTCACCACAGAGATGACAATGTCTGAGAATGCTTGTCACCACAGAGATGGCAATGTCTGAGAATGCTTGTCACCACAGAGATGACAATGTCTGAGAATGCTTGCCACCACAGATATGACAATGTCTGAGAATGCTTGTCACCACAGAGATGACAATGTCTGAGAATGCTTGCCACCACAGATATGACAATGTCTGAGAATGCTTGTCACCACAGAGATGACAATGTCTGAGAATGCTTGCCACCACAGATATGACAATGTCTGAGAATGCTTGTCACCACAGAGATGACACTGTCTGAGAATGCTTGTCACCACAGAGATGACAATGTCTGAGGATGCTTGTCACCACAGAGATGACAATGTCTGAGAATACTTGCCACCACAGAGATAAGATGTCTGAGAATACTTGCCACCACAGAGATGACAATGTCTGAGAATACTTGCCACCACAGAGATGACAATGTCTGAGAATACTTGCCACCACAGAGATAAGATGTCTGAGAATACTTGCCACCACAGATATGACAATGTCTGAGAATGCTTGCCACCACAGAGATGACAATGTCTGAGAATACTTGCCACCACAGAGATAAGATGTCTGAGAATACTTGCCACCACAGAGATGACAATGTCTGAGAATGCTTGCCACCACAGAGATGACAATGTCTGAGGATACTTGTCACCACAGAGATGACAATGTCTGAGAATACTTGCCACCACAGAGATGACAATGTCTGAGAATACTTGTCACCACAGAGATGACAATGTCTGAAAATACTTGTCACCACAGAGATGACAATGTCTGAGAATACTTGCCACCACAGAGATGACAATGTCTGAGAATACTTGTCACCACAGAGATGACAATGTCGGAGAAAAGCACTTGGAGTGAACAGAACAGATATAAGCAGAAATGGTTTTGTATGAGGAAGAGTAGGCCGTGAACCAATCATAAGCTGCATACTGAAGCAACAAATAAACTGGTTTGACCATCTAGAAAGTGTGTGATTCCTTACCAGACAAGGCATATATTGAAAGATGAGAAGGGAGAAGAGCAAAAAAAGGCATACCCAGAGTAAGATAGACAGACAACATCAGTTGACAATGACTGAAGTAGCCAAAAGGGCAGGAACCAGAGTAAGATAGACAGACAACATCAATTGACAATGACTGAAGTAGCCAAAAGGACAGGAACCAGAGTAAGATGGACAGACAACATCAGTTGACAATGACTGAAGTAGCCAAAAGTCAGGAACCAGAATTTTGTATCTCCCTCAATGCCCAAAAGGATACAAGAGGAAGTGAAGAAAGAGAAAAGAGGTAGTGATTGCTACCAGCTTTACAGCAGAACTGCAACTACATTACAGGCAATTGCCTGTTCCTTCCCCAGTGATTAAGGGTTTGGATAAGCCATCTGCTTTTTTTTTTTTTTGCAGAAAGAATAATTAACTTGATTGTTGCAATCTACAGTTTATGAGCTTTTTGGTTGCCTCTGATAGGGCTAATATTTTTGTTTTTTTATGAAATGCTATTTATTGTTCCCACATTATCACAGTGTAGAGTCCTCTTTTCTGTCCATTTGAGACCACATTTTATTCAGTTATTAGCGCGTCATCATCATTGGCAGTGTCCAGCGACTGACGACTCCAGTTCTGTGTTAGTTGATAAGTCTTCTTACACACCCACTAAGTTTCTCGTTTCTGGCTGTGTCCATCTTAACTCCCATCTCTTTCATCCGAAGGAGTGACGTGGACTCATGGTTGTTGAAGTCTTGCATCCTTCCCACTTCCTAGAGGGCATTGATGATTTCCACCCAATCCATTGGTTGACCGTCCTACATAATAGCGCAGCTAGCCAACCTGTCCACTCTTTCATTTCCCTGTACTCCCACATGTCCTAGGACGTAGACAAAGGTGACCTTTTGACTTCTGCAATGACACTACCTATAGCATACGTACAGTGCCCGCCTCCACTTTTCTTATCATGCTCATAGAATCACTCAGTACCCACATCTTTTACTGAGCCACTTGTGTTTGTGAGATATTTTTTGGCTACTTCTTCCTAAATGGGAACCTCTTGGAGATGATATAGAATAATCGTAGACTCACATTAGAAGATTAGTCTTCTAAGAGATCTTTTCTAACCCAAATTAAGTATGTGTCATAAGTGATTCTAGTCTCATTAAGTATGTCATAAGTGATTCTAGTCTCATTAAGTATGTGTCATAAGTGATTCTAGTCTCATTCACACATTCACAAACTCCATAACACATTTTTCTTTCTTTCTTTTATTCTAAACTGATAATTATTTACCACATTACTGATTTACATATAATCTCCCTTCCTCTTAGTTATTCCTTGACGATGCCAGGATAAAGAATTTCACTTCCTGTTTTAAAGGTAAAACTTGTAATTGTGTTTTTACAGAATTACGCACCCCACTCATTTTTACTTATACTTTATCATTAGTCTTCTTTTTTTCCTCATGACAAAAAAAAGAAAAAACATTTGTATGATATCCACCATAACTTCTTCACTTCCATTGTTTTCTTGATTCTGCCTCTGGCTTTATCATAAAGTACTGGGTCTCAATTATTGAAATGTGCTGACTTACTGCATTGTTTGTTTTGTGTCTCCTTCAAAGCATCACTCTCATGCTTACATGCACTTATTCCAATGTTTCTGCCATTGATGAAAACAACTCTGGTATGGCACCTTTTTGTACTTGACCTCAATTAGTTTCATCACTGTCCCTTGGAACGCCCACAGTTTCATTCACTAGGTGGGGTCTTTCATTGTTTTCTATAGTTTGTAGGAACAAGAAAATGTTACAGGGAGACAAATAATAATAAATGAATATTATTATAGAGGGGGAGGATCATATATTGTTCTTTGTTTTTTTTCTGTTGTTGATTATTTGTCATTTTTTCTGACTGCTGTAAACATACCTCTTCCTCTGAAATGTTACAAGGAGCATGGTCAGTGCAGATTAAGGACATGAGAGCAGGGGAATTTTTTTCATAAAAAATTTGAGGGTGGTCCGTGGTACTGTCATAGTGCAGAACACATCTACCGGTGATCCACTTCTTAAGACGATGTCTGTACACACAGTTATGTTGATGTTGCAGGACTGTTATGGCACATAGCAGTTTATAATCCAACATCCTCTGCAACCTGACTGACAGTCAGATGTCAGTCAGTGCATATGATTTCTTGCACACATGCCATCAATGTGGGAGATGGATGGTCTGCCTTAACATTGATGCTCACTTTTCAGGAACACCACTCGTCTTAAATCAACATTCACATGACTCTCCACAAGCTGATTACAACATCTAAACAACCTTAGAACCAGCTTCTCTAAGACAAAAAACACAAATTGCACATGTATTGGTGGATAATAACATCATCATCATCATGTACCGGGCCTGCTGGCGTAGGTGATCATGTCTCTCCACAACTTTCGATCTTGGCAGCTATTTATCATTTCTGTTGTTGACCTTCTGCCAAGCCATTCTCTTAAGCTGTTTGTTATTTTTTTCTCTTTGCTTCCCTCTATCTCTTCGTCCCTCAATTTTCCCAGTTGTTACAATATATTCCAGTTGTTCTCTTCTCATTACAAGGCCAAAAAATTATGATTGTTTGTTCCTAGTATTGGAAATTAGTTCTCTTTTTGCTTTTACCTCTCTCAGAACATCTTCATTACTCTTTTTAGCTGTCCATGGTACTCTCAACATTCTTCTGTAAAACCACATTTCTACAGACTGATTTTCTTGTATGTTGTCCTATTGTCCATGATTCGCATCCATATGTTAAGACATGGATAGTAACATCCGTGTAAAAAAGAACAAATAAAAGCGGGAGCCACACACTTATAGGCTACTATGCAACACATGCATGGGAATGTGAATTTGGCTTGGCACATCGTTGTTATTGACACATTCTTAATGAGCAACAGCAAGGCATGTAGTTATGCCCTCGTCATCACTGCACTTGAGTTCATCTCCAAATGTTTTGACTTCTTTTGTCAACAATTTTTTCTTTATTTTAATACTGTTCAAATGTGCAAGTCACTCTTTAATCCACTCATATAAAACCAAGCCCTGTGGTGATGGATAAGCAGCAGGTGTGGGTACTCTGGTAAGCTACACTCGCGTGGCTCAGGCCAGTGGTCATTTGACAATGATTTGAAACAGTTGTGGAATTTGACACTACCCCCAGATTGTCCTAGCAGCCATTTTTAGGAAAGCACTGGGAACATGGGGAGCAGCGATAGCTCAGTGGTTAGTGAACTGGACTACGAAGGACAAGGGGTAGGGTTCGATCCCAACCAACGGTTTCCGGGTTCACCTAGCCTTAAATGGGTACCGGATTTTTTTCTGGGAAAGTAAAGCAGCACGGGCGTAATACCCACCACATTACCCCAAAAATCATGTGCTGAAGGTCTGTAAAATATAGGGTCACTAACACCATATTTCCCTATACGCCACTTGGCGTGACGGGGGTACTTTACTTTTTTTTACTGGGAACATGCTTGAAAAGATGACCTAAACACTGCCTGCTCCACTATAACCTGATCAGCTTACATTATTCTGATACCTGGCTAACATAGACATATAGTCCACATGCCAAACTACAGATACCAAAAATATTATATGCCAAGCTGCAGGAAGATAAGCACTAGTGAGGTTGACAAAAGAAGCACGTTAAAGATACACTCAAGGCCTCAATAAAAGTCTTCAATATTGATACATCCGAGATTGTGAGACAAGAAAGATCTACCCAGCGTACATTTCTTCAACGTGTAGCAAAATCCTGAGAGACAAACCAAAGAATAGAAGCTGAACAAGGCTGGAAAGGATCATGAAATAGATCACTGTCTACTAGCTACTATAACATGTTCACACTTTCCTAGATTATTCTGAGTCCTGGGGGCCTCGGTAGCCTAGTTGGGAAAACTACCCGACTGGACTACCGACGTTCAGACAACCCGTGTTCGATTCCTGCTGGGAGCAGTGTGAATAGTACTCGTGGTTGGAAAAAAAAATACCCCTATGGTCGACCCAGCCATTGGCAGAAATGGGTACCAGGGTATTACCGGGGAAGGTGAGGAATGTTGGCTCGCATTGTGAGTTTCGATGCTTGAAGCAACACTATCCAGAAATCTCTTAACATTTCTAGATAGGTGGCTGAGCACATATGGGTGGAAACTCGCGTGCTAAGACACTGGTTCAAGTCTCGTACTTTACTTTACCTTTACTTTATTCTGAGTCCACATTAAGCTTAACAGTTATACATGCACATGTAGACAACTGTACAAAATAAGTGGTCTTCATCACCATTGATGGACAAAGACTTGATGCCACTTTACTACATGTGATAGTTTCCCCAAAAGGGCACTCATACTTGACTCATTTATTTTCCTCTTTGTTGAGGACAATACTTTAGGCGGAAGTCATAGTTCTCTACGAATGATAATTTGCTGCTAGTTCTTGCAAGTTTCATTGTCACATGATTGAGACTTCTCTAGTAATTGTTCTGCATAGCAATTCTCTTGGTCTGCCTTGTTTTCTTTTACCAGATGGTTTCCAAATGAATACTTGATGGGGAAGTCTTTCTTAGTCTCATTTTTATGTTCTAATGCTGTTGTTGTAGCTTTTTTGCTCATCAGCTTTGATGAAGAGGACCATATCATCATTGCTTTCCTGTTAGTGTTGGTTTCGAGAGAGCTGATTAGGCCAGTAAAAATTCTGCTGTAATGAAAGCACAGATGTGTCTAGTGTTGACCTGCCAAGGAGGGTAATTTTGTATTAAAGTTTGACTTGCAAAGTGATTGCTTCAGGATGGTATCATTTTATTCATGTTTTTTCATTTGAAAAAAAAGTAGTAAAGTACCCATGTCACGCCAAGTGGCATATAGAGAATATGGTGTTAGTGACCATAAATTTTACAGACCTTCGGCACATGATTTTTGGAGTAATGTGGTCGGTATTACGTCCGTGCCACTTTACTTTCCCAGAAAAAAATCTGGTACCCATTTAGGGCTGGGTGAACCTGGAAGCCGTCGGTCAGGATCGAACCTGACCACTTGTCCTTTATAGCTTAGTTCACTAACCACTGAGCTATCGCGGCTCAATGTTTTCTCATAGATTACTGTATACCCTCTGCAGTCATGCTTCACCCTGCTGAATGATTGGCAGCAATGTTCTCACAAGTATTGCAGTGTTTAGTGGCATCTTTAGTGTGTCCTTTTCCTTTGTCCATTGTGTTTATCTTCTGCTCTTTTGCAGCTCACCATAAAATGATTTCATTGGTAGACATTGATCACATGTGCAACCAATCCCTGCAGGGATTTATAAATCATAAGTGCATGCCTGTCATGCTGGATTATGCCAGCCCATCTAGTTAGACATCAATGTCATGTCATCTATTAGACATGTTGCAACTTTCAAACTGTCTAATCAATCCTACCACACCGTGTGCCTATTTTAATCCTAATTTATTTAACATTTATATTTTTGAAATTATGAATATGAACGATTTTTATTTCTCAATAATGCCAATTACTTTCTAATTGCAGACAAAGACTTTCTAGTGTTTTTCTTTAAGAGAATTAAAGTGAACACAACTGGAAGCTACAAGGAAGAGTTCCCCTACTTCTCTCCATGTGGCCGAGAACATAATTACATACGTTGTGATGATACGCCTGTTGTCTACACACATATCATTGATGGCCAAGGTTCAAGGCCAGACCAGCTATCATTTGGTGGGGCAGGGGATAGACTGACGGTTAAGTTTGAGCCAGAGAATGTCTGTATGTTACCACAAACAGGTCGAGTGTACCATCCAGCTTCAGAACAGTATGGTGGCATGGGTCTCATCAAATCAATTCTTGCACTGGAACTTAGCAAATATTTTGAGTTCCCATCTGGTGATGAAAGCCAGCCTCCATCACATTTCACATGGAAGAACACTCGTTATGAGTTGACAAACATTCTGTTTGATGTTGTCAAGGACAGAAAGTTTACTACTCAGGAACATTTATAATATCCTCAAATAATATAACAAAGTGGTTTATATCAATAATTGCATCTGTATTTTTCTCAGAGTAAATTTTGAAATGTTTGTGACCTCTTACTTCAAGGAGGAAGGACAATGTTCTCAGTACTGTATGTTCTAGAAGGCATGGAAGATATCACAATATTAGCCCATACCTACCGACAACATAAATACACTAAATGAGTTGGATTGAACATAAATATAAATATTACACAATTTTGATGCTAAATTTTTTAAAAACTTAAAGCCATACAAAACCGAACTTGCAGCAGCAAACACACTAACGTACTAGAAAAGCATAGTGAGCGTTCGTTCGTTCGCTTTCGTCAGCTTTGACCTCTGACGAAGTCCCACCCACTCAATTTTGTGGGACTGAATTTTGCGTGTAAAGTCTGTTTTATCCCATTACAGGATGCCCCTCGCCATGCAGGCAGATTTACTCCGACTTCAGAGGTACTAATTTTTAGGGAATTAGTAAAACCCAGGTGTCCTCGCCAGGGTACGAACCCCGGCTGTTGCCGTGGTAAGCCAACCGCCTATCGATTGCGCTAACCGGACACCCAGCATAGTGAGCAATATGGCCAAGTTAATCAATGTTAACAATGTGTGGAGATGCAACCTGTACAATACAGAATTCAAACCAGAGCTGCATGCATTCTGTGCTTTATATGGATCAGAGTTTTGAAGAACAGACAAGGAAACACCAAGACTGTCATCATTTCACACAATCTGCTTGAGGAGGGAAAATATCACAGTAATCTGGCAAAACAAAACCAGCAGAAGTGTTCAAAAGGTGTACAAGCAAGAGTAAAAACACACACAGTGATAATAGACATTGAGTGGAACTTGATAGATCATTTTCTGAGAAGAGATTGAACAAAATCTATCTTCATCTAGTTGCTTGTCCTTGGTAGAACATTGCTCTCATCACAGCCCATCTGAAAGAACTCCTGTCTACAGCCAGATCTCCCACAGAACATTGCTCTCATCACAGCCCATCTGAAAGAACTCCTGTCTACAGTCAGATCTCCCACAGAACATTGCTCTCATCACAGCTCATCTGAAAGAACTCCTGTCTACAGTCAGATCTCCCACAGAACATTGCTCTCATCACAGCCCATCTGAAAGAACTCCTGTCTACAGTCAGATCTCCCACAGAACATTGCTCTCATCACAGCCCATCTGAAAGAACTCCTGTCTACAGTCAGATCTCCCACAGAACATTGCTCTCATCACAGCCCATCTGAAAGAACTCCTGTCTACAGTCAGATCTCCCACAGAACATTGCTCTCATCACAGCTCATCTGAAAGAACTCCTGTCTACAGTCAGATCTCCCACAGAACAGTGCTCTCATCACAGCCCATCTGGAAGAACTCCTGTCTACAGCCAGATCTCCCACAGAACATTGCTCTCATCACAGCTCATCTGAAAGAACTCCTGTCTACAGTCAGATCTCCCACAGAACATTGCTCTCAACACAGCCCATCAAGTTCAAACACTTTGATGTCTTGAAACCACTTTCTTCTTGATCTACCCCTGTCTCATCTTTCTGTAACCATGCCCTCCAGTTGTTCTTTCTAGCCCACTGGATCAGAAACAGTCAAAAGATTAGCCATGTAGAGAACTCTAAAAAAAACAGCACAAGAGAGAGAGGCACATTATGAACACTCTTGTGGAGAACAGTGGAGACAGAAACCTTGAACTGATGGTCAGATTGGAAGCACTCTATGTACAATGGAATGTGTTCATCATCATGTGCCATACAGGATGGCGTAGGTGATCATGTCTTTCCACAATTTTCTATCTACAGTACATCGTATCAGTTCTGTTGTTGACTGTTTTCCATGCCATGATACCAAGCTATCCAGTATTTTCTCTCTTTGTCGTCCGTGTTTTCTTTTTCCTTTTATTTTGCCAGTTGTAACCAAGTATTCCAACTTTCTTCTTCTCATGATGTGCCCCAAAAAAATGTTGATTATTTCTTTCTGATGTTTTTTAGAAGTTCCCTTTTTGTGTTGACCTCTTTGAGAATTTCTTCATTGGTCTTTTTAGCTGTCCAGGGAACTTTCAACATTTTTCTGAGAAATCCCATCTCTGTGCCCTCTAGGAATGAGTTGAGTATAAGAGAAATAGCCATGCAACCAATGATCCATCTACAATTAGGAAGAGAAAATGGAAATATGTCAGGCATGTATTGAGAGGAGACAGCAAAAGAATGTCAAAACAGGCTCTTCTGTGGGAAACAATAGGATACTGAAAGATCGGAAGACCTAGAGAAATATTAAAAAGAATACTTATAAGAGAAGTGAAGTTGGCAAGCATAGACTCATTTGACAAAATCAAAAATCTTGTCCAGATTAAAGATACAAAAAATACTGTGAGCCCTGTGCAATGTCTAGCGACGCTGGAAGAATCAAGAGATCATGATTTGAAGCATCCATGGCAGCATATAATGTAGAGTAGAGACACTTTGTTGCCCAACAAGGCATGAGGTCTCTGAGTTGGTCAGTCTGTAGCCAATGAGAGAAAGAATAAACTGAGATCCTATCTCTAATGAAGGAGCCACGATAGCTCAGTGGTTAGTGAACTGGACTACAAAGGACAAGAGGTAGGGTTCAATCCCAATCGACAGCTTCCGGGTTCACCCAGCCTTTAATGGGTACCGGATTTTTTTTCTGGGAAAGTAACACAGCACAGGCGTAATACCAACCACATAACCCCAAAAATCATGTGCCGTGGGTCTGTAAAATTTATGGTCACTACACTAACACCATATTCCCTAAACGTCACTTGGCGTGACGGGGTACTTTACTTTTTTTTTTTTTAACTCCCTCATGAAGTGTTCTGTATGTTACAGCCCCATCAGTTTCTCAACAAATATAGAGGATGAAGGCTATATTCCTCTCCACAGTCTGCAGGAGATTCGTTATGTAATTTTTAAAATAACTTTAATCATAGAAATGGTCTGACGATGGAGGTGATGGCAGTGACCAGAGCATTTATCTGGTTAGAGTCACAAGACTACACCATCATCTGCATACTGAGATATTCGATGAGCATGATGCAAAAAATGGAGGCCAGCTTTGAATGCATGCAATGGGTAGAGTCTTTGCAGAAGTAAAAAATACGTAAGGTCACCTTTGTCTATGTCCATGGACATGCGGGAGTACAGGGAAATGAAAGAGTGGACAAGTTGGCTAGCTGTGCTGTCATTGGAGACAGTAAACCAATGGATCGTGTGGACATCATCAATGCCCTTGGAGATGTGGGAAGGGCATAGGACTTTGACAACAATGAGTCCACGTCACTCCTTCAAATGAAAGAGATAGGGAGTTAAGATGGGCACAGCCAGAAATGAGAAACTTAGTGGGCGTGTTAGAAGACTTATCAACCAACACAGAACTGGATTCGTCAGTTGCTGGACGCTGCAGGACTTGCTGAGGAGGGGATCTGAGCACCTATGGACATGTTTGGAGTGCAATGATGATGGCCTGCCAATTACTCAATGGTCTAATAATAATAAAGATCTATAATTTAATGATGTATTAAAGTCTGACAGAAGATTATCACATTGAGAATAAATATAAGAAACTGCACAATAATATTTTAAAAAGAAATAAATCAAAATTAGAAAAAAAAGGAAACAAGCTAAAGAAGGTGAGAATCAGCGATATACTTCTGTTGCTCTGTTCACCTGTCATTTTGATATTCGTAAAATTAGCCATGAGAGAGGTAATGCTTCACAAAACAACATCTAACAGATACTATTGAAGATTGCTATCACCCTGCTTTCTACTGTCTGTGAATTTAAAAAAATCTCACACACATCAAAAGATACAGTAGGCTTGAAAGAGCAATAAAGGAAGTCATTGTTTCTGGAAGAATGGCAAATCAAGAAGTGGGGTCAAGGCATCAAAGTGAGCTTAACATGACAGCAATTGGAAGTGGGTGTTCTGGCTGGATACAGAGATTCTTCCGATGGTCTATGATGAATGTAACTCTGGAATGTTCAAGCACCTAATGATGATGATAATATAGTGTTTCTACAGTCATGAAGAAAAGGTCCAATTATCCATAACAAGCAAGAAGCTGATAATTAAAACATATATGTTTTATGTTAAACTTAATCAAACTAGCATGTCTTATACATTATGGTAACATGAATTGAGACTTTGTTCCTGTCTGCTTCCTGGAGCCCAACAGCGTGAAAAAAGAATTAAAATAGAATGTGTTTGGCAACTAAGAGGGTTGGGCCTGATATTTGGTTGTAGAAACAGTCCAATAAACCTGTTCCTTGAAATCAGTGCTTTAGAACAAGCTTGTCACATTGTCTATGAAGAACACAGTTATTTCCTGTGGAAGGGGGTCAACATCTATCTATCTATTGACCTTTCGAGCCGTAGCCTGCCCATAAAGCAAAGACCCATATACTCTTTCTCTTAACTAAATTTTTTATTCTAGCAGTTTTCAATCCTTCTAAGGATATCTTATCAAATCTCGCCATTTGTCTCTGTTCTGTGCAAGCAGCTCTGTCTCATTGAGGGAGCCGATTCCTGCTGCTCTTGCCTCTCTCATCAATGTTCTCAGTGTCTCTCTGGATCGTCCTCTTTTCCTCTTACCTGTTGTTTCCCACATGAGGGCTTGCTTTGCTATTCGGTTATTATCTCTTCTCATCACATGTCCAACATATGACCATCGTCTCTTCTTGATTACTGAAGATATTAGTATCTACACTTCATTAGCAAAAGTGTTTTTACAATAGCGGCTTGTTAAACCTCTGATCAACGGTTCTATACCAAGCCAGAGAAAAACAAATCCTTCATCTTGGATCCAACCAAAATTAGGTCAACATGCTAACTTTAAATCTCTAAATGTCATGGCCTCAGAGACAACAGCTGAAAGACCTTCCAGCATGAGGATTGTGCCCCCTCAGAGAAGACAGCTGAAAGACCTTCCAGCATGAGGATTGTGCCCCCTCAGAGAAGACAGCTGAAAGACCTTCCAGCATGAGGATTATGCCCCCTCAGAGAAGACAGCTGAAAGACCTTCCAGCATGAGAATTGTGCCCACTCGGAGAAGACAGCTGAAAGACCTTCCAGCATGAGTATTGTGCCCCCTCAGAGACGACAACAAAAAGACCTTTCAACAAGAGAATTGTGCCTGAAGTAGAACGTGCTGTATTTGTTTCATAACATAGAAGATAAGTAACTGGTGCATTATGTACCCTTCAGCTGGGCAGAAGAATAAGAATACAGTAGTGCCTCTTTGATGAGGGCTCTCAAATCCACCACACATTTACCACTTTCACTATAAGTACCTTTTATCATGTCCATTATCAATACTATAACCTTTCTCTTTAGTCTCCATTGCTTTCACAATCTTCCTGGGTGCTACAAATAGTTGTTATATATAATCAAACACTCCAAAAATAAAGCAGAAAAAAGCTTTGAAAGCACTCAAACATAACACAAGAGATGACTTGGAGCACAACAAAATCATCTCATGTTTTTATAGTTAACAATTTGTTATTCCAGCACCTGCATAATGCAGCTGAAACGTAGAAGCATTGTTTGAACTCCAGATCAAAATTCTCCCATATTTAGCGTTCAAACTCTGGAATGGCAAGCACGAGGTTCCACTGTTTAATGTGATTAACTGCAAGTTTGAGTTGTCAGAGAAAGTAAATAAAATACACACATGAACAATCACACTTGTTTATAGAAATATTACCTTTTAATACTTTCAGACTTGTCTTAAAAGCAATAGTGTATATAACAACCAAGTTGCAGGAACTATCGGTGTACTTCATTTTTGTGTTGGGAAGGACCAGACACTTCTGGGCCTGCCCTAAGTGCAATGAGGTTATTTATTTAAATCAACAACAGTACACCACATAAACATTTGCCAACACTTCATCTTCTACACCTTCGCCTCTACCTCAGGTGTCAAGTGATAACATTAACAAATCAAATTGTGAACAGAAGTATTCAACTTGACTAGGTCACATTCTTAATCAAAAGAGATTCATTGTTTTTGTTAAGGGGCACCTTAAAAAATGGGAGCCGTGATAGCTCAGTGATTAGTGAACTGGACTACTAAGGACAAGAGGTTGGGTTCGATCCTGAACCATTCTTAAATGGGTACTGGATTTTTTCTGGGAAAGTAATTCGCGCATGGGCATAATACCAACCACATACCAAAGGTCTGTAAAAATTATGGTCATTAACACGATATTCCCTATAAGCCACTTGGCATGATGGGGCTCTCGAGTTTACTTTTACCACCTTAAAAAATGAGTGACTGTCTTAAAAAATGTGTCATTTTTGTAAACCAAGTCTTTCACTTGATGGCTTTTGATAATCTATGTTTTGTTGAGTAATTATCTTGATAATAATAATTAATATAATATAATAAAAGATCATATTTAACTTCACCTTACTGCTTCCAGTTATGTATGCACAATTTATATGGTCTTTGTGAAGGATGCTGCTGTAGTCATGAAGGACTTAGGAATAAAATGATGGAATTAATACACTTACATGAACTGAATCACTACAATATTTGTTTGAATCTCTGTGGATAGAATTATTTATTTTAATCCTCAAAACTCGTTTTCAGTTTGTTCCAAGAAATCTTGCAGGAGAAGATTCATATCCAACAGTTTGCCCTGAACTAATAACAGAGAAGTTTCACTTGGTCTACCATGATTCATCTACTCTTGTTCATTTTACCTATAGTGGAACCTATAGTGGAAGAAACTGTGGACATTTGTATTCTGCTAAAGTATGATTGGAGTTTATTAGAAATTTAGTAACGGTAAAGTACGAGACTTTAATTGGCATCTTAGCACGTGAATTTTCACCCATATGTGCTCGGCCGCCTATCCAGAAGTGTTTGGAGATTTCTGGACAGTGTCGGTTCAAGCATCAAAACTCACGATGCGAGGCGGCATTCCTCACCTCTCCTAGACATATATTGTTTTTTTAATATAACTTGTTCTAGCTAAAGAATACCTCCAGGTAATATAAGTGATTTGATTGAGTGTTCAGGGAAATGACTTCCAGTTTTGATAATTAGGCAACAAATAGGAGAATAGTGCTACTATGGGAATTTGTTTTTATATTTTTTTTTTATGAAAGTTGACTGGAATTTTATCATCCCATTCCATAAGGGAAAACTGTGATATACCAGGCCCCTGACATTCTGGTATTATCATCATGTGCCGTGCTGATTGGTGTAGGTGATCATGTCCTGCCACAATTTTCTATCCACAGTACATTGTATCAATTTTGTTGTTGACCATTTTCAGTGTCATGACATCAGGCTATCTAGTATCTTCTCTTTTTTTGTTGTGCACAATCTCTCTTTCCATGTATTTTGCCAGTTGTAACCATAAACCAAATATTCCAACATTCCTCCTCTTATGATGTGCTCAAAAAATGTTGATTGAAATTCTGGTATAGTAATAAAGTTATATTCATCAAAGAAAATTACAAACATGTAATAAAACAGTTATAATGGTTCAGTGATTTTACCCATAAAACACTCATCATCATCAAGTACCGGGCCTACTGGCATAGGTGATCATGTCTCTCCACAACTTTCGATCTCAACAGTTCTTTATCATTTCTATTGTTGACCTTCTGCCAAGCCATTCTCTTAAGCTGTCTGGTATTTTTTCTCTTTGCTTCCCTCAATCTTTCCAGTTGTTACAATATATTCCAGTTGTTCTCTTCTCATTACATGGCCAAAAAATGATGATTGTTTCTTCTTAATATTGGAAATTAGCTCTCTTTTTGCTTTGACCTATTTCAGAACATTTTCATTACTCTTCTTAGCTATCCATGGTATTCTGATAACAGCTTGCATTAAAACTGACTAACAGGGTGATGATAGTCCCTGCAGTGGTGAAGACTTTCTAGTACAGAAGTCCTAGTAATGCAGTACCTCTAGGATGGACAAACTCTAACTTCTCCAGCCTGAGAAATCAGGAAAGCCATTACATTTTACACTTTCATGGTCTAAGAGACAATAACTCATGTTGACCTCATGAAAGTTTTTCAAATTTTGAAGTTATGTTTAAATTAGTGCTAAATTGTTTAAATCCTTTCTTTTTCTAACAATATCCAGTAAATTAATTATTAAACATTGAAAAATGCACAGCTTTTGATAGAAGTGAGCAACTCGACTAACAATTAATATGGCTGGAGCCTTGCTTCCTTCCAAAAATGAAAGTGAAAACTTATTGGAGCTGAAGCCAATGTGCATGGTCAGCAAATTGTATTGTGATGGTTTTTCCTGACCTTTCATCTGATGTATATATTTATAGAGTAACATTGATCATGTTCATTGCAATGTTTGGAGTGCAATGACGATGACCCGCAAATAACTCAATTGATCATGTGATATCTCTGGTTAAATGCTTTAAAAAAATGAGTCCCTCGGCTGTTTTCTGAAATTTCCTGACAATGCAGGAAAAAAATTGGTTTTGCTTTTTGCCACTTCCGGAAGCGCTGATATACAATTTTTTTTTTTTATGTTATGTGTCTATGAACTTTAAGAAGAAAAAAAAGTGGACTTTCACAAAATTGCTCTTTACCCGTATCAATAGAAAGTACAGCTTGTATAAAGAAAACACGAAATATGTACTAAAAATAAGTAACTTGTATTATATATAAGGTATGTGAACACCTCATGGTGACTGCACTGGACATGCAGCCTTCATTTTCCAGCCTTACAGTCCTGGCAGACACCAGAAATGGGATAAATGCCATAAAGATTGTTTAATTGTTGTTTTTCTAAGTGAGACAAAGTAACTACGAGCATCGAAACAATATTTCAATTATTGATCATTTGTACAATGAATTGGTTCTTCTATGACATGAAGATGATAATGAGCATGGATGTTTGTGTATATATAAATACACAATGTGAAATATATTTGTGTTCAATACAAGCATTCAAGTATTAAAAGCAATGATAAATATACACTGTTGCACAAATTGAGTTTGGCCGAAGTGTATCAACTCACAGACCACTGGGTCCATAGCAACAACAACAGATGATTCAATTTGCCATTTTTATATGGGGTGCTTGCTATGGAGTTTGTGTCTATGTTGAAATCTTTCTTTGTATTCATGGTCAAAAGATTGGACAAGTACAGCAATGGTGGGGTCCTATATAGAATCATTTCTCTACATTCTTTTTACATGCCCCTTCTCACTTGCTACCATAGACATAATTATCTGAAGCTGATATTAAACTGACTTTTAACATGATGTCTCAACAATTCTTCTAATGTCTTTAATTGTGGAATCAGGGAGAAAATATAACAGCAGGAGAAGCCAACATAAGAGCAAGAGACCACAAACTATATCTCCCCTTGATACTGAAAGGCAAATGAGAAAGAAAAGAAGAAGACTTATATGGTCTGCTCTCCTTGGAACCTCAGAAAGCATCTAAGGCACATTAAATAATGCAATGCTGCTTCTCTCTCATTGGTGACTTGTTGGAGATGTCATGATGAGAACATGTCCTAACATTTTCTGCGGTAGCCAACCTTGTAGCTTGTCTCAAAGACAATCTTCTGAACATATCTGAAATAGTAATCAATTATTTTTTTAAAGGAAATAAAACATCAGGTTATATTAAATGTAAGTAAAATAAATTAATTTTAGCATTGTGCCAAATTTCAATTGTGAAGTGATTTTGTAAAAGTTGTGAAACTTGAAATATATGTAAAAATGCAATTAATCTTAAAACAGAAAATAGTCCAATATACACAATAAATGTATCAGACATACAATGAAAGTCAGCTTGAAGGGCAAAATTAGAAGTAAAGAAGTAAGAAGGCTGGAATATAGAAAGAATCAACAAATGAAATGGTTTTCCCACATGACAAACAAGACAAATAGCTAAGCACAATTCACACAGTTATTGAAAAAATATTAAAACAGTAAACAATGAAGGTGTGCTTGAAAAAAATGGATAACACAAGAGATGCTCAGAAATGTGAATACAAAAAAGGCCAACCAAAGTACACAACAACAAAAAAACTATCTCTTCCCTAATGGTTGGGAGGCAAATGAGGAAGCAATAAAGAGGAATCTTGAGATATTCAAATAATACAAGACTATACTAAATGACGAGATATTTAAATAATACAAGACTATACTAAATGACGAGATATTTAAATAATACAAGACTATACTAAATGACGAGATATTTAAATAATACAAGACTATACTAAATGACGAGATATTCAAATAATATAAGACTATACTAAATGACGAGATATTCAAATAATACAAGACTACACTAAATGATGAGATATTCAAATAACACAAGACTATACTAAATGACGAGATATTTAAATAATACAAGACTATACTAAATGACGAGATATTAAAATAATACAAGACTTCTAAATGACGAGATATTCAAATAATACAAGACTACTAAATAACGGGATATTCAAATAATACAAGACTACTAAATAACAAGATATTCAAATAATAAAGACTACTAAATAACAAGATATTCAAATAATACAAGACTACTAAATAACAAGATATTCAAATAATACAAGACTACTAAATAACAAGATATTCAAATAATACAAGACAACTAAATAACAAGATATTCAAATAATACAAGACTATTAAATAACGAGATATTCAAATAATACAAGACTACTAAATAACAAGATATTCAAATAATACAAGACTACTAAATAACGAGATATTCAAATAATACAAGACTACTAAATAAAAAGATATTCAAATAATGCAAGACTACTAAATAACAAGATATTCAAATAATACAAGACAACTAAATAACAAGATATTCAAATAATACAAGACTATTAAATAACGAGATATTCAAATAATACAAAACTACTAAATAACAAGATATTCAAATAATACAAGACTACTAAATAACGAGATATTCAAATAATACAAGACTACTAAATGACAAGATATTCAAATAATACAAGACTACTAAATAACAAGATATTCAAATAATACAAGACTACTAAATAACAAGATATTCAAATAATACAAGACTACTAAATAACAAGATATTCAAATAATACAAGACTATACGAAATGACACAATATTTAAATTATACAAAACTATACTAAATGACGAGATATTAAATCAATGACTCAATAAAACATTACAATAACACAAGTAAATTAATATGCTATCTTAGGTGTCATTTAGCTGGTAGCTGTTGAGATGAATGGCTGAATAATGAGGTTATGAGTACAATAGAGAGACGCGAACTCATGCGCAACCACAACTGACAACTCTTGATAACCTGACGACAATTAAGTCTTGAATATACCACCATCATCATGGGAACCGCGATAGCTCAGTGGTTAGTGAACTGGACTACAAAGGACAAGAGGTAGGGTTCGATCCCAACCGACGGCTTCCGGGTTCACCCAGCCTTAAATGGGTACCGGATTTTTTTTCTGGGAAAGTAAAGCGGCACGGGCATAATACCGACCACATTACCCAAAAAATCATGTGCCGAAGGTCTGTAAAATTTATGGTTGCTAACACCATATTCCCTATACGCCGCCACTTGGCGTGACGGGGGTACTTTACTTTTTTTTTACTATACCATCATCATCATTGAGTGTTGTCTCCACGTCAAAAGTTGGTTACCATGGAGCGCCATTCCACTCTGTCTCTTGCTTTGATGGAGCAGGTTGTCATACGCTGACTTGTCCATCTTTTGATGTTACTTGTCCATGTTAGTCTTAGTCTGCCTCTTTTATCTTATATTTTCCCTTCCAAGATTAATTTTAGTAGGCTGCTGTCATTTAACATGCCCCAAAAATCTCATTTCTCTTGTTTGTCAAGATTTATTTATTTATATTTAAGATATTTATTGTCTTCCAAAAGCTAAATTAGCCACTCATAGGGAATACATTCCATTTCTAAAATGTGCCTCAGATTGTGCTTTTATTTGTGTGTGTTTTACGTCAAGTTATCATGGCTCCCAATGGAAAATTAGTGAAACCCTATTTCCCTGTGGATTAATTAAAAGACTACAATAGCTATGAAACGTATGTATACTCAACTTCTATCAGAAGTTGTATGCTTACATTATTATATTTGATTGTATTGTGAATGAGCAGTCTGTGAGTAACATTTTTAATTGTCCAACTTTCATTGTCCTCATTCCTTACATTATAAATACTCACTCCAATGATTTTATGTCAAACAAATATTTGTTCCATGTTGTGTAATAGTCCTTCTTGAATTTGATGTTAAAAAAAACAATGTTGTCAGGCACAAAGAATTTCGTAACACTTCACCCCAAACAATGTTTGTTGTCAGGCACAAAGAATTTGATAACACCTCACCCCAAACAATGTTTGTTGTCAGGCACAAAGAATTTGGTAACACTTCACCCCAAACAATGTTTGTTGTCAGGCACAAAGAATTTGATAACACTTCACCCCAAACAATGTTAGTTGTCAGGCACAAAGAATTTGATAACACCTCACCCCAAATAATGTTTGTTGTCAGGCACAAAGAATTTGGTAACACCTCACCTCAAACAATATTTGTTGTCAGGCACAAAGAATTTGGTAACACCTCACCCCAAACAATGTTTGTTGTCAGGCACAAAGAATTTGATAACACCTCACTCCAAACAATGTTTGTTGTCAGGCACAAAGAATTTGGTAACACCTCACCCCAAACAATGTTTGTTGTCAGGCACAAAGAGTCTAATCACGCCTCACCCCAAACAATGTTTGTTGTCAGGCACAAAGAATTTGATAACACCTCACCCCAAACAATGTTTGTTATCAGGCACAAAGAATCTAATCACGCCTCACCCCAAACAATGTTTGTTGTCAGGCACAAAGAATTTGATAACACTTCACCCCAAACAATGTTTGTTGTCAGGCACAAAGAATTTGATAACACTTCACCCCAAACAATGTTTGTTGTCAGGCACAAAGAATTTGGTAACACCTCACCCCAAACAATGTTTGTTGTCAGGCACAAAGAATTTGATAACACCTCACCCCAAACAATGTTTGTTGTCAGGCACAAAGAATTTGGTAACACCTCACCCCAAACAATGTTTGTTGTCAGGCACAAAGAGTCTAATCACGCCTCACCCCAAACAATGTTTGTTGTCAGGCACAAAGAATTTGATAACACCTCACCCCAAACAATGTTTGTTATCAGGCACAAAGAATCTAATCACGCCTCACCCCAAACAATGTTTGTTGTCAGGCACAAAGAATTTGATAACACTTCACCCCAAACAATGTTTGTTGTCAGGCACAAAGAATTTGATAACACTTAACCCCAAACTATGTTTGTTGTCAGGCACAAAGAATTTGGTAACACCTCACCCCAAACAATGTTTGTTGTCAGGCACAAAGAATTGAATAATAATTGCTGCAGCACAGACCAGGACAGCCAGAACAATATATGACCTCATCGTGGTTGTTGTGATGGCACTGACATGAGACTGATATCCACAGCAATTTCTTTAAAACTGATATAAACACGCTACCGCTCTTGTTGTTGTGTACGGCCTCTGGTCAACACTATGATCAACAAAGCATTTGATCCACACCTCACAAAAAAATTACAAAGTCAGTAAAAGCATGTAGCAAGTTATCTACACGTACAAAGACTTTAAGGTAACTTCAACTTTAGGTTAAAATGAACAAAGATAATACTTACCTTTCTTGTGTACATTCCTGCCAACCAAACCGCCCACAGGGAACTTTGATCTCCTCTCTCACTGGCCGCCTCACAGCTCGCTTAATGGACTGACTGTATGTGATGAGTGTGCAAGTGCTGAAATGTTTGATTGTTTCTTTAAAAGCTAACAGCCTTTCCTGTAGTCAATTTCCTAAATGCTAAGGAGCCAGTAGTGGGGTGTAATCTACACTTCTATAAGGTATGGTGACAGCTTTACAAAAAAAGGAACACAACAAACTACTGATGTTTTGGTCTACATACGGGCTGAAATGTCAGTATTTGTTGTGTTCCTTTTTTGTTTTGTTTCTCACCTGCATTAAGTTGTTATCAAACTCATAACCCCCTTAGTGGGCATGTAAGAAGACTAATCAACCAACACAGAACTGGAGTCGTCAGTCACTGGACACTTCGAGACTTGCTGAGGAGGGGATCTGAGCACCTATGGACATGTTCGGAGTGCAATGATGATGATCCGCTAATAACTCAATGCTACAGCCCACTACTGGTTCCTTGCTAGGTACAAATAATAATACATACTGGGAGATACTTGCATTAATAGGAAAGTACAAATATACAATTTATTTCCGGTCTGTGATCGTTACCCTATGCTATAGTCATTGAGAACGCCTTTCGTGCAAGACACTGCTGCAATAGCCAATTTTTTTAGTTGGCTGCGTGGCCGTGTGCCAAGCGTTCGGCTTCTCGTGGCAAGGCGCGGTGCCACTGAGTACGGGTTCGATCCCACTTCGGACCATATATTGTTCTTCGTTTTTTTCTATTGTTGTTTGTCTGTCAATTTTTCCGAGTGCTAACACATATTTCTTTGTTCTATTATTGGCTCCTTGCTACCAGCTTTACCACATCACTGCAATTATTAGCCTGTTCCCTCCTAATTACGTAATGTGATTTTGTCATCAAACAAGGGTTTTATTATATGATCTACTGGTGGACTGGTTGGTCTCGAGGCAAGACTCCGGCCTCGAAACAGAGAGGTTGTGGGTTCAAATCCCGGCTGCACCAGTTGGGATTCTTATTCACGATTTCTCTCTGCGGCAACCACCCCTGGTCTCAGCAGCGAGACCCGACTTGAAATGTCAGCTACTCATGGATGGAAAAAATATGAGTACCTCCGAAGACGGAGTTATCTGCCTGTGCGGCAAGGGACCCCAGCGCACACTGCTGCCAGGGAAAAACGAATTAACACACAAAATCCAGTTCCTAGTCTCCAGGGACTTCATCAGAGGTAAAAGCCGGTGAACGCAAAAAAAAAATATGATCTACAAGAAATTGACATGCAGTGAAATCAGAGCTGATATGTAACTCCAAAGATTTAACAGATCCTCTCTTGTTTCCTTTCAGGCATTGATGACTACTAACGTAATAAATTGTTCTCTTTGTCATCTGTCCTTGAAAGATTGTTCTCTTTGTCATCTGTCCTTGAAAGATTGTTCTCTTTGTCATCTGTCCTTGAAAGGATGTTAAGTGGGTGTACATGTTTTATGTTGAGTTTTGAGTAGAACTGTGATATTTGTGCCTTTCGGCCCAACACATCCAACTTCGGGGGCCTCGGTAGCCGAGTTGGGAAAACCACCTGACTGGACTACCAACGTTCGGACAACCTGTGTTCGATTCCCACTGGGAGCAGTGTGAATTCTACTCGTGGTTGGAAAAAAAAAAAAAATACCCCACGGTCGACCCAGCTGTTGGCAGAAATGGGTACCAGGGTATTACCTTGGGAAGGTGAGGAATGTTGCCTTGCATCTGAGTTTCGATGCTTGAGGCAACACTATACAGAAATATCCAAACATTTCTGGATAGGCGGCCGAGCACATATGGGTGGAAACTCGGGTGCTAAGACGCCGGTTCAAGTCTCGTACTTTACCTTACCTTACGTTTGACTACAGCACAGAATTTGTGAGTTCAGGGTTGCCTCCCCTCTTCGATCCCTACTTACTTGGCCAGACTAGACAGGTTAGTCTGTTTCTAGAGACACCGCAAAGAGATAGAACATGGACTGGGCAGTTCTGGATCACCAATCCTGGTGCAAGCCATCAGCTATGAGCCGCTGACAGCTTCCAGTTCTGTTACTGACAGGCACTTTGACTCTGAAGAGATGTCATTTTTCATTTCTTTTTTTTTTTTAAACTGGCATGTTATAAACATGTCAAGAGTAAAAGGCATGTTCCAGCTGAAGGCATTTTTGGTGAAACCGTCATTCTATTTTTGTTTTGTTTCCATAAAGGCAAAGACGACATCCGTGTCACTGGTATTGTCCTTTGTCACTCTGGCGACCGCAGCCGCTATACTTTGGAAAATCGCCTCATAGTCCAGTATGGTTTGCTGACCCCGAGAGGTATGAATGTATCACACTCATACGCATAGTTTCCTTTTGGTTGCTCCTTCCCTTTTGCATAGCCTTCTCTACTGCACATATTTGGGTTCTTTGGTCTACTTACTATGCCATGCTATTTATAGTTCTTCTCCTCTAGTCCCTTATGAGACACTTCGGTGTTCTCCTCTATAACATTTTTTTCTGTGCTCCTTACCCCTCATTTGTTTTTATTGTACCCCACTCTCAGACATCTCACTCTTACCGCCTTTTGAACACCTGTAAGTCTACTATTTGATTCTTTCTCCTTTGTGTTTGCACATTGACCCCTGTGTGAACTCCTCTGGTTCTGTGTGCATTTGCGCACATTTCTGCACGTTCACGACAGCTGCACTTGGTTGCTATTTCCTTTTCAATCGACAGTATAGTTCATTTTGTTTTCTTTAACACATTTTGATTGTTTTTGTTGTTTCGTTATTAGTTTTGTGTGTGTGTGTTTTTTTGTTTGTTCCTGATGAAGGCCTATTGGGCCGAAACGTTGTTTGGTCTGTGTCGTCCATTTATCACGTAAAGCTTCTTACATACCATTTTTTAAATTTTTCCTGTTATCAAACCACCTTTTTTTGTTCCTTTTTAACTTTCATTATCAAAATGTCAGGAATGTGGCTTTTGATATCAGGTTATTTTACAAAAGTACTGCTTAAGTTTATTTATGCAGGAATTGAGCACTTTTTCTTAATTCCCCACCTTTTTATGATAGCTTCTGGAACTCAACCATGAGGGCCATAAAATATAATAGTTCATCTTTCACACATTTCTGGCAGTAGAAATATAATTATAAAGAAGAAATATGACATTTAATAATAATCACCTCTTGGAAATATCAAGCATAAATTACCTTGTCTGGCATCTGTAGCCTTTTGTACCCACTGGACAATGACATTTGTTGCCCAGAACACAGGTACCCCCATTCAAACAGTGCGGAACACATTCAGCAACTAGGGCTGTAAAATGAAAAAATTGTGAATTCATTTAAAACAGAAATAGTTCTTTCTGGTATAAAGTTATAAATTTGGCACACTTTTTAAGAATGTTGAAGACAACATGTACTGGGAATGCGGTCGGAAGATTTATAATAGTTTATTACATTAAAAATAGTAATAAGATAAGAACGTTAAAGAGTAGTCAGAGAATTTTTTGGTACAGTTAACTTTAACTCTTTTCCTTCCTGGTTATTTTGCTGATTTGAACTGAATTAGATTTGTGATTTGATTCTTCTTGTCTGTTCTTTGCGCTTTGTGTATGCACAAGGACCTGTGTGTGGGAACTTCTGGTGATGCGTGCTGTGTGTGCACTTTTTCACTTTGGTACACACACACATACTCCATATGCGCACTAACATTTATTTTCCTTCTGGCCACAGCGCAGTATACAGGGAGGATGTTTTATTTTTTATTTCTCATTCTGGCTCGAAATAATTATTTTTAAAATGTTAAATACATATGTGTGTGTATGTTGTATTTTTTGTTCCTGCTGAAGGCCTATTGAGCCGAAATGTCATTCTATCTTGTGTCATGCACTTGTTACGTAAAACTTTACCCATATCATTTTTTCTCTCTATTTTTGTTTCATTTCTCCCTACAAAATGTTACCAATATAATAATTCTGTAAACATTTATTTGTATATAAAGCATATCACATTATACATCAAATTTAAAAAAAAGACATATTGTACAACAACATGACAAGAAAACATTAGACAAGAAAACAGAACAGAGAATTGAAGCCTTTATGGATATATAGAATAGGTAGGATGGAAAGAAAAGAAAACAAATGATGAAGTCTTAAAACAACTAAAAATGAAAAGAGAACTGCTAAATTGAGTATTGTAGGAACATTCAATAATGTCATGATAATTTTAAGAAAACCAGCACACAAAATTGATAAGCAGTCTTTTACATTTGTTTTCCCCTCTTCTATTTTTAAGTTTATTGCAGTTTTCTCCAACATTTTCCAAGTTTCAAACCCTCTTTATAACAGCCAAACAATGTGTGACATACTTCTAAAACAGCCAAATAATAAATCTGTCTATCTATTGACCTTCGAGCTGTAGCCGGCCCATAGGGCATAGACCAAGATACTCCTTCTCTTATCTGAATATTTGTTCTAGCAGTTTTCAATTCTTTTAAAGATATTTTATCAAATCTCGCCATTTGTCTCTGTTCTGTGCAAGCAGCTCTATCTCATTGAGGGAACCGATTCCTGCTGCTCTAGCCTCTCTCATCAATGTTCTTCTCAGTGTCTCTCTGGGTCTTCCTCTTTTCCTCTTACCTGCTGTTTCCCACATGAGGACTTGCTTTGCTATTCAGTTATTATCTCTTCTCATCACATGTCCAACATATGACCATCGTCTTTTCTTTATTACTGAAGATATTAGTGGTAGTATTTTTCCGGTTGTTGAACCGTTGATCAGAGGTTTAACAAGCCACTATCGTAAAAACTATTTTGTTAATGAAACGTAGTATTAATATCACTGCCTAAAAAAGTCTTCTTTATGCAGCTTGGGAGCCGCAATAGCTCAGTGGTTAGTGAACTGGACTATAAAGGACAAGGGATAGGGTTCGATCCCAACCGACGGCTTCTGGGTTCACCCAGCTTTAAATGGGTACCTGATTTTTTTTTGGAAAATAAAGCAGCACATGCGTAATACCGACCACATTACCCCAAAAATCATGTTCTGAAGATCTGTAAAATATAGGGTCATTAATACCATATTTCCCTATACGCCACTTGGCGTGACGGGAGGTACTTTACTTTTTTTATGCAGCTTATTATAGTCCCATTTCTGCAGAGACTTTCATCTAATAAAAAGTTTGCAGAAAATTAATATACTCGGTCAGGATGTTGCAGCAACACACTGTAATCTTTATCAATAACTACAAACTTGATGTCGTGCAGTGATATAGCTATCTGAGGTCCATCATCAACAACAAACTATCTTTAGATACAGAAATTGACACCCGCATTGGTAAAGCTGCTACCACCTTCACCCGTCTTTCTAGGCATGTTTGGCAAAACAGCAAATTGACAATTAAAACAAAGACCGCAATCTACAATGCCTGCATCTTTAGTATCCTCCTGTTAAACTGTTGGCAGTAAATCTTGGACAACTTATGCAAACCAGGAGAGAAGGCTAAATGCATTCCATGTGCAATGTTTGCGCCATATTTTTGGTATCACCTGGAAGGATAAAGTGACAAACATGGAGGTCATGACTCGCACAGGTCTCCTGAACATCTACATGCTGCTCAAACATGTAGGTTACGCTGGCTTGGCCACGTACACCGTATGAAGATGGCTGCATACCAAAAGATATACTCTATGGACAACTAGCAGATTGCAAAAGAGCTAGGGGGGGTGTAAATGTGACTCTAAACATAAACCCTGCAGCCTGGGAAGAAATAGCTGCAGACTGCAATCTTTGGATTGGAAACACTAAAGCTCAAACTCAAACAAGAAGAAAACAGATTCATAGAAAAAGAGAATACAGGGCAAAAGAGAAGAAAAAAATAGCATTTCTAGGGGTGCTGAAAAATCCATAGTCAACTATGACTAACGGAGGCTACTACTGTAGCCCCAGTATTTCACATTTTTACAAAAGGCTCATTAAAAGTATTTGATATCATAAGTAAAGAAAAAGTAAAGTACCCCCGTCACGCCAAGTGGCGTATAGGGAATATGGTGTTGGTGACCATAAATTTTACAGACCTTCGGCACATGATTTTTGGAGTAATGTGGTCGGTATTACGCCCGTGCCACTTTACTTTCCCAGAAAAAAATCCGGTACCCATTAAAGGCTGGGTGAACCTGGAGCCATCGGTTGGGATCGAACCCTACCTCTTGTCCTTTGTAGTCCAGTTCACTAACCACTGAGCTATCGCGGCTCTTATTTGATATCATAATCATCATCATCATCAAGTACTGGGCCTGCTGGCAAAGGTGATCATGTCTCTCCACAATCTCGACAGTTATTTATCATTTCTGTTGTTGACCTTCTGCCAAGCCATTCTCTTAAGCTGTCTGTTATTTTTTTCTCTTTGCTTCCCTCTATCTTCTTCGTGCCTCAATTTTTCCAGTTGTTACAATATATATTTAAGTTGTTCTCTTCTCATTACATGGCCAAAAATGATGATTGTTTCTTCCAAATATTGGAAATTAGCTCTCTTTTTGCTTTGGCCTCTTTCAGAACATTTTCATTACTATTCATAGCTGTCCATGGTATTCTCAACATTCTTCTGTAAAACCACATTTCTACAGACTCCAGTGATTTTCTTGCCTGTTGTCCTATTGTCCATGATTCACATCCATATGTTAAGACTGGCTCTACATAACATTTAAGAACTCTTTTCCTTGTTTCTATTGTCAAAAATGGATTGCATAGTATCTTCCTCATTTTTTGGAAAGCTTTTGCCTGAGCCATTCTGCATCTCACCTCTTTTGTACATCTTCCGTCTGAGGTTAACAAAGTTCCCAAATATTTAAATTCATTTACCTGTTTTAATATTGTTTGATAATAATAATATTTAATATTGTTTAATATTATTTATTTGATTTACACTACCCAAAAAAAATACATAATTTGTAACTTACCATTCTGACATAAAGGTCCAAAGTATCCAGTTTTGCATTTGCACTGATTATCTCCTACACAAGTGCCTTGGTTGAGACAAGGAGGCTCACAAGCAGCAGCAACTGAAACAAAGAATGTTCTTGATAAAGATACTAGTTTTCAAGAACTTCTCAACACAAAGACACAGAAATGTATCAAGGAGATTGACACCACTGAGAAAAGTGGCAATATTCAACATTAAGGGTGCTTACAAAATAACTCCTTGACTTTAAGTAGTTATAAAATCAAAAACTTACTGGAATATTATTATACATCGGTCACTACAGTTGCATCAACTCACAATTGGACTGAATGTTCCTTTCTCTGATCACAGACGCATCCTTTCTCAGTGAAATTGTTGTACCACTTCAGAATGGATTTGTTAATAGGTTTAAAATGAATTTAAATTTATAAAAATTTAACCAAAATTAATCCCATTAAATTTGTGTTTGAAGGCTGCACAGTCATAACACTGTCAGTTTTAACAAATTTCAATATGCACCAGTTGCATTGCTGTGGGGTGAGCAGAATCTTGAATTTCACTGCCCTCTGGTGGTTAGAGGAGTGCACAAAGACATCATGGGACAGAAAAAGACATTTTTGAGTAAACCTGAATGATATGCAGAAACGCTTCACTGAAGCTGTAAGCTCTATCAAGCTGAATATGCTGCACAGTCTGGTCCAAGCTAGATTATCACACCAATGTTTGCCAAGTAACCGCTGGGACACACACTGAGTGTGACACCGACTGATACCACATGAAACTTTAAGCGTTGATGCAACTGTAGCCACCAATGTGTAAGAATATACTGTAGCCACCAATGTGTAAGAATATACTGTAGCCACCAATGTGTAAGAATATACTGTAGCCACCAATGTGTAAGAATATACTGTAGTCACCAATGTGTAAGAATATACTGTAGCCACCAATGTGTAAGAATATATTGTAGCCACCAATGTGTAAGAATACACCACAGCCACCAATGTGTAAAAATATACTGTAGCCACCAATGTGTAAGAATATACTGTAGCCACCATTGCGTAAGAATATATTGTAGCCACCAATGTGTAAGAATACACCGCAGCCACCAATGTGTAAGAATATACTGTAGCCACAAATGTGTAAGAATATACTGTAGCCACCAATGTGTAAGAATATATAGTAGCCACCAATGTGTAAGAATATATAGTAGCCACCAATGTGTAAGAATATATAGTAGCCACCAATGTGTAAGAATATATAGTAGCCACCAATGTGTAAGAATATACTGTAGCCACCAATGTGTAAGAATATATAGTAGCCACCAATGTGTAAGAATACACCGCAGCCACCAATGTGTAAAAATATACTGTAGCCACCAATGTGTAAGAATATACTGTAGCCACCAATGTGTAAGAATATATAGTAGCCACCAATGTGTAAGAATATACTGTAGCCACCAATGTGTAAGAATATACTGTAGCCACCAATGTGTAAGAATATACTGTAGCCACCAATGTGTAAGAATATATAGTAGCCACCAACGTGTAAGAATATACTGTAGCCACCAATGAGTAAGAATATACTGTAGCCACCAATGAGTAAGAATATACTGTAGCCACCATGAGTAAGAATATACTGTAGCCACCAATGCGTAAGAATATTGCAATAAGCTTTTATTTTATAACTTCTTGAAATCAAGGAGTGTTTGTGTGGACACCCTGTGTTTAGAAAATTCTACATGATCTTCAAAGAAACATGATTGCCATTTATTTTTTTGTTTTACTCCAAACATTGGTCTGCAACAGCTGATCACCAACAATTTCTTTTCTACAGCTGCTTTCTGCAACCCCATCCAGAAGACTTAAATTGTAGTAGCATTTTCTTTAACTTTATTTGTCAGCTTTTCTATGCCCAACCAGATTTCCTCTTCCCCAGTGGGTTCCGCTAACAGCGAGAAAACTGAAAGAATTTATTTTAATATTTGTCTCTATCTCAGCCACTGTAAAGGAAGATAAGTAAAAGTAAGATGAGAAGATAATAATTCCATCAAATATTTATTATGAGCAAAAAGATTATTAAAGAATTGGAATAACTGCAGGTACCTATTAAATCAACATTAAATAAAACAAGAAGAGATAGAATACCAAATGAAACCATTAGAAAAATGGTGGGAATAAAACCCTGCCAAGAATATATAGAACAACAACTTAAATGGTTGGGCCACATGGTCAGAATGAATCCTCACCAATCACATTCAAGGGCATTCTTCTTGAGAATGCACGTTAAAAAGACCAAGAGGAAGACCCAGAAGAAGATGGATAGATGCAGAGATAGAGATATGTAACAACAAAGGAAAATCACTAAATCAGACAGTTCGAGCAGCTTAAGAACGACAAATGATATAAACCACGACACCTTTGCGGTGTCAGTGAAAAGAGAAAAGAAAGAAGAAGAAGATCTATTAAATGTTCATTACTCTCATCTTCTGTTTTGATTGTACAATTCCTACTACCTAAATTCATGTCCTCAGACATTTGATTTTGAAAAATGATGTTCCTAAAAGATTATTTACATTTTAATTTCTATTTAAATCAAGGACTTGATCTGTCTTTTCTGTAACAAAAGTGTATGTTGCGTGCAACATATTTTGTATTTTATTTTTTACCATATGAAGATAGCTGGAGAGAAGAAGGTACCAATCACAATGAATGTTTAAATAAAAGAGTATCTAGGTCCATGCCCTACAGGCCGGCCATGGCTCAAAGGTCAATAGATAGATAGATAGAAAACCAGAAACTATTGGTCAGGATCACCCCTGACCTCTTGTCCTCTGTAGACTAGTCCGCTAACCACTGATGTCCCATGGCTTCCAAACTATTACAGAGATTTCAAATAAGAGAAGGTGTATGCTGCCTGAGAGGCTGGAGCTGGAACAGAATGATATCAGGCTCTGGGCACAGCAGGGACTTAAGGTGTTATGTGGCAAGAACCATTCAGAAGGCAGCAGCAAAATACTGACTGCAGACTATGAGAAATCATTACAGCCAAAAGGAAGAAAATCAATTCATTCTTAACAAAATGCTACAGAAAAATCCTTAAGATACCTTGGATATTAAAAAAAGAGCAAATAAAGACATTTTGAAAAACTTAAACAATAAAAAGAGATGGCTTATAGACACCATTTTAGGAAGGAAATTAAAATACTGTGACCACATCTAAAAGCAAACAGGCTGGAAAGAACAATAATGGAAGGAATAGTTCCTGCACGATGCATCAGGGAGACCAAGAAGAAGGTGGTTTCAAGACATCAGAGACCTTGAACATGACAACAAAAGTGGGAGATATGGCTAGAGACAGATGTTCTTTCAGACTGACTGTGGAGAGTGCAACATTCTGCAAAGGACATGCAACCTGATGATGTACACTGTACACAATGAACAACTGTATGATCAATAAGTCATTAGTATTTTGTACACTTACGCAGACTGTCTTGAGAGCCATCTCTCCTCCACCGACAATGTGGACCATCATACTCTGGTGGGCACTGACAGATGTTGGGCTTCACACACTGGCCTCCATTGAGACATTTGGGATTACAGACAACTAACAAGAACAAGACAATGTTATAGAATATGGATTTTTATGATAAAATTTTACACATAAAAAAATGAAATAAAAGCTAAATTGTAATGTTGTGAAAAAGGTAAAGGGTGTCCTATAACATATGTTGTACTCCATGCACGGCCCACATTATTCATTTTTGTTTCACTGTGTTCTGCCAGGTTGTCCTTAGTCTGCCTCTCTTTGACTCCAATGTATAGTTTCTTCTTCAGTGTTCTAGCTTGTGATCATGTGAACTTGGCCCTTTGTTCTGTTTCATGATGGAGATGTAGGAACAATAGCATGAAATGACATGAGCTGGTTGATATTTCCATGTGCGTCTTTATTTTTCCCCTAAATCTGCACCCTGGATGACACACTCTGTCTTTGGCAGGCTGGGTCTTGGTTTGACATAGGAATTTTCCTTCTCGTAAGGTGGATGTTGGCCAGGGTTGTTGCTGCTGAAGCAACACCACTGAACACTGCTACTGAAGGTAGACCAGTTTCATATATTGTAAGTTTATCAAAGTGTTTTCCCCTGTTGTCATTTCTACAGCAAGTGTCCCTTTTTATGTAGAAAATGTTAATAGCACTATATTACAAACCTCTGATAGAGTTGTCAGCACTATGTTACAAACCTCTGATAGAGTTATCAGCACTATGTTACAAACCTCAGATGGAGTTATCAGCACTATGTTACAAACCTCAGATGGAGTTATCAGCACTATGTTACAAACCTCAGATGGAGTTATCAGCACTATGTTACAAACCTCAGATGGAGTTATCAGCACTATGTTACAAACCTCAGATGGAGTTATCAGCACAATGTTATAAACCTCAGATGGAGTTATCAGCACTATGTTATAAACCTCAGATGGAGTTATCAGCACTATGTTACAAACCTCAGATGAGTTATCAGCACTATGTTACAAACCTCTGATAGAGTTATCAGCACTATGTTACAAACCTCAGATAGAGTTATCAGCACTATGTTACAAACCTCAGATAGAGTTATCAGCACTATGTTACAAACCTCAGATAGAGTTATCAGCACTATGTTACAAACCTCAGATAGAGTTATCAGCACTATGTTACAAACCTCAGATGGAGTTATCAGCACTATATTACAAACCTCAGATGGAGTTATAAGCACTATGTTACAAACCTCAGATGGAGTTATAAGCACTATATTACAAACCTCTGATAGAGTCGTAACGATAGAGTTGACACCATTATGTTACAAATCTATGATAAATTTGACAGCACTATGCTACAAACTCCCAACAAGGATGACTTGGGTGCCCCCTTACCTGTTCAAATCTACTCCAGTCTGGTAGAACCTGCCAGGAAAATCCCCACTGGCATTGCTTCAGGTGTGGTCAGGGTACTTGAACTATCAGATTGTGACACGATAGGAGAACCTTTATTGACAGTCAAACTCCCACAGCAGACAAAGACGGGTATGCAAACTGGTGTCTCCTGTGATGTACATACTCCTCAAACTTTCTCTAATGCCTTTTTGTTCACCTGTTCCATTTCCAACTTTAAAATCTAGTTATCTAAAGTTGACAGACACATTAACCCTAGATTATGATTTTCATTCTGAATTGAAACACAAATTCCTCAAAATTTGACATTTTCCCATATTCATACATTACCCCCCCCCCCCCCCCTTTCTCTCTCTCTCTCTCTGTACCTTCGTAATTATCACTTTCGGCAACCAATGAGTGCTTAATTTGTTCCCATTGCTGTTGGGAGTTTTTTTTTCCCCTTTGTGACTCAGGAAACATGGTGAATGCGGTCACTGAACATACTGATAGACCTACAGCGGCCGTATCGGTCCATGATATGAAACTTAGGTCATAAATCAACCTGAGCCAGGAGTTTTGAGTTGCTGTGTTTTGCCTAGTGTGAACACATGGGACTGTGTCAAGAGTTCAGAGAAATTACTATGTGTAGAACACCTAATGTAACATTTAAGTGGTAGTAATTTTTACTACGGTATCATAACTAGGAGAGTTGTAGTTAGTCATGCCAATGGAATCATCCAAATTAAAACTCATTTCATTGAAGGATCCAAACAAAGAAAGGCAGCTGCAGTCCCCATCATATCAGCCACAACACACACCAAAAGACATGAGGCATAGTGAAAGTGAAAGCAGATGAACTGTCCTTCCTCATATGATATGATTCATCATAAGCAATTGGAATATCAGAACACGATCTGGATGAAAAACACAGCTCACAGGGTGCACAGAGCACTAAACTCAGTAGCTCTGGCAGCAAGCCGGACTTGGAATATGCGGAAATTGCAAGAAGGAACAATTTTCAGACTCAGCGTTAAGGGTTCCTGCCGCCTATCCACCATTTTGACTGGAAGTCCAACTGGGAGAGTCACAGTTAGGTACCATAACCTAAGGTTAAATGCAGTAGAAATATAGAAGTGAACAAAGAATTATAAGGATCAAATCAAATGAGAAAAAAACATCAATTTTTTTTTTAATTATGAAGAAAAAAAATTAGCAAAAGCAGATACAAAAGAGAGAGCAGGACTCAATAAAGAAAAGAAATGAAAGAGCATGATGATGAGCATTCCAAGAAGTGATTTAATCTATACCAACCTATAATGCAGCCAGACCCTGCAAATCCTTCCTGACATTGACAAGTATCTGGTCCAATACACCTGCCACCATTTTGACACTTTGGTCTACATACAGCTTTTGATGTTTATTTTAAGGGAAGTAAGAGTTAACATAGACAAATTAATGCAAGCTAAGTTAAATGTTTTCTAATATAAGATAAATTATAAATTATTGAGGTGACCACACAGTTTGTGATATTAGATAAGATCATACAGTTTATCATTATGAGATAAACCATATAGTTTATGATATAAGATAAGATTTCACTATATGTGATAAAAGATAAGATTACACAGTTTATGATATAAGACTACAGAGTTTTTTGTTTTTGTTTTTTAATATATAAGATAAGGTCACACAGTTTATGAAATAAGACCACACAGTGCTTATGACATAATTTAAGATCACAAATGAATGTTTAGGTAGAATAAAAAAGGTAAGAGCACAAGATTTATGATATAAGATTGAGGCTGTCTAAAGTAGGCATTCTTGGAACAGGAGTAACATCCAGTCCAATCTGCTGAGATATAACTAGAGCAAAGTAAAATGTGTCCTGAGACATTTCAATGTATTCAATCTTCATTATACTGGGCACAGTCTTTGAAGGAGCTGCGATAGCTCAGTGGTTAGTGAACTGGACTACAAAGGACAAGGAGTAGGGTTCGATCCCAACCGACGGCTTCTGGATTCACCCAGCCTTAAATGGGTACCGGTTTTTTTTCTGGGAAAGTAAAGCGGCATGGGCATAATACCGACCACATTACCCCAAAAATCATGCGCTGAAGGTCTGTAAAATTTATGGTCAATAACACCATATTCCAGGGAGCCGCGATAGCTCAGTGGTTAGTGAACTGGACTACCACGGACAAGGGGTAGGGTTCGATCCCAACCAACGGCTTCCGGGTTCACCCAGCCTTAAATGGGTACCGGATTTTTTTCTGGGAAAGTAAAGCAGCACGGGCGTAATACTGACCACATTACCCCAAAAATCATGTGCTGAAGGTCTGTAAAATATAGGGTCACTAACACCATATTTCCCTATACGCCACTTGGCGTGATGGGAGTACTTACTTTTTACTTAACACCATATTCCCTATATGCCACTTGGCGTGACGGGGGTACTTTACTTTACTTTTACTTACAGTCTTTGAAGCTGAAGGTTAAAAGTTCTTTCATTCTGTTATTTACCTTCCCCAACTCACAGAGGCAGGTACAAATTTTATTCAGTTGGGCTGACTTGAAATCAAACCCATGTTCACTTCATTGCCAAACCAGCATGTTTTCGTTTATGTCCCTGGACACTCAGACATGAAAGGAAGTGAACAATTTAGCAGGAATGGCTACCATGGATGGTGGACATGCAAAGGACCAGGCTGTCATTTTGAATGTTTTCAGAGAGATAGGAAGAGCTAATGATTCAGTCCATGATCATGAATCTACAACCATGTCCAGTCTGCATAAACATCAGGTCCAAATTTGGAGATGCTAGAAATGAGCACTATGCAGGAAGACACACAGAAGAATATCGAAGACACACAGAAGAATATAAGAGACACACAGAAGAATATCAAAGACACACAGAAGAATATCAAAGACACACAGAAGAATATCAAAGACACACAGAAGAATATTGATGACACAGAAGAATATCAAAGACACACAGAAGAATATCGAAGACACAGAAGAATATCAAAGACACACAGAAGAATATCAAAGACACACAGAAGAATATCAAAGACACACAGAAGAATATCAAAGACACACAGAAGAATATGGAAGACATGCAGAAGAATATTGAAGACACGCAGAAGAATATCAAAGACATGCAGAAGAATATTGAAGACACGCAGAAGAATATCAATGACATGCAGAAGGATATCGAAGACACGCAGAAGAATATGGAAGACACGCAGAAGAATATTGAAGACACACAGAAGAATATCGAAGACACGCAGAAGAATATACACACACAAGAATATCGAAGACACGCAGAAGAATATCGAAGACATGCAGAAAAATATTGAAGACATGCAGAAGAATATCGAAGACACACAGAAGAATATCAAAGACACACAGAAGAATATCGAAGACACGCAGAAGAATATTGAAGACACACAGAAGAATATCGAAGACACACAGAAGAATATCGAAGACACACAGAAGAATATCGAAGACACACAGAAGAATATCGAAGACACGCAGAAGAATATGGAAGACACGCAGAAGAATATTGAAGACACACAGAAGAATATCGAAGACACGCAGAAGAATATCGAAGACACACAGAAGAATATCGAAGACACACAGAAGAATATCGAAGACACACAGAAAAATATCGAAGACACACAGAAGAATATCAAAGACACACAGAAGAATATCGAAGACACACAGAAGAATATCGAAGACACACAGAACTGGAGTCGTCAGTCTCCTCACACAGAAGAATATCGAAGACACACAGAGCTGGAGTTGTCAGTCTCCTCACACTGAAGAATATCGAAGACACACAGAGCTGGGGTTGTCAGTCTCCTCACACTGAAGAATATCGAAGACACACAGAAGAATATCGAAGACACACAGAGCTGGAGTCGTCAGTCTCCTCACACAGAAGAATATCGAAGACACACAGAGCTGGAGTCATCAGTCTCCTCACACTGAAGAATATCGAAGACACACAGAAGAATATCGAAGACACACAGAGCTGGAGTCGTCAGTCTCCTCACACTGAAGAACATACAAAGGAGGAGATCTCAACATCAATAGACCTGTGCAATGAGTATGGTCTGTCAACTAAACTAAACTAGACTAAACAAAACAGAAGTGAATGGAACTAAACTAAACTAAACTCTTAAAAGCCAAAAGACTAAGAAGAAAAGTAAACAATTTTATGACATAATGCATACTCACGCAAGTAACAGAACCTTCCAGCCCAACCAGGTGGACAGACACACAAGTTATGTCTCTGACACACTCCATCATGGGCACAAGGAGGCATGCACACAGGGCTACAGGTCGGACCAGAGTAACCAGTAGGACAGAGACACTTGTTTGGACCAGTGCACACTCCATTGTTCTGACATGCTGGTTCACATATAGCTGGAGAAGGTCATTGACAATATTATGACTTATAGTTATATATATATATATATATATATATATATATATATATATATATATATATATATATATATATATATATATATATATATATATATATATATATATATATATATATATATTTATTATATATATAGTATCTTTATTATTTTTATTAATTAGAACTGGAAACCAATTGGGAATGTTTCAACAAATAAAACAGGGTGTTAGACAAGGTTGTGTGCTGTCACCAGATTTGTTTAATATTTACAGCGAGATTATTTTAAGATCCATAAGGGGCATGCCTGGAATAACAATTGGAGGTCATAACATAATCTAAGGTATGCTGATGATACAGTCTTAATCACTAAGAGTGAAAATGAGTTACAAGAAATGTTGGACATTATAGTGAAAGAAAGCAAAAATAAAGGACTCAGCCTTAATAGCAAAAAGACAGAGGTAATGGTAACAACAAAGAAAAAGACATCACCTCAGTGCAAAATAAAGACAAGTGGAACAATATTAAAACAGGTAAATGAATTTAAATATTTGGGAACTTTGTTAACCTCAGACAGAAGATGTACAAAAGAGGTGAGATGCAGAATGGCTCAGGCAAAAGCAGCGTTCCAAAAAAATGAGGAAGATACTATGTAATCCATTTTTGACAAAAGAAACAAGAAAAAGAGTTCTTAAATGTTACGTAGAGCCAGTCTTAATATATGGACGCGAATCATGGACAATAGGACAACAGACAGGAAAATCACTGGAGTCTGTAGAAATGTGGTTTTACAGAAGAATGTTGAGAGTACCACGGACAGCTAAGAAGAGTAATGAAGATGTTCTGAGAGAGGTCAAAGCAAAAAGAGAGCTAATTTCCAATATTAGGAAGAAACAATCATCATTTTTGGGCCATGTAATGAGAAGAGAACAACTGGAATATATTGTAACAACTGGAAAGATTGAGGGACAAAGAGATAGAGTGAAGCAAAGAGAAAAAATAACAGACAGCTTAAGAGAATGGCTTGGCAGAAGGTCAACAACAGAAATGATAAATAGCTGCAGAGATCGAAAGTTGTGGAGAGACATGATCACCTACGCCAGCAGGCCCGGTACTTGATGATGATATATAGTATATTATTATTATTATATATATTATAGTTACTAAAGTCAAGGTGGATTGGAACAAAAATTTCTAGGGTCATTAAAGATGGCATCATTTTAATTCCAGCGGAAGAAGCTCCTTAGGATGGCTTTGATAATTATCATCACCATCAAGTATCATGCCTGCTGGCGTAGGTGATCATGTCTCTCCACAACCTTCGATCTCAACAGTTATTTATCATTTCTGTTGACCTTCTGCCAAACCATTCTCTTAAACTGTCTTGTATCTTTTCTCTTTGCTTCCCTCTATCTGTTCATTCCTCAATTTTCCCAGTTGTTATAATATATTTTAGCTGTTTCCTTCTCATTGCATGGCCAAAAATGATGATTGTTTCTTCCTAATTTTGGAAATTAGCTCTCTTTGCTTTGGTCTCATTCAGAATATTTTCATTACTCTTCTTAGCTGTCCATGGTATTCTCAACATTCTTCTGTAAAACTACATTTTACAGCCTCCTGTGATTTTCTCGTCTGTTGTCCTATTGTCCATGACTCACATCCATATGTTAAGACTGGTTCTACATAACATTTAAAAATTCTTTTTTTGTTTCTATTCTCAATAAATAAAAACACAAAAATGGAGCTCTTAAAAAACATCAGAAAGAAGCAATGAACATTTTTCGGGCACATCATGAGAAGAGGAAAGTTGGAATACTTGGTTACAACTGGCAAAATAAAAGGAAAGAGAGATCACGGACGACAAAGAGAGAAAATACTGGATAACTTGGTGTCATGGCATGGAAAACAGTCAACAACAGAACTGATATGATGCACTGTAGATACAAGATTGTGGAGGGACAGGATTGCCTACACCAACCGGTATGGCACATGATGATGATGATGATTCTCAATAATGGATTGCACAGTATCTTCCTAATTTTTTTGGAAAGCTGCTTTTGCCTGAGCCATTCTGCATCTCACCTCTGTTGAACACCTACCATCTGAAGTTAACATTGTTCCCAGATATTTAAATTCATTTACCTGTTTTAATAATGTTCCACTTGTCTTTATTGTGCATTGCGGTGATGTTTTTTTCTTTGTTGCTACCATTACTTCTGTTCTTTTTGCTATTAAGGCTGAGTCCTTTATTTTTGCTTTCCTTCACTATAGTAAAGTAAGTAAAGTACCCCCGTCACGCCAAGTGGCGTTTTCCTTCACTATAATGTCTAATATTTCTTGTAACTCATTTTCACTCTTAGCGATTAAGACTGTATCATTAACATACCTCACATTATTTATATTATGACCTCCAATTGTTATTCCAGGCATGCCCCTTATGGAGTTTAAAATATTCTCACTATACATATTAAACAAATCTGGTGACAACACACAAACTTGTGTAACACCCTGTTTTATTTGTTGAAACATTTCAAATTGATTTCCAGTTCTTATGGCCACTGTTTGGGTAATGAACAAGAGAAGTGAAGAAATATTAAAAGACTTAAACATCGAAAAGAACTAACTTATAAACAACATCTTACAAAGAAAATTAAAATACTATAGCCGCATCAAAAGACACAGTGGGCTAGAAAGAACAACAATGAAAGGCATGATTCTAGGACGACGAGACAGAAGCAGACCAAGAAGAAGGTGATTTCAAAGCATCAAAGAGACTTCATTAGAAAAAGCAGAAGATCTGGCTAGAGAAAGATATTCTTTCTGATGGGCTGTGATGAGTGCAATGTCTTAGAAAATCAACCTGACGGAAGAATCTTGTGGTTGCTGTACATTGGTTGATGAATGATTATTGATTCAATCTTCTCTGAAAAAATAAACTCTTACTAGTGATTGTGCTGAATTGTTCTGACCCTGCAGCCAAGTGCATCCATCTTCAGTGGTGTATTATGGGAGCTACTCCCTAGCCCTACTCTTCGCAGATGACCAATGCCTAATATATGAGGATGAAAACCTGCTACAACAGCATTTAACATCTCTAGATAAAAGCTGCACAAACTACAGTATGAAAATTAACACAGCAAAAACAGAGGCTATAAGAATAAGCAAATTAAGACACCCATTAAACATTAAGATCAAAGATAAAGAAACAAAACAAGTAGAGGAATTCAAGTATTTAGGCACAATGTTCATAGAAGATGCAAAAAAGAAAAAGAGAAATTGACATGAGAATACAAAAAGCAAATTCTGTCACATACCAGCTTTCACCATTGCTAAGACATCCAAACATTTCTATGCCAGCTAAACAACAAATCATAAATAGCATTTTCATACCAGCTTTGTGCTATGAAAGTCAAACATGGACCCTTTCTAAATCCCATTTAAGAAAGATCAAAACATGTGAGATGCGATGCTTGAGAAAAGTAACAAACAACACAAGAAGAGATAGAATACCAAATTAAACCATAAGAAAAATGGTAGGAACAAAACCCTGCCAAGAATATATAGAACAACAACAACTTAAATGGTTTGGCCACCTGGTCAGAATGAATCCTTCCCTATCACCATCAAGGGTGTTCTTCTTGAGAATGCATGGAAAAAGACCAAGAGGAAGACCCAGAAGAAGATAGATAGATGCAGTGAGAGAGACATGTAACAACAAAGGAAAATCACTAATTCAGACAGTTCAAGCAGCTCAAGAACGACAAATGATATAAACCACGACACCTTTTAGGTATCAGTGAAAAGAGAAAAGAAGAAGAAGTGAAAGACTACAGGAGGTCCTATGTGCCAGCTAATGGCAGTGGAAAGATCAGAGAAAAGAAGAAGAAGAAGGCTCCTTAGCCCCTGCTTGTACAAAACAAGAGACAGCAATTATTTATAGTGAGATTTGTATCTCCCATTTCTATGGTCATAGTTGGCTTGTAGTAAAATCTTTACTTGTTCCCATTTCTATCTGTCATGATGAACAATGAAAATCTATCTTTAATGGAAATAATGTCTGAGTAAAGACGAAACAAAGAAAATCTACCTTTAATGGAAATAATGTCTGAGTAAAGACGGAACAAAGAAAATCTACCTTTAATGGAAATAATGTCTGAGTAAAGACGGAACAAAGAAAATCTACCTTTAATGGAAATAATGTGTGAGTAAAGACGGAACAAAGAAAATCTACCTTTAATAGAAATAATATCTGAATAAAGACAATTTCTAGTCAGAAGACAAAGAAAACAGCAAGGTTGAACTGCTGTAAAGATAACCCAATGGTGGCTAGATGAGGTAACTGTAACTTAAAGTGCTGTAGAGGAGAAAGGTATTGAGTCAACTGTACCAGACCACATCACATGGACGCCAGTGCTCTATCTCACTGTTATTACCTTTCAAAATTCACTGAGCCTGGTACCCATTACTTTTCTAGCTGGGCTGAGTGGAGAATGCTAGACTGAATACACTTTATTGCCAGGTCTGTGCACTCATTGTTAAGCTGTTGATACTTCCAATGCCAATTAATCTAGTAATACATTTCTTTATAAATTCAATATGGCTGATGTTTATCCTGGTCTCCATGACAATGGGATGATTTTAACACAAACAGAATTATTTGTTCATATACAGTCCACAGTATAATCTGTCTGCCTGTCTATTATCCTTTCAAGCCGAAGATGGCACATGGGGCAGAACTTCTAAACTTTAGTGTCAGACAATCTTTCAACTGTCAGACCTTGCACAGGATCTACATTATGTCTCACCACATAGCTCTGTTCTGGGTGAGTTGCTCAATCTCGGCAAGAGAACTGATACCTGCTGTTGTTGAGTCTCACTTTAATGTTCTTTTTAGAGCTTATCCAAGTCTGTCTCTTTTTCTTTTACCTCTGTTTCCCATTTGAGTGCCTGCTTTTAGATTCTTTTGTTGTCTCTTCTCAAAACAGGACCGACATATGACCACCTTCTTCTCTTGATCATAGTTGGTATTTAATAAATTACTTAGGTTATGTAAATTGCATTTTAAAATTACAGTAGAACAACACTTTAAAAAGCATATAAAGTGTTGAGCAGTAAACACCAACAGACACAACCAATGTATAATGACTAAAAGGGTTTTGTCAAGAGCTAGAAGTGACATAATCCATGTGTTCTGATTATGCTGCTCATGATAAAGATCTACTGCAGAAACCCTCACTGTGTCTGTTAATGTTTTGATGATAAACTTATTTCATCCTTCCAATGCAGTCAGACATCAAAACAAGAGCTTCTAGTGTTCATAAGTCTATATTCTGGGCCAGCTTCTCAATCTCATTAAGAGAGTTGATGCCTCCTATTTTTGCCTCTCATGTCAGTCTTCTCCTCAGTGTCTCTCAAGATCAGCTTCTTTTTATTTGTTCTGTTGTTTTACAAATGAGGGCACGCTCTGTTAACTATCTGATTATTTCTCTTCATCACTTGGCCGAGAAGTGCCTTTCATCATATATTTTTTTTTAAACTGCTGTCCATTTTATTTCTTTTTCATTGCAGAAAGGTAAAGGTAAAAGAGGCTGAGGCAGACCAAGACTAACATGGACGAGTAACATTAAAAGATGGACAAGTCAACCTATGACAATCTGCACCATCAAAGCAAGAGACAGAGTGGAATGGTGCTCCATGGTAGCCAACCTTCGATGTGGAGACAGCACTCAATGATGATGATGATAATGAAAGGTTCCTTTCACACCTTCCTAGGTGTGTAGATGGTATTAGTGATCATATTTTTTTCCCAATAACCATTGCACATTTTTGGGTCATTATCATGCCAGTACACCTTTACTACCCAGAAACCTCTCTGGTACTAATTTTTAGAAGCAGAGCTTTATTTTTCCGAAAAAAAAAATCTGTCATTTCTGAGAATTGAACATAGATCCTTCTTGTTTCCTCCCTCTTTTTTCATTGAGAGAACATCAAAAACATTATAATCATGGTTCACATAAACATTTAATGAAAAACATCTTGTGCAATAAGTTCACGTCAATAGAAAAAGAGAGTTCATCTGTGCTATATACAGCCAATTCTGGCTTCCTATGGAAGCGAATCATGGACAGAAGACAAACAAGTGAAAAGACGACTAGAGACCACAGAGAAGGGATTTCTCAGAAGAATGTTGAAAGTTCCCTAAGCAAGCAAAAAGACCAAGGAGGACATTCTCAAAGAGGCCAACACAAAAAGGGAGCTCCTAAAAAACATCAGAAAGAAACAATCAACATTTTTCAGGCACATAATGAGAAGAGGAAAGTTGGAATACTTGGTTACAACTGGCAAATTACAAGGAAAGAGAGATCGTGGATGACAAAGAGAGAACTATTATATATTATACTAGATAGCTTCGTTATAAGATAGTTTCGTGTAATAGCATGGAAAACAGTGAATAACAGAACTGATACGATGCACTGTGGATAGAAGATTGTGGAAGGGCATGATCGCCTATACCAAACGGTATGGCACATGATGATGATGATATAAACTTATTTTTCCATAATCTATTAAGTCAAATTTAAAAAAAAGCGATGAAAAAAAGATGTGCCCTGAATGACCACAGTGTATTGTAACAAAACTGTACGTTTATGACATTGTAATGAGAAGTTCTTCAAGAAAGACAAATGAAAAATAAAGTGGGGCATATTTAGAAGTATAAAATTAATAAATATATATATATATTTATACTTCTAAATATGTTCCACTTTATTTTTCATTTGTCTTTCCTGAAGAACTTCTCATCACATTGTCACAACTGTACAATATATGTATATATGGAGCCGCGATAGCTCAGTGGTTAGTGAACTGGACTACAAAGGACAAGAGGTGGGGTTCGATCCCAACCGACAGCTTCAGGATTCACCCAGCCTTAAATGGGTACCAAATTTTTTTTGTGGGAAAGTAAAGCGGCACGGGCGTAATACCAACCACATTACCTCAAAAATCATGTGCTGAAGGTCTGTAAAATTTATAGTCATTAACACCATATATATTATAAATAAAGAGCCGCTCATAACAGGACCTGATAGTCTTCAATGAGAAGGGAAATAGGGGTAGGTTATGATATTGATTACATTCTTTATTATTAATTATACTATCGTATGAAATGTCTTTACTGTTAATTTAGGTACTTGCGTATTTATATACAATATTATAGAGCTTCAAAGAGTGTTACACCAAAAATGATTATCTAGATGTTATGTTTTCACTATTATACAATGCAACAGGGATATTCGTGATGATGATGATGATTAGAGAAACAACAAAACAGGTTGAAGAGAGGGACATGAACAACTATACATAAGGATTTATGAAGTGTGACCACTTACGTTCACAGATGAGAAAATCATTGGCATCTCTGCGTGGCTGGTAATTTGGTAAACATTCACATTGGAATCCACCAGGCAGATTAACACAAGTCTGAGGGCAGCCCGCATTATGTATCTGACACTCATCCACGTCTTTGAGAGAGAGAATAAAGGCTCAAATTGAGTAACTTGATTGCATAATTTTCACACATTTTTTGTCCAGGTAAATGTGTACACTTGACCAAGTAAACCCTTTCAAAGCCTTCTCCTGTTTTCTTCTATATCCTCTTTTGTCTTTTGGCTTAGAGGGAAAATGGGGTGGTCTTGACAATGTTTTTTTTAGTTAGCTTCAAACAAAGTGCTTTGTGTGACATCAGATATTAATTATGCTTGCTTGTTGCTTGAGGAGTCTTCCTCTACTTCTTCTGTTGTTGCATCTGGTGGTTAATGCTTATTGTGAAATGCTATGCCAGTAACCATGTTACATGTCCAAACCACATTCACCGGTAATGTGTGCATGTGTGTGTGTGGTGTAGGGGTGGGGGGGGGGGGGGGGGGAAATGGTCCAGAGGTAGAACATCAGCCTTTGGACAAGAAGGTTCCAGGTTCGAATGCCATCACAGGCAGTGGGAATTTTTCACTTTGAATCTGTGCTTGTTGAACACTGAGCATGTCGTACTAATATCCTCTTATACTTCATTGTGATTGTCTGTCCTAACATATAGGAGTTTGTAATTGTGTCACAGTCAACATCAAACTGTGATATTTGTATCTTTCAAACCTTATTAAACACATCTGATTTCATTACTCTGAGATCAGGTTTATCTTCTGCAGGTCTTCAACAGTCCAACCAATCCCAGAGCCTCAAAGAAATAAAAATAACCCCGAAGCAAGTTATGAAAACAGAATGTAGGGATTTGCATGGAAAATATGAACCAGAACATGACAGCCTAAACAAACTTAGCAGACATGAGCAGACCAAGATGACTCATCTCAGGTCATTGTGGCCTCACAGCACATCTACATAAGATAGGACTCAGTGACACTGCAACATAACTGTGACACTGCAACATAACTGTGACACTGCAACATAACTGTGGAACAGCCAAACAAACTCCAGCACATACACTGCAGGACTACAGCACTTAAACACCCTAAGAACACAAAATTGTGGCCCACAGAAACAACCCTACATGACAAGCTATGGGGAACTGGTGATGACCACAAATGCAATGTCTTGTTCATGACCCAAGCTGGTCTAAATGTCTAAATTCGTAGCAATAGCAGATCGGTGATGTAGAAGAAAAATGTTTATCTTCCTTCATTAATCAGGCCAGACTAAACAGTCCTGTTTCCAGGAACACCATGTGGCGTAAAGTCTTGGTCAGCTCTGGTTTAAACCCTCATGCCAGCAGTCAACTAAGACAGTCGACAGATTGCTGTCAGTTGATATAATTTTTAATGTGTTAAATACTAATAATAAGATAATTATTACATGACCTGTTATGTCATCTCTGCTGCAGATAATTAACTGATATGGGTTTGACATTAGCCAAAACCACTTAGACTGTAGAAGTTCAAGTGATGATTGTAACAGCTTACCTGTTATTCCAGAAGCTGAAGCCTGTCATCCTATAAATACTGCAAGACTAGGTTTTCTATATCAACAAACACCACTACTGACTACAGTTATCTTCACTTCATTAGCCAGTTTATTTGATCCTGTCCATTTTGCCTCCAACTATTTTGACCCTAACTGTTATGGTTAGTTAGTTATGGTTATGGTTAGTCGAAGGCCCTGGTATCACCACAAACAAATTAAAATCCAAAAAAAACCACAACACAACGCAGACACGCCCACTTAGCGTCCTTTTAAGGGCGGATGATCAAGAGGTATACTCCTTTAGTCATCGGGCGAACGCAAGCAAGCAAGCAAGCATACTAACACAAAGGCTCCTGGCAAGCATCAACCTATCTTTTTTTTTTCATTTTTGGTGTTAATCATTTGTGTACCACTCCTCATGGGGGCCTTGTTTTCTATATAAAATGAATACTTTAGTTTTTTAAGATAACTGCTAGCGCTTTGCGACACAGATTATTACACGACACATGGCGATGGGAGGTTTCCCAAAATGATGTAAAAAAAACACCAAAACTACTCTTGTTTGGTGCACTTTTGCAAGGATGCCACCATTTTGTAGAACTGTTTCCTAGGTTCCCATGTGTGTTAACACCAGTTATTGGTAGTTGAAAGTCATCACATCCACATATCAGACACACATGACACATAGTTCACGTACGTGGTTTTTAATACAAATTTTCTGGTTTTAACTATCATTTATTAAAACTTGGCTTATTGTACATTGTTTTATATGTTATGATTACATTACTACATCTATCTATCTATCTATTGTCCTTTCGAGCCGAAGACGGCAGATAGGGCAGAACCACAATCTCAAAAACATAAACCTTGCGTGCCAAAATGGCACATATTGCAGAGATCACTGCTTCTAAAATCTGTTTCCATAACAATAGTTTTTACAATGACAGCTTGTCAAGCCATCGATCAACCTCCTTAGTTGCCTCTTACGACATGCTTGGCAGGTCACAGTGTCACTATTCTTTACTCATAATGAGACCCCGTAACACATACTACATACAATAATATAAACAACAATAAAATACAATTGTGTATGTAAAACAGACATGTATAATAAGAATAGATTAGTTCCATTTTGTTCAAAAATTATTTGTGGATTCTCTAGCCCTAAACCTATTTGCTAGTCCTAAACTTACCATCACATGTTCTTCCATCACTGTTTAGCACATATCCAGCACCACATCTACAGTAAAATTCTCCTGATTCATACGTCAGACATTCCTGAGAACAACCACCATTATTTAGGTCACATCTGGTAGTTTCTGGTAATGAGAAATTGATAAAACAAATTCTATTTCAATGTCCAAGCTAACATGCATTGAATAATTGCACAAGTAATAACACAGAAGTAAGAATGTAAAGAGCCCCCATCTTGCCAAGTGACGTATAGGGAATATGGTGTTAGTGACCATATATTTCACAGACCTTCAGCACATGATTTTTTTGGGGTAATGTGGTCGGTATTATGCCCGTGCCGCTTTACTTTCCCAGAAAAAATCCGGTACCCATTTAAGGCTTGGTGAATCCGGAAGCTGTCGCTTGGGATCGAACCCTACCTCTTGTCTTTTGTAGTCCAGTTCACTAACCCCTGAGCTATCAAGTGGTAACATAAATAAGATTATTGTTTTGTTTATTTGTGTGTGTCAGCTTTACATGTCTAGTGAAGTCCTGAGGGATTTAATTTTGTGTGAATATCATTTTTTCCTATTTTTCACACTGGCAGCCATGTGTTTAGGTGTCCCTCGCCATACAGACAGATATATTCTTTGACTTTGGAAGTACTCTCATTTTTTATTGTTGAGAGTTTTGACATTTTCGGGTAGATTTTTCCTATCAATTTAGCCCGGACATCTGCCATCTTTGGCCTACTCTTTTCAATTTCCAACTGCCCAGGGTATTTAACATGCACAGAATGCACGTGGGACCTCGTGTTTTGAGCCATTATCTGAGAGGGCTGGACATCGGATAATGGCTACCCAAAGATCGGGGGAGGGAAATGTCATGAAGAAACCACAGATTAAAAGTGAAAAATTTCCACTGCATGTGGTGGGATCTGAATTCAAGATCTTCTTGTCCAGAGGTCAATGTCTTACAATTACACCACCCAGACACACTGTAATGAAATCATTTTCAAGAAGACGTGAACTTTCGGTATATGGTGGATAGGCGGTGGGAACAATTGAAGGCTATGCATGAAGTGTTCCTTGTTGCAGTTTCCTCATATTACAAGTCCGGCTTGTTGCAGGAGCTACTGAGTTAAGTGCTCTGTGCATACCGTGAGCTGTGTGTCTCATCCGTTTTGATCATGTTTCGATATTCCAATTGTTAACGATGAATGACGATATTGTATGACAGGGAGCAGTTGGCTGTGTTCACTTTCTGCGCGGTTTCGCCTTATGTCTTTTGGCGTGTGCTGAGACTGCTACGATGGGGACTACAGTTACCTTTCTTTGTTTGGGAGATGAGATTCAGATGATTACGCTGGCATGGGCGGTTGAGCAATTATGGATTTTAATTCGTTTGCAGTGATACCGGGGCCTTCCATAAACAAATAACTGTAATGAAAATAAGATGAACTGCTCAGATATCCATGAGATCATCATTATCCTCATCAAGTACCGGGCCTGCTGGCATAGGTGATCATGTCTCTCCACAACTTTTGATCTTGACAGTTATTTATCATTTCTGTTGTTGACCTTCTGCCAAGCCATTCTCTTAAGCTGTCTGGTATCTTTTCTCTTTGCTTCCCTCTATCTCTTCATCCCTCAGTTTTCCCAGTTGTTACAATATATTCCAGTTGTTCTCTTCTCATTACATGGCCAAAAAATAATGATTGGTTTCTTTCTAATATTGGAAATTAGCTCTCTTTTAGCTTTGGCCTCTTTCAGAACATTTTCATTACTCTTCTTAGCTGTCCATGGTATTCTCAACATTCTTCTATAAAACCACATTTCTACTTCCTCCAATGATCTTCTTGTCTATTGTCCTATTTTCTATGATTCACATCCATGAGATAATGTTACTAATTGTTTCAGCTTCTCAATCTCAGTAAGGAAATAAATGCCTGCTATCTTTGCCTATCCTGTCAGTGTTCTTCTCAGTACCTTTCAAGGCCAGCCTGTTTTTATTTATAGTTTCCCATTTGAGACCATGTTTTGTGATTCTCTGGTTATTTCTTTTCATCATATGACTAAATATGCCAGCCTTCTCTTCCTGATCATAGATGAGTCTTATTTATGGTTGTATTATCATTTCTCTTATTTCTGTACTGTTTCTGTGAACTCGTCTTATTGTATACAAAGCATTATCCTTACACATTATGACTGTTTAGTTGGTGCTCATAGCAGCAGCATACATGCAGAATACCAAAGAGATATCACACTGTATCTACCTTGACTTTAACCAGCTATAAAATAAGAAAATTTGATTCACTGTGAAAGGGATAAGGGTTTAAAACACACATACAGCAGAAATAGACTAAAGTAGCAAAAAAAATTGGTCAAATCATTGGGCAGATTTTACTACTACTGTCTATATTGGGCAGATTTTACTATTACTGTCTATTATTGGGCAGATTTTACTACTACTGTCTATTATTGGGCAGATTTTACTATTACTGTCTATTATTGGGCAGATTTTACTACTACTGTCTATTATTGGGCAGATTTTACTACTACTGTTTATTATTGGGCAGATTTTACTACTACTGTCTATTATTGGGCAGATTTTACTACTACTATCTATTATTCTGCAGATTTTACTACTACTGTCTATTATTGGGCAGATTTTACTACTACTGTCTATTATTCGGCAGATTTTACTACTACTGTCTATTATTGGGCAGATTTTACTACTACTGTCTATTATTGGGCAGATTTTACTACTACTGTCTATTATTCGGCAGATTTTACTACTACTGTCTATTATTGGGCAGATTTTACTACTACTGTCTATTATTGGGCAGATTTTACTACTACTGTCTTTTATTGGGCAGATTTTACTACTACTGTCTATTATTGGGCAGATTTTACTACTACTGTCTATTATTGGGCAGATATTACTACTACTGTCTATTATTGGGCAGATTTTACTACTACTGTCTATTATTGGGCAGATTTTACTACTACTGTCTATTACAAAAAATAACTAACCCCTGTGTGGCTCCCACGATGGGAGGAGAAAAGAATAGAGCCACTGACTTGCCATGCATGTTGTAAGAGGTGAGTAATGAGGTTTGGGACTGTTGCCAGTGAAGTTGAGTAAGATGTGTACGGAGCAACCTTGTCAACAGAACTTACCAACGCATTCTGGGAAATGCTGTGACATGTGGTGGAGCAGAAATTGGGAATTCCTGACTGCAATGATACTGGTTCCACGGATAGAATAAAAAAAGAATTACAAAAATAGGCCCAGAGGCAAAACAAGTACTCCACAAGACAATCTTCATTCCAACATTGTACTACCATGACCTGGATGCTAGGTTCAAGAACAATGAGAAAAATAACCCTTGCTACAATTAAATATGTTAAAAACATGACAGGGAACAGCCTGAGCATCAGAAGTAAAAAAAAACTGTGAAAAAGGATAGGAATATTTTTAAAACATAAAGAAACAGCAGAATAAACTGCTTAGCCATGTGATAAGATGGAACAATCAAAATACAACCCAACAAGCCTTCAACAAATGCTATGATAACAGGTGAAAGAAAAAAAAAAGGTATGGTTACAGTTTTATGTGAGTGAAGAACAATACAATTGAATGACATTTCGGCTCAATAGACCTTCAGCGAGAACAGTGGACAACACACACACAGCAGCTTCACATTTGTATGTATCTACATTAATTTGTATGCTTTTACCCCTGCTACAATAAAACCCAGTAAAAAAAAAAAAAAAGTAAGTAAAAGTTCCCTCCCCTACTTTGCTAGGTGTATCAGGAATTCAGTGTTAGTGACCATATTTTTAAAGACCATGCCCCATTTTTTGGTGATATGGTTAGTATCATGTCAGGCCACCTTTACTTCCCAGAAAAAGCTCTGGTACCCATTTTTAGAGGCTGGAGAACCCCTGAACCTTGTTGGTGCAAAATAAATTTGCCACTTTGGGATTCAAATCAGAATCCTTCTGATCAGGAAGCAAACACACACTAATCACTCAGATACCACAATATGCTAGGGAGCCACGATAGCTCAGTGGTTAGTGAACTGCACTACAAAGGACAAGGATTAGGGTTCGATCCCAACCGACGGCTTCCGGGTTCACCCAGCCTTAAATGGGTACCGGATTTTTTTCTGGGAAAGTAAAGCAGCACGGGCGTAGTACCGACCACATTACCCCAAAAATCATGTGCTGAAGGTCTGTAAAATATATGGTCACTAACACCATATTTCCCTATACGCCACTTGGCGTGATGGAGGTACTTTACTTTTTTTTTACCACAATATGCTGACTATAAAAAAGATGGATTGACCGAATATTAGAAACACTAGGAAATATAAAAGTAGGAGAGGCCAACAGAAGAGTAAAAGACCACAAACTAAATCTCCCCTTGGCACTAAAAGACAAATGAGGAAGGAAGAAGACAAGATTGTTCTAGAAAAAAACTCTCAATTTGAAAAACAATGTTGGGATAAAACTTGTGTTGAAGGGCATTCTTTTTGTTCCTATCATGATTTCTTTGTTGTCCAATAACGGTACCATGTGTTCAATAATTTGGTACACTTTATTGCATCTTGAGTCTGTTTTCACTGCTTTAATGTCCTCACAAGACTGTCTAAGTACTTGAATCCATGTGCAAAATCAGATTAAGTTTATTGGCTATAAATAAAGAGATAATCTCAGCTCATCAGATTGTGCATAAAAAGCATAATATTTTTCAAATGCACAAACCATCACAAGAGTGTAGATCAGGTCCAAGGACAAACCCATGTCGACAGTGACAACTATATGACCCTTGTGTGTTGCTGCACAGTTGTCCACAGTTGTGCTTATTTGTGAGACATTCCTCAATATCTGTAAGACATAAGCAGAAAGAAAATATTAGAGATAAGAATAAATTGAAATTTGGAAGCATATTTTAACAAAATAATTACAGTACTTTTCTAAACAAAATAAATACAGTACCATTATAATTTGAACCCCATTAAGATATCAACACCCTTAGGCTCATGAATAATTTTATAAAACATATTTCTATTATTTTTTTTTTTATCTTTGAACAAAAGGAAAAACAAAGAAAACAATCTACATGAAACATACCAGCACAAGTCTTTTCATCTGTTTGTAGATGATAACCTTTCTCACAATCACAGGTGAAGTTTCCTTGTAGATTGATGCATTTATGACTACAGTCACCATTGTTAGTGGAGCATTCATCCACATCTGAAATGACCAAAGGGGAAAGTTTATACATGAGCAACAAACACATCCTACAACACAAAGTAAAAGAAATGTGGATCAATGTTAAATACCCAAAAAGCAACACAAATATGTACTAAAGTAAACAAGCATTTTGATGAGGACGAGGAATTAGTAACTCCAAGAACAGTCCAGATTAGATCATATAGAGATAGCAATAGAACTCAGTTGTGCAGTGTTTCCAAGGATCTTCTGAAATGGTGCTACAAGAACTACTAGTAAGTAGATGCATAGAACTGTAATGTAAGACAGTTGTGAGAAAGATAGAATATTGATTGTTGCAAGCAATGAGTACCAGAGATTTCTTCGTCAAGATCGGCAGTTGTTGAAGAGAATCTCAGTGAAGAACAGTAGTTACAAATTACGTACTCCACTATACGTCATGTGCCAGTTGATGATTATTAAATGTGAATGATTCATAACACTGAGTGTTAACTGTGTTGACTACACGTTGTGATATAACAAGAGACATAAACAGGGCAACTCTCTCCACTTGGGTACAGCTGCCAGTGAGAAAAATAGTAATAGCAATAGGCCTATTTGCACAAAATTCACTCCCTTTGAACTTTACTTAAGATATAAAGTGGACAAACTCACAAAACGACAGATTCATTGTTTGGCTATAAATAAAGTGATATTCTCAGCTCTTTAGAATGAGCTAACCTATAACTCATAGTTCTTTCTATTTGTACATGCACAAACCTTCACATGAGTGTAGATCAGGTCCGAGGACAAACCCATGTCCACAGTGACAACTATATGACCCTTGTGTGTTGATGCACAGTTGTCCACAGTTGTGCCAATTTGTGAGGCATTCATCAGTATCTGTAAAACATAAGGAGAAGGAAAGAAGAAGGAGAGGAATAAATGGACAGCTTTGTGTACACTTTTTTGTACAATAATTGACTGATAGTTACATTCAAAGACAAGCTCTAATGATATGTCAACAGACTCAGGCTGATAAGATCTCTTTGAAACATGTTTATGATGATCTTTAAAGACATAGAAAGTAATCTACATGAAACTTACCAAAGCATGTCCTTTTATCCGTATGTAGACGATAACCAGTTTGACAATCACAGATAAAACTTCCATGTAGATTGATACAATCATGACTACAGCCACCATTGTTTGTGGAGCATTCATCCACATCTGAAACGACCAATAGAGACCATTTATGTACGAGAATTATAGTCCATAACCCAAAAGGAGTTTAATATTTGTTGGCAATAAGAGCATCGCTTAACACGACAACGGTTTACGGGCCTTCAGGGATGATTACGCTGGCACGGGTGGTTGAGCAATTATGGATTTTAATTTGTTTGCAGTGATACCGTGGCCTTCCATAACCAAATAACTCAAAAGGAAGAATGTGGATCAATCCATATTCATATTCCATGAATTGCAAAAAGCAACACAAAATGGAAAACTGTAATTATTTTACCACATGTAAGTAAAAGAAAAAGAGGAAGACCCAGAGAGACACTAAAAAGAACACTTTTAAGAGAAACAAAGTTGGCAGGCACAAACTTGTTAGATAAGATCAAATATCTTGCCAAGAATAGAGATGGATGGAGAAAAACCTATGAAAAAACAACTTCCCTAAAAACCACACTAAAATTTGTGAGAAAATAAACACAGTTTTTATTGAAAACAAAATAATGCAGGCAGAGGTAGAGGAGCTTATGTCTAGTGTTCATTTCATCATTGATATGTCTTTCAGAAACTTATAAATGATAAATACTGTATTTGTCAACAATTAAGATACACCACCAATTTTTGTAACATCTTTTGTCACATGAAAAAACTTCATTATAATTGTGTCAAGTAATACATACATCTACCTTCAACAAAAAGCTAATCTAACAAGGAAAGTTCACCTTTTAATCTTCTCTGTTGAAACCCAGATATTTATTCCAGAGCCAAGTGAACAAATTTCTTCTGAAATAGAATCTGAGCATTCATACATCCATATCCATCCATATTTTCTATTTGAGCAAATTCAAAATTTCCTTCTTTTCTTGAATCTATGAAATTCAATAATTTTTCTCTATTTTTGTTTTTGTCTGCACACAAAACTGGTTTCTCTGAAACTTGAACACCTTGATGTTGATTCTGTAACATCGTCAATCTCTTCATTAGTTGCTATTGTTCTCACTTGGTGAATAATCATTTTTGTAGAAAGTTCTACTTTTTTGTGTTCTAAAATCCAAGTAATCAGCTATGCCTCAAATTCTAGCCATTTTGTTGTTCAACTTTTTAGGTTATGTTTACTGTCAGTTGCTCTATTTTAGATCTTCTTCCTATTTCTTCCAAGTTATTATTTTCTCAGTTGGTGGTGACCCAAAATGCCACTCTGTAGCCCTGCTTCATGTTCTTTAGCATACCTAATAAAACATATCTTGAATGCTATGTTACAGCAATTCCTATGCTGTTTTTGCACCATAACTTTACCAACAAATTTAAGAAAATCCAACAGCAGAAATTTCAAATTTAAACAAAAGAAATTTCAACAAAAACAACTGTGATTGCAGCAGCCACTGAACTTCACACACCTGGAATGCTCTCAAACACTGCAAGGAAACAAGAAAGAAATTGTATAACTCACAACAGAGAAATTTTCCAGAAATCAAAATAATCAAAAACTGAGTATCAGCAAATAAGACAGAACCTTCTCTTCAAGCCTACATTCAAAGAAAAAAAGTATGTACTAGAACAATTATACAGAGTTCAACCAGTGATCACTAGAACAATTTTACAGATTTTTTCGGGAGGATGCGAACTTCCATGGTATATGGTGGATAGGCGGCAGGAACTATTGAAGGCTATGTCTGAAAGGTGTTCCTTCTTGCAGTTTCTTCATATTCCAAGTCCGGCTTGTTGCAGGAGCTACTGAGTTAAGTGCTCTGTGCACACCGTGAGCTGTGTGTCTCATCCGTTTTGATCCTGTTTCGATATCCCGCTTGTTTACGATGAATGATGATATCGTATGACAGGGAACAGTTGGCTGTGTTCACTTTCTGCGCGGTTTCGCCTTATGTCTTTTGGCGTGTGCTGAGACCGCTACGATGGGGACTACAGTTACCTTTCTTTGTTTGGGAGATGTGTTAGTAATTCGGATGATTCCACTGGCACGGGCGGTTGAGCAATTATGGGTTTTAATTCGTTTGTAGTGATACCGAGGCCTTCCATAACCAATAACCAATTATACAGAGTTCAACCAGTAATCACTAGAACAATTATACAGAGTTCAACCAGTGATCACTAGTACCATTATATATAGATCAACCAGTGATCACTAGTTCCAATATATAGAGTTCATTTGTCTATTGCTACTACCATTACATATAGTTCACACGCCCTTTTACAAGTATTATTATATATAGTTTGCATGCCCATTACTAGTGCCATTATATATATATATATATATATATATAGTTAACACACTCATTACTAGTACCACATCTCTTGTTCAATGCTAGTACCATCTAAAAACAAACTCTACAAAAATGTTAACTGTTAACAGCCTCAAGCTGACAAATTCTCTTTAACCCTAGATTATAATACATGTCTGTAACTCTCTCAGTTACGATACCGTAGTAAAAATTACAACTACTTAATGTAACATTAGGTGCTCTAAAAATAGTATTTTCTTCGAATTTTTGACACACAGCCGTGTGCTCAAATGAGCCAAAACACGGGGACTCGGAATTCCTGACTCAGGTTGATTTATGGCCTGAGTTTCACCTCATGGACCAGACATGTTACAATGTATATTGGTACGGTCACCGTAAGTCTGTAATAAATGTCTAAGGAAAATACTTGGTATAGCATGGAACGAATTCAAAACAAACGAGGAAATTAGAGAAATCGCCAATCAACCACTAATATCTTCAGTAACAAAGAAAAGATGATGGTCATATGTTGGACATGTGATGAGAAGAGATAATAACTAAATAGCAAAGCAAGCCCTCATGTGGGAAACAACAGGTAAGAGGAAAAGAGGAAGACCCAGAGAGACACTGAGAAGAACATTGATGAGAGAGGCAAGAGCAGCAGGATTCGGCTCCCTCAATGAGATAGAGCTGCTTGCACAGAACAGAGACAAATGGCGAGATTTGATAAAATATCTTTAAAAGAATTGAAAACTGCTAGAACAAAAATTCAGATAAAAGAAGGAGTATCTTGGTCTACGCCTATGGGCCGGCTACGGCTTGAAAGGTCAATAGATAGATAGATAGATAGAAATGATATATCTCACGTTAGGAAAAAAAAAATCCACAACAATGGAAACAAATGAAACACTCAGGGGTCACCGGAAGTGATAATTAGGAAGGTACACGGGGGGGGGTATGGAAAAGTGTCAAATTTTGTGGAATGTGGTAATTTTTACTATGGTATCATAATCTAGGGTTAAACATATTTATGTTAATCTTTTAAAATCCATAATAGAAAACAAGATTTAAAAAACAATCTATATGAAACTTACCAAAGCATGTCTTTTTGTCAGTGTGTAGAAGATAACCAGTTTGACAATCACAGATGAAGCTTCCTTGTAGGTCGATACATTCATGGCTGCAGCCACCATTGTTTGAGGAGCATTCATTCACATCTGAAATGATCAATGGAGACAGTTTATGTATGAGAATTATAGTCAATAATCCAAAATGGAGGAATGTGGATCAATCTTAACCCACCATTATGCTACCTATCTGTGGGTCATGTTTGCATGATCATCATCATCGAGTGCCGTCTCCGCAACAAAGGTTGGCTACCATGGAGCGCCATTCCACTCTGTCTCCTGCTTTGATGGTGCAGATTGTCATAGGTTGACTTGTCCATCTTTTGATGTTATTCGTTCATGTTAGTCTTGGTCTCTGCCGCTTCTACCTTGTATTTTCCCTTTCAATATTACTTTTATTAGGCTGTTTTGTCTTTTAACATGCCCAAAAATTTCATTTGTCTTTTCTGAATTGTATTTAGTAGTTTTCTTTTAATTTTTAGCTGTTTTAAAACTTCATTGTTTGTTTTCTTTTCTTTCCATCCAATTCTACCTATTCTTCTATAAATCCACATTTCAAAGGCTTCAATTTTCTGTTCTGTTTTCTTGTTTAATGTCCATGTTTGCATGATACCGTCGTAAAAATGACTTTCACTAAATTGTTACACTTGGAGTTTGGAAAGTAAAATTTTCTTTAAAAATTTGTTATACAGCTGTGTGTTTACCCAAGTAAAGACATGGGAATCAATAATGTTATAATTTCTTGGGTTGGGGGCCTCAGTAGCCTAGTTGGGAAAACCACTCGACTGGACTACCGATGTTCGGACAACCCGTGTTCGATTCCCGCTGGGAGCAGTGTGAATTATACTCATGGTTGGAAAAATACCCCCACGGTCGACCCAGCCGTTGGCAGAAATGGGTACCAGAGTATTACGCTGGGAAGGTGAGGAATGTCGCCTCGCATCAGAGTTTCGATGCTTGAGGCTACATTATACAGAAATCTCCAAACATTTCTGGATAGACGGTCAAGCACATAAGGGTGGAAACTCGTGTGCTAAGACGCCGGTTCAAGTCTCGTACTTGGCCTTTACCTTCTTGGGTTACATTAGATTTATGGCCTGAAATTCAAATGTATGGTTTCTGTCGCTACTGGAGGTGTTGCGCTGTCTATTCACACAGTGGCCGTCAGTCCATCAATCCAACCACATGTTCAGCTCCCTCTAAGCAATGATAACTGTCTATCCTGTATAAGAAAGATTTGTTTGTTGTTTCACTAACAGCCCAGGATATTTCCCATGTTATACGAAATATTTGTTTGCTGTTTCACTAACAGCTCAGGATATTTCACATGTTATAAGAAAGATTTGTTTGTTGTTTCACTAACAGCCCAGGATATTTCCCATGTTATAAGAAATATTTGTTTGTTGTTTCACTAACAGTCCAGGATATTTCCCATGTTATAAGAAAGATTTGTTTGTTGTTTCACTAACAGCCCAGGATATTTCCCATGTTATAAGAATGATTTGTTTGTTGTTTCACTAACAGCCCAGGATATTTCCCATGTAATAAGAAAAAAAAAAGAATTTCTTGAAAATTGGCGAAATTTATTATAAAAAAAAAAAAAAACAGCCCTCTTTCTATGATACCATCATACTTTTTACGACGCACTTGAAAAAAAATATCCAACATCAAAGGAAACAAATTCAACACTCAGTGGTCACCGGAAGTGGTAATTAGGAAGGTATTGTGAAGGGGAGAATGATTGCTGGCAGCACACTGTCAAATTTCAAGAGTTTGTATTTTGAGGTTGTCATTTTTATGACAGTATCATAATCTAAGGTTAGTAGTAACCTCCGTCAGTCATAGTTTACTATGGATTTTTCAGTGCCCCTAGAAATGTTATTTTTTCTTTTCTTTCCTTTCACCAAGTATTCTATTTTTCTATGAAACTGTCTGCTTCTTGTTTGAGGTGGACCTTTAGAGTGTGTTTCCAGAGATTGTGGTCTGCAGCTATTTCTTCCCAAGCTGCAGGGTTTATGTTCAGAGTCTTCATGTCACTTTACACATGTCTACAAATCCAAGTTTTGGGTGCCCCCTAGTCTAGTCTTTTTGCCATCTGCCTGTTGTCCGTAGAGTGCATCTTTTGATATGCGGACATCTTTCATACAGTGTACATGGCCAAACCAGCGTAACCTACATCGTTTGAGCAGCAGTAGATGTTCGGGAGGCCTGTGTGAATCATGACCTCCATGTTTGCCACTTTATCCTTCCTGGTGATACCAAGAATATGGTATTATATATGGTATACAGACATTGCATATGGAATGCATTTAGCCTTCTCTCCTGCTTTACATAGGTTTTCCATGATTCACTGCCATACAGGAGGATACTAATTATGCAGGCATTGTAAACTGCGATCTTTGTTTTAATTGTCAGCTTGCTGTTTTGCCAAACATGCCTAGAAAGACGGGCGAAGGTGGTAGCAGCTTTACCAATGCGGGTGTCAATTTCTGTATCTAAAGATAGTTTGTTGTTGATGATGGACCTCAGATAGTCATACTGCCGTACGATATCAAGTTTATAGTTGTCGATAGAGATTGCAGGTGTTGATTCGATGCCCTGACAGAGTATATTATTTGGTTATGGAAGGCCCTGGTATCATTGAAAACAAATTAAAATCCATAATTGCTCAACCGCCCATGCCAGCGTAAGCATCTGAATTAATATCAAAGTATATTAGTCTTCTGTAAACATATTGTTAGACCGAAGTCTCTGCAGGCATACGAAAAGCGATGTACCATGCTCTGCAGTTCTTCCTGACTTTGCATGACAAGTGCAGCATCGTCAGAAAATAACAGATCTCTAATAAAGATATGTCTGATTTTGGACCTTGCCTTTAGTCTTGCGAGATTGAACAACCTATCATCAAATCTAGTATGAAGGTACACTCCTTCATTCGCATTTGAGAATGCATGTTTTAATAGAACAGTGAAGATGATTCCAAATAGAGTCGAAGCAAGAATGCACCCCTGCTTGACACCGCTGCGTATGTTGAAGGGTTGTGATGTGCTGCCGTCATATTGGATGGTGCCCTTCATATCCTCATGAAATGATCTGACTAGCAGAGTATGTGGGCAGCCTATATTGGAAAGTATTTTGAAAAGACCGTCAATCTAGGGTTAAATACCCCAATAAACAACAAGAATACAATTAAACAAGCACTTTAAATAAATGAACATGACATTTAACATGTTACATCTTTATTTTCCAGGATGTCTTTGTGGTCTGTTGTTTATGTAGCATTTGTTTATAGCTGTGTGGATTGTGTTTAGCTATTTCTGTCTTTGTGACATAGCTGAACCATGTAATATATTTTTTCTTTATGTATTCTACTAACTTCTTCTTAGTTCTCTATTTCTAAGTTTGACTTCTGAAGCTGTATCTCACCAAATATCTGACACATCATTTTGGTGGCTTTAATCTTATTCATTGTTCTGAAATCTAGACATTGATATCACAATGGTGAAGATTATGTTGAAGAATTCACTAACCTACTGTTGTGATTTTTTAAATTGGTTAACAATGGTCAATAATCTGGTATGTTTTATTGCATTTTGAGTTTATTTCCATAGCTTGTATTTTCTCACATACCACAAGACTACCTTGGTATTTGAATACATGTGAACAAAATGGCAGTAAATAAACAATCTCAGTTCTTCAGAAAATGAGCAAGCCTAAAAGGAGGCACAGTTTTTTTAAAAATTCAAATGCACAAACCATCACAAGAGTGTAGATCAGGTCCAAGGACAAACCCATGTCCACAGTGACAACTATATGACCCTTGTATGTTGATGCACAGTTGTCCACAGTTGTGCCAATTTGTGAGGCATTCATCAGTATCTGTAAGACATAAGGAGAAGGAAGAGAGGAATAAATGGACAGCTTTGTGTACACTTTTTTGTACAATAATTGACTGATAGTAACATTCAAAGACAAGCTCTGCTGATATGTCAACAGTCTCAGGCTAAGATCTCTTTGAAACAAGTTGATTTTTACAAATCTATGAAGAAAAAGATGTAGAAAACAACACAATAAAGATAATACTTAAAACCTGCAAATGAATACCAAAGTTGAAGGAATAGACTTGGAGACAGTTCAGAGCTACAACTACCTTGGACAAACTATAACCAGTGATGGAAAATGTAAAACTTAAATAAACAAAAGCATAGGAATGGCAAAAAAGTAATTTTAATGTCATGAAAAATATACTAACATCAAAACAAATAACACCAGGAACAAAGACTAAGAATAGCAAAATATTATATTTTCTCAACATTCCTGTATGGTGCAGAAACATGGGCATTAGACAAGAAAACAGAACAGAAAATTGAAGCTTTTGAAATGTGGATTTATAGAAGAATATTAAGAATTGGATGGAAAGAAAAGAAAACAAATTGTGAAGTCTTAAAGCAACTAAAAATAAAAAGACAACTACACAATTCAAACAAGACAAATTATATTTTCAGGGCATGTTAAAAGACACAACAGCCTACTAAAAGTAATCTTGGAAGGGAAAATACAAGGTAAAAGAGGCAGACCAAGACTAACATGGACAAGTAACATCAAAAGATGGACAAGTTACATCAAAAGATGGACAAGTCAGCCTATGACAACCTGCACTATCAAAGCATTAGACAGAGCAGAATGACTTTCCATGGTAGCCAACCTTCGATGCAGAGACGGCACTCATTGATGATGATGAGAAAACAATCAACATGAAACTTACCTAAGCATGTCTTTTTGTCACCTTGTAGACGATAACCAGTTTGACAACCACAGGTGAAGCTTCCTTGTCGGTTGATGCATATATGGCTACAGCCACCATTGTGTGTGGAGCATTCATCCACATCTGAAATGGTGTCAATAGAGATAGTTTATATATAAAATAATAACACAGTCTATAACAAAATATTGAAGAAATTGGATCAATCTTAGATACCACAAAAAGCAACACAAAATGAATTAATTTAATCAAGTACTTTAAATAATTGAACATGATGTTACATTACATCTTTCAATACATTTAAGCAACACAAAATGAATTAATTTAATCAAGTACTTTAAATAATTGAACATGATGTTACATTACATCTTTCAATACCTTTAAGCAACACAAAATGAATTAATTTAATCAAGTACTTTAAATAATTGAACATGATGTTACATTACATCTTTCAATACATTTAAGCAACACAAAATGAATTAATTTAATCAAGTACTTTAAATAATTGAACATGATGTTACATTACATCTTTCAATACATTTAAGCAACACAAAATTAATTAATTTAATCAAGTATTTTAAATAATTGAACATGATGTTACATTACATCTTTCAATACATTTAAGCAACACAAAATGAATTAATTTAATCAAGTACTTTAAATAATTGAACATGATGTTACATCACATCTTTCAATACATTTAAGCAACACAAAATGAATTAATTTAATCAAGTACTTTAAATAATTGAACATGATGTTACATTACATCTTTCAATACATTTAAGCAACACAAAATGAATTAATTTAATCAAGTACTTTAAATAATTGAACATGATGTTACATCACATCTTTCAATACATTTAAGCAACACAAAATGAATTAATTTAATCAAGTACTTTAAATAATTGAACATGATGTTACATTACATCTTTCAATACATTTAAGCAACACAAAATGAATTAATTTAATCAAGTACTTTAAATAATTGAACATGATGTTTCATCACATCTTTCATTACATTTCCCCTTTCAGTTTTTTTATTCTCAGGATGTCACCCAGGATTGAACCCGTCACACCAAGTGGCTTATAGGGAATATGGTGTTAGTGACCATAAATTTTACAGACCTTTGGCACATGATTTTTATGGTAATGTGGTCGGTATTACGCCCATGCCGCTTTACTTTACCAGAAAAAAAAATCTGGTACCCATTAAAGGCTGGGTGAACCGGAAGCCGTCGGTGTTGGGATCGAACCCTACTTCTTGTCCTTTGTAGTCCAGTTCACTAACCACAGAGCTATCGTGGCTCCCTTGTTGTTTTTGTAGCTGTGTGGATTTTGCTTAGTTGTTTCTGTCTTTGAGACATAGCAAGACATATAATTAACTGTTTCTTTATATATTTTGTTATGGGGGTGATCTCTAAATGTCTTGGTAGTTCTTTACTTCCACGTTTGTTTCTCAAGCTGTCTCCCATCATATATCAGGCACATCATTTTGGTGACTTTCATCTTATAGTTCTGGAGTCTAGAGTCCAACTTTGATGTTGATATCACAATGATGATGATTGTGTTGAAGGCCATTCTTTTTGTTCCTATTCTGATTTCTTTGTTGTCCAATAATGGTACCATGTGTTCAATAATTTGGTACACTTTATTGCATCTTGAGTCTGTTTCCACTGCTTTAATGTCCTCATAAGACTGTCTAGGTACTTGAATCCATGTACAAAAATCATATTAAGTTTATTGGCTATAAATAAAAAGATAATCTCAGCTCATCAGAATGAGATAACTTAAAAGGCATCACTTTTTTCTAATGCACAAACCTTCACAAGAGTGTAGATCAGGTCCAAGGACAAACCCATGTCCACAGTGACAACTATATGACCCTTGTGTGTTGGAGCACAGTTGTTCACAGTTGTGCCAATTTGTAAGGCATTCATCAGTATCTGTAAGACATAAGCAGAAGGAAAGAATTTGAGAGAGGAATAAATGGACAGCCATGTGTACACTTTTTTTTACACAAGTTTACTACTATAGTCCATTCACAACTTTTTGCCTATACTCATCAATCAATTTTCTTGGAAACTGTTTGGTGTTTTGCTGTGAATTTTTACATGCAGTCTTAGTTTTCTTTCTCAACCTTAAGAATCTGTAAACGCTAAGCCTAAATTAAAATAGATTTTGCACATGAGTATTTTTTTTATATAAGTTGTATACTAAAACATATATTGTGCAAGAAACATTAGTTTTTACCATATAAAACACATCATAATGTCACAGTGATTCGAAGCTGTATACACACTGTAAAGAGAAGAGCACAATTCTTTGTTATATATAGGATTTTACCTCAACAGAGCATGTTCATTCTGTATCAATTCTACTTAAAAAAATGCTGCTAATTTGGGAAAGTACTGGTTTTTTCATAAAGGGTATTTGTATGATACAATGGGTGAGTGTGTTATCGAAAGAGATTTACCAGCGGCCTGCTTCATTCAGAATTTGACAAATCTAGGAGATTCACAACTGTTAACAGCTGTAGAAAATGCAAATAATTTTGCTGCTAGTGTTCTTTCCTCCCAGAGCAATGCTCTTCAAATTTATACTTGTATTCAAAGTCTATCTGTAAGAGGCCACCACATACCAAGTTTTTAACATCCCATACTTTGTACGTGGTGTTTTGTGCTGTCACTTGCCCTATGACTTTGGCCCATGCAAGCTCTAGTGGATTAAGTTGAAAAAGAAAAAAATTCTCTGTTATTTTTCCTTCTAGTTTAATATTTTCTGTTTCAGATATTTAATTATTCGTTAGCTATGTAGTGTTAATTTTATTTGCTTACATATCTGTGTATGCGTTTTTTATTCTTCATACTGAAGGCCCACTGAGCCACAACATCATTTTATTTTGTATTGTCCATCACTTATGTAAAGCTGTAACAATACCAATTTCTTTCCTTTCACCTTCATCATCAACTTTACAGCAGCTTCGTATTTTATACATTAGTATGTTTTTCTATGCCTTGACCCCTTTACTATAAATTCATTATGATATAGAAAATTGAGATAGCTCACTATTCTTAACACTTCTGAAAAATAAACTATGTTTTCTGATATACCTTTACTATGAGTATTAACAATGTCAATCACCATGCTCATCATTGATGAATCGGTGCTCATAAAGGTCACTTGCCAAGTTCAACAGGAAATTCCTGTGTGCTTTTGAAGTTTTCCATGCTTATTCTTTTCACTTAAAATTTGATAGTATGCACTTTATTGAACAGGAGAGAGGGGTTGACTGTAAAACTTGTAAATGTCTGTCCTTAAGGACTCTTACATTTTTTTTTTTTGCATAATCTATAAAATCAAATTATTGCACTAGATAAGTATCATAATAGATCAAAATAATGTATTAAAGTTGGGGAGGATCTAAAATTGCAAGCAAAATGTCACACAGCAACACAAATAAGGTACTTAGGTTAAAAAAGCTACATTACTTGCTGCCTGCCTAGGAAACCACTAGAATTAGAAAATCTGGTGTTTCTAACTTACATTCAGGACTGCTCTCTACACAAACCTTCTTTAAATTTGTCTGTGTTCATTAACTTTTTGCAGAGTTGTAGTAGAAAAGAAATAAGAAATAAATAAGAAATGTGCTACACATTTCTTACCCTCATGCGCACCAGCACCTACAAGTGTGTGTGTATTTGTCTCCATGGTATTGGCACATTTGGACACCTTTGGGTTTTTTATGTGCTTTGAGGTAATATATACAGACGTATGCATTTATGAATGTATGGTTATGTGCGCATGCGTTTGTGCACACCTGTTCGGTGTGCGCACCCATAGTCGCAGATATACACAGATTTATGTGTTCGCTTGGGTACGTAATAAAAATTTCCATATGGATAAACTTATTGGGAATCAACTCATATAAACGTTTCCAGTAATAGTAGAGCCTGGGATCTGGTACCACCTCCACATATTTTTAGAACCCTTCCCTGGGTCCGCCCTGTCAGCAGGCCAAATAAATTTCAGTCCAATCGGTGCCTGACCAAGCTCCAGACCACAGGAAAATGACTTATTTTACTTTTTTGAGAGTTTAGCATATTATTGCCATGTTGTTATATTTCTGTGTGTATCATTATATATTTTTGTGCTTTAGCTTGTTGTTCAAGCTGAAGGATTACTTGGCCGAAACATTGTTCTAAATTTGTTTTGTTTCTCACCTACATAAAGCTATTATCATAACACTTTTTCCTTTTTTTTTTTTAATTTTAATTTCTCTGGGACTGGTGGGTGAGACCAAAATTTAAATCAAACCTTATAGGGGGAGGGGGAAGATTCTGTATTTGACATCATGACAGCATTGAACTAAAATAGATATTTTAAAGAGCAAGCCATGTCAGCATATTCACAGCAACACACCAAACAGTTTCTGCGAAAACTTATGTTAAGTTTGGGCAACAATTTCTGACTGGACTATAGCTACATTCAAAGACAACACTATTAATATGTCAACCCTCTCAGGCTGATCTCTTTTAAACATTTATGCTGACTTTTAAAAATTCATGAAGAAAAAGATGGTAGAAAACAATCTAGAAGAAACTTACCTAAGCATGTCTTTTCATCAGGAAGTAGACGATAACCTGTTTGACAATCACAGAAGAAGCTTCCTTTTAGATTGATGCATTCATGACTACAGCCGCCATTGTTTGTGGAGCATTCATCCACATCTGAAATGATCAATAGATATTAATTACACTTAACAATTAAATTTTGCAAATTGTTATAAATTTTACACACATAGACAGCGAAATGTCCTGAGACGGAGATATAATATTAGAAATAATGACATGTATTTCACTAGCATCAAATGTTTTCAACAAACTGATGGAACATATGGAGATCCAAAGTACTCAGTAAATGTACAAAACCTAGATTGTTCAGTTTCTGTATGATGCAAGTGCTAACATATGGATATGGAAGTTGGAAATCTACATAGACTTTACATAGGAAATTAAATGCCAATCTCTCTCTCTGTCTGCGATCAAGACTCAATCAGAGTAGGATTCCAGACTCTCTCATGAAGTCAGCTGTCTAAGTGAATCAATTGCCCCATATAGTTTCTCTTCCAGGGAGGTGGGCGTGGACCACATTACTCTTCTCAGGTCTGTGTACTGGGGGCAATCCTGTAGAACATGTTTTGCTGTCATATTGTCCAGTGTACAGTGGCATAAGCTGGTTGTACCTTTTTTGAATTTGGTGAACATGTGATTTCTCATTCTATTGTGGCCTGTGCATAGGCGAAGTATGATGACTTGATCCCTCTTTGATAGTTGGTGGTATCCATCACTCTCGTTATGCTTTGGTAAATGCCAATGAAAATAAATGTCCACATAGAATCTCAAAAATAAGCTGGAAAGAATACATTTTAACACAAACTGATCAAATACAAATCTAAACAAGAATATGAGTTGAGCATTATAAGATGAAAGCATTGGAATTATATTGGTCACTGACTCAGAATGGATGAAGAAAGACTACCCCACAGGCATTCATGTGGAAACCATCTGGTAAATGGAAACAAGGAACACCAAAAGAAAAGCTACACAGAACAATTGCTTTGAAAAGGCTCAACCATGAGACAAAGAAACAATCAAGACCTACAAGAATTAGCAGCAAATCGACAATCGTGGAGAACTATGACTTTTGCCCTGTGTGCTGTATTCGACCTGAGAAGAAAATGAAGGTATGAATATAAAAAATAATTGAATTTGTGAACTTATTCCTGAATAGCTCAGGCCAAAATAGCATTTCAGAAAATGAAAAATATCTTATGCAACAAATCTATGTCAATAGAAATGAGAAAGAGAGTTCATTGGTGCTATATAGAACCAATTCTGACCTATTGAAGCGAATGATGGACAATAGACAAACAAATGAAAAGACGATTAGAGGCCACAGAGACAAAATTTCTCAGAAGAATGTTGAAAGTTCCCTGGACAGCTAGAAAGACCAATGAGAAAGTTCTCAAAGAGGCCAACACAAAAAGGGAGCTCTTAAAAAACATCAGAAAGAAGCAATCAACATTTTTCGGGCACATCATGAGAAGAGGAAAGTTGGAATACTTGTTTACAACTGGCAAAATACAGGGAAAGAGAGATCGTGGACGACAAAGAGAGAAAATACTGGATAGCTTGGTGTCATGGCATGGAAAACAGTCAACAACAGAACTGATACGATGCACTGTAGATAGAAGATTGTGGAGGGACATGATCGCCTATGCCAACCAGTATGGCACATGATGATGATTCTTAAACACAACAAATATTTTCATGAGAAGCAAAGGATGAAAAGAAACAGTAGAGATAACAGGAAATTTTAATTTTTTTTTAAATGAACAATCACAATGTAATATCGTAATAGCACATTCTTTTATAAGAAACAATCAAAGAAATGTCACTGAGGTACATATTTCAATAACAAGAAATATAATAATATGTGATGTCTTCATCAAGGTTCTTCAGCATGTAAGGATGGTGCAGTCAGTGATTAACTTGCCTTGTGACATCTTTAACAGCAACAACAAAGTTTTCTCACCTTTACTAGTACCATTATACATAGTTCACACAGCCATCACTAGCACCATTATATATAGTTCATATGACCATTGCTACTATCATTATATAGTTCACAAGCCCATTACTTGCACAATTATGACAGTTCAGCTGAGTTCACTTTTGGTGCAGCTTGGCCTTATGTCTTTTGGTGTGTTCTGTAGCTGCTATAATGGGAACTGCAGCTGCCTTTCTTTGTTTGGATCCTTCAATGAGATGAATTTTAATTTAGATGATTCCACTGGCATGAGCGGTTGAGCAATTATGGATTTTAATTCATTTGCAGTGATACTGGGGCCTTCGACTAACCACAATCATAGCATCATTATATATACTTCACACACCTCATCACTAGCACCATTATATATTTTTTTATACAACCATATTTAGTACCATCCAAAGACAAAGTCTGTGAATATGTGAACATTTTGAAGCTGATGAATTCTCTTTTAAACATTTTTATGTTAATTTTTAAGAACTTATGAAGAATAAGAATATGTAGAAAACAATCTATATGAAACTTACCTAAGCATGTCTTTTTGTCAGTGTGTAGAAGATAACCTGTTTGACAATCACAGATGAAGCTTCCTTGTAGGTTGATACATTCATGGCTGCAGCCACCATTGTTTGAGGAGCATTCATCCACATCTGGAAATGATCAATGGAGATAGTTTTTACATGAGGAACACAGTCCATAACCCAAAATGGAAGAATGTGGATCAATCTTTGATACCACAAATAACAACACAAAATGGATAAATTAAACAAATACCTTAAATAAATAAACATGATATTTAACCAATACTTCTATATATTTTTTTTATGTCCTCATGGTCTGCTGTTTTTATAGCATATATTCATAGCTGTGTGGATTGTTTAGTTGATTTAGTGTTTAGTTGTTTCTGTCTTTGTGGCAAAGCCAAACCATTTAATTAATTGCTTCTTTATATATTTAACTAATGGGGTGATCTCTGTCTTTTTATTTCTTCATCTCCAAGTTTGTTACTCAAGCTGTCTGCCATCTTATATCTGGCACATCGTTTTGGTGGCTTTTATTTTATGAATTGTTCTGGAATCTAGAGTCAAACTTTGACATTAATATCACAATGAGGAAGATTAGGTTGAAGAGCAAACTTTTTTTTTACTATTGTGATGTTGTTGTTGGCCACAGAGGTGCCATCAGGTCAATAACCTGGCATGCTTTACTGCATCTTGAATCTATTACCAATCCTTTTGTGTTTTCCTATATCACATGACTGAATCGGTATTGAAATTTATGCACAGATAGGCAGATTAAGTTTACTGGCTATAAATAATGAGGTTGTCTCAGCTCTTCAGAATGAGAAAACCTAAATAAGTATATAGATAGTTTCTCTAGATGAACAATTATTCACAATAATACTGATCAAGTCTAAGGACAAACCCAGATTCACAGTTATAGACCCTTTTATGTTGATGCACAGTTGACTACAGCTATGTCAATTTGTAAGGCATTCTTCATTATGTGTAAAATGTAAGTAGAATGAAAGAATAAGGGAAGTATACAGAAGACAAACTACTAAAAATAGAAAGCTAAGTACATATTTTTAAACTAATTCATTACTAGTAATGTTCTAAGATAAATCTTATGAAGATGTCAACAATCTTAAGCTAATGAATAAAAAAAAAAGTAAACAGTCCCGTCACGCCAAGTGGTGTATAGGGAATATAGTGTTAGTGACCACAATTTTTATAGACCTTCGGCATATGATTTTTGGGGTAATATGGTCGGTATTACGCCCATGCCGCTTTACTTTCCCAGAAAAAATCCTGAACCCACTTAAGGCTGGGTGAACCTGGTAGCCGTCAGTCAGGATCAAACCCGGCCTCTTGTCCTTTGTAGTCCAGTTCACTAACCACTAAGCTATCGTGGCTCCCTAGGCTAATGAATACTTCTTTTTAAACATATTTAGTGATTATTTTATAACCAAGGAAGAAAGATATTTTAAAAAAGACATTGAACAGTTTACATGAAATTTACCAACACATGTCTTCAAGTCTATATGTAGATGATAACCAGTTTGACAATCACAGGTGGAGCTTCCTTGTAGGTTGATGCATTCATGACTACAGCCACCATTGTTTGTGGAGCATTCATCCACATCTGGAATGGGCCATTAAACATGGTCTATAAATCAAAATGTACTATCAACCCTTACGTATGCGTGTGAAAGCTGGAAAACAACAAGAGATATAGAAACAAAGTTGAACGCATTCGAAAATAAATGTCTAAGGAAAATACTTGGTATAGCGTGGAATGAATTCAAAACAAACGGGGAAATTAGAGAAATCGCCAATCAACCACTAATATCTTCAGTAATAAAGAAAAGATGATGGTCATATGTTGGACATGTGATGAGAAGAGATAATAACCGAATAGCAAAGCAAGCCCTCATGTGGGAAACAACAAGTAAGAGAAAAAGAGGAAGACCCAGAGAGACACTGAGAAGAACATTGATCAGAGAGGCAAGAGCAGCAGGATTCGGCTCCCTCAATGAGATAGAGCTGCTTGTACAGAACAGAGACAAATGGCGAGATTTGATAAAATATATTTAAAAGAATTGAAAACTGCTAGAACAAAAATTCAGATAAGAGAAGGAGTATCTTGGTCTATGCCCTATGGGCCGGCTACGGCTCAAAAGGTCAGTAGATAGATAGATAAATCAAAATGAAAGAATGTAGAACAATCTTTACATACATAAATAGCAAAAAGCAACAGAACCGAACAAAAGTAAACAAGTATAAATAAATGAAATCATATTTAGCACAATGTTTCTGTGAAAAGTAATAGATATAGTTTTAAAAAAAAAAAACCACAAAAATGTCCTCACACCCTTCCCATAGAACAAAGAGTGAGAAAATAAACACAATTTTATAGAAAACAAAATAATGCAGGCAGATTGTATGATCTGCTTGTGCTCGCCCAGTGACTAAAGGAGTACACCTCTTCATCATCCGCCCTTAAAAGGATGTTAAAGTGGGCGTGTCTACATTGTGTTGTGGTTTACAGTATAACCTTGATATTTGCGCCTTTCGGTCCTACACATCCAACTCCAGCACAACATTTTTGAGTACCGGATTGTCTGCCCTCTTCGATCCTTACGTGCTTGGCCAGACTAGACAGGTTAGTCTGTTACTAGAGGCACCACGGAGAGGTGCAGCAGGGTCTGGATGGTTCTGGTTCACCAACCCTGGCACAAGCCATCAGTTGTGGGTCACTGACAACTTCCAGTTCTGCTGCTGTGAGGCTCATCTTTACCTTCAGATCATCTTATGTCTAATTGCTTGTTTCACCATTTATATAACTTCATGAAAGTTAAAAACAATGTATCGACGGAGATTATGACAATATAAAGAACATCCTGTGCCACATAAATTGCAGACTATTCAGATAACAATGACTTTATTTCATTGAATTTGTATTTTATATCCAATCCTCTATAGATCTTTCTATCAATGTTCTTAAGATGTATATTGCATTATTGGTGCCCTTTCTTTGTTAACAATATTGAATGAAAAAAAACCTAACCTTGGCAGGTGAAATTATCTGCTCCAGTAATGAAACCATCAAAACATGAGCAAGCAAATGTGCCAGGAAGGTTTATGCATTTCTGTTGACAGCCACTATTTTTAGTTTGACATTCATTAATGTCTGTGAATATCAGAAGAAAAAAATATAAGTGGACAAACTCTTACTTCCAATTACCTATAGAACACACTACAAGGAGGATGTATAATAGAGTATAGATTATCGTTTGTCAACATTTATGGTGCCTTTATACTAGAGTCATCAATGACACCATTATAATTAGATTCATTATGGTGTATGTATCTTTACTGTCAAATGGCCGTTACTTGAATCTTTGTGATTGGCTGCGAGATCTAGTGGACTGAGAGACAAAGAACAGACTTTGTCTTAACATGGAGACATCTAACATAGTGGTTTATATAGAATCAAATGTTAGGAGTCTGGCTCATACACATCCAGCTCTACCTGAGTTTATCAATGTAACATCATAACAACAACAAAATCAAGATCTCTACAATCAAACCATGTTACTTACTCTCACCCTTCTGAATTTCATATCTCTACAGCAACTAATCAGTTTCTACCTCTTAATTCTAACAAACCTGTAGAGTATTAACACTATCCAAGATGGACCAATCAATTCTAAATTTCTGCCCTAACTAAAATCTTCTCTGCAATCATGATACTGTCTATACTGTACTCTATCTATTACTAACTCATCAAGATGTTAATCAGCCTTTCCAAGATGTCCTAATCCCCTCACCAGTGCCAATCTCGTATCTAATATACATTCTTATTTCTATCTATCTATCTATTGTCCTTTCGAGCCACAGACAGCACATAGGGCATAACCACAATCTAAAAAACAGAAACCTTGCATGCCAAAATGGCACATATTGCAGAGATCACTGTTCTTAAATCTATGGCTCTGTTTCCATAACAATACTTTTTACAATGACAGCTTGTCGAGCCATCGATACATCCTTATTTATATCCCCTAAAATACATCCTTCTTGTTTGAAGCCTAGCGAGCGAGTGTCAAATATCTAACAAAGAAGACTGACTTTCGGTGGTAATTCACCATCATCATCATGTGCCATACCGGTTGGTGTAGGAGATCATGTCCTTCCACAATCTTCTATCTACAGTGCATCGTATCAGTTCTGTTGTTGACTGTTTTCCATGCCATGACACCAAGCTATCTAGTATTTTCTCTCTTTGTCGTCCATGATCTCTCTTTCCTTGTATCCTGCCTGTTGTAACCATCAGTGGTAATGATGTGACCAAAAACCTGGACCACAACTCTCACAAGATGACCTTCAACTGACCACTGGTAACAACTTCTATGTCTTACATTCTACAAAGTCATTGCCCTTCTATTTTTATTTAATCTGACTAAATTCTGGTGCATGAACATTTAACCTTCAACATGACATTAGTAGCATAATGATAAAATAAGTAGGTGAGTTTTTTTTAAAATCATTGAATTTGAACCAGGAGAAAATGGGTTCGAATCCCTGAAGGGTCAAAAGTTTTATCTATCGGGGGTAAAATAAAAACTCATACTCGAACACCTCATAGTGGCTGCACAGGACAAACAGGCTTTTATGTCCAGCCTTACATATCCCCACCTCCCGCACACCCAGGATAATGCTATAAAATAATTTTATTGAATTTGTGAACTTATTCTTAAACACAACAATTATTTGCTAAAGCAGGAAAGGATGAAATGAAACAGTAAAGATAAGGGGAGATTCAAATCAAAAGATGAATGATCAGAATGTGCTATCATGACGGTAAATTCTGTTTTTCTTTAACAAACAGTAAACCATATGACACTGAAGTATATATTCCAGTCTTATAAAATCATCATCATCATCAAGTACTGGGCCTGCTGGCGTAGGTGATCATGTCTCTGCACAACTTTCGATCTGGACAGTTATTTATCATTTCTGTTGTTGACCTTCTGCCAAGCTATTCTCTTAAGCTGACTGGTATTTTTTCTCTTTGCTTCCCTCTATTTCTTCGTCCCTCAATTTTTCAAGTTGTTACAATATATTCCAGTTGTTCTCTTCTCATTGCATGGCTAAAAAATGATGATGGTTTCTTCCTAATATTGGAAATTAGCTCTCTTTTTGCTTTGACCTCTTTCAGAATATTTTCATTACTCTTCTTAGCTGTCCATGGTATTCTCAACATTCTTCTGTAAAAGAATGTCTTATAAAATAGGATAATACAATGATGTGATATCTTCAATAGGTTTTTCAGCATGTAAGAATACAGCAGTGATCAAAGTGAATTGTGACTTCTTGAATGGAAATGACTTATTCTTTTGCTACTACCATTAAGTATTTCAGATGGCCATTAATAGTGCTATTATGTAAAGTTCATACACCCACTACTACCACCGTTATGAATAATTCATATGTCAATTGTCAGTACCATAATATATAGTTTGTAAATTCATTACTAATATCATCATGAAAAGTTCACTTGTTTCCTACTGGTAACATTTCCAGAAAAACTCTATGAAGATGTAGAATGTTTCATGCAGATGAAGTCATTTTTTCCATTTTCTATAATGTTGATCTTAAAAGCTCTCTAAGGAAAATTAAGATATAGAAAGCAGTATACATGAAACATACCAGCACAAGTCTTTTCATCTATTTGTAGATGATAACCTTTCTCACAATCACAGCTGAAGTTTCCTTGTAGATTGATGCATTCATGACTACAGCCACCATTGTCTGTGGAACATTCATCCACATCTGAAATTAACAATGAACTTATTTTATACATAAAAAGCAATTGCAATAACTAAAATTGGATGAATGGAAGAATGTGAATCAATTTTAAATATTACAAATAAAAACAGAAAACACAAATTCAACAAATGTCAGCAAATATTATAAATAAATGAACATTGTATTTAACTATGTCACCATATCGCAAATCACAATTAAAGCAGCAGATATGGAGATGAAAACCTCACAACCTCCTCTAAAACATTTTATTGTGGGAAGAAAATAATGCAGGTAGGCTGGATGAACTTTGTCTATTGTCTATACCATCATTTCTATATCTTCATCAAACTAATCATTGCTACAGAATTGTCTTTCTTGCACCTGATTGTTGCTGTAATCTTCAGCCTACTTCATTATGGTAGCAGCAATGATCATAATAATATCAAACATCACAAAATCAAAAGTCAAGGAAAGTTATCAATTAAACAGAAAGTAAACATCAAATTAAAACCAAGTATTTGTTCATCTCTACAGAAGATATTAATGATATAATGGACAAATGAACACCAGCTATACAATTATTCCAAATGAAGAATATTCAGATAACAATCATTTCCTATTTATTCTCTGGATTTGTGTCTTCTTGTCAAAGAATAGTTTTCACATGTCTGTAGCTGCATTTGTCCATTATGTAGTCATATGATTCTAGAAATCTGAACAAACATCTGCTTTTTAACATTTATTTGTTCATTTCCATCTTGTTTGCAATCTAGGATAATTTTATTACGATTCTCACTTAGAAAAAAATATGTCAATATTAATGAAACAAAAAGAGCCACACTAACCATGACAGGTGACATTATTTGCTCCAGCAATGTAGCCATCAAAACATGAACAAACATACATGCCAGGAAGGTTGATGCATTTCTGCTCACAGTCACCATTTTCAGTCTGGCACTCATCTATGTCTGTGATTGGTTGAAAAAGAAAAGAACAAACTGTTACCCCTACAATTGTCTATCAAATATCCTGCAAGAAGGATGTGCTTCAGTTTCAACATGATATAAGGTGCACAGTGATAAAATATAACATTCATACATTCATTTATCATCATGAAAAGTTCACTTGTGTCCAAAATGCTAACGTTTCCAGGCAAACTCAGAGTAGATGTCAAAAGTCTCAAGCAGATGATGACAAGTTTTTCAGATTTTCCTCTGTTGTTCTTAAAAAATTTCTAAAGCAAATTAAGATGTAGAAAACAATCTACATGAAACATACCAACACAAGTCTTTGCGTCCTTTTGTAGATGATAACCTTTCTCACAATCACAGCTGAAGTTTCCTTGTAGATTGATGCATTCATGACTACAGCCACCATTGTCAGTGGAACATTCATCCACATCTGAAATTAACAATGAACTTACTTTATACATAAAAAGCAATTGCAATAACTAAAATTGGATGAATGGAAGAATGTGAATCAATTTTAAATATTACACATAAAAACAGAAAACACAAATTCAACAAATGTCAGAAAATATTATAAATAAATGAACATTGTATTTAACTATGTCACCATATCGCAAATCACAATTAAAGCAGCAGATATGGAGATGAAAACCTCACAACCTCCTCTAAAACATTTTATTGTGGGAAGAAAATAATGCAGGTAGGCTGGATGAACTTTGTCTATTGTCTATACCATCATTTCTATATCTTCATCAAACTAATCATTGCTACAGAATTGTCTTTCTTGCACCTGATTGTTGTTATAATCTTCAGCCTATTTCATTAAGGTAGCAACAATGATCATAATAATATCAAACATCACAAAATCAAAAGTCAAGGAAAGTTATCAATTAAACAGAAAGTAAACATCAAATTAAAACCAAGTATTTGTTCATCTCTACAGAAGATATTAATGATATAATGGACAAATGAACACCAGCTATACAATTATTCCAAATGAAGAATATTCAGATAACAATCATTTCCTATTTATTCTCTGGATTTGTGTCTTCTTGTCAAAGAATAGTTTTCACATGTCTGTAGCTGCATTTGTCCATTATGTAGTCATATGATTCTAGAAATCTGAACAAACATCTGCTTTTTAACATTTATTTGTTCATTTCCATCTTGTTTGCAGTCTAGGATAATTTTATTACGATTCTCACTTAGAAAAAAAAATGTCAATATTAATGAAACAAAAAGAGCCACACTAACCATGACAGGTGACATTATTTGCTCCAGCAATGTAGCCATCAAAACATGAACAAACATACATGCCAGGAAGGTTGATGCATTTCTGCTCACAGTCACCATTTTCAGTCTGGCACTCATCTATGTCTGTGATTGGTTGAAAAAGAAAAGAACAAACTGTTACCCCTACAATTGTCTATCAAATATCCTGCAAGAAGGGTGTGCTTCAGTTTCAACATGATATTAGGTGCACAGTGATAAAATATAACATTCATTTATCATCATGAAAAGTTCACTTGTGTCCAAAATGCTAACGTTTCCAGGCAAACTCAGAGTAGATGTCAAAAGTCTCAAGCAGATGATGACAAGTTTTTCAGATTTTCCTCTGTTGTTCTTAAAAAATTTCTAAAGCAAATTAAGATGTAGAAAACAATCTACATGAAACATACCAACACAAGTCTTTGCGTCCTTTTGTAGATGATAACCTTTCTCACAATCACAGCTGAAGTTTCCTTGTAGATTGATGCATTCATGACTACAGCCACCATTGTCAGTGGAACATTCATCCACATCTGAAATTAACAATGAACTTACTTTATACATAAAAAGCAATTGCAATAACTAAAATTGGATGAATGGAAGAATGTGAATCAATTTTAAATATCACAAATAAAAACAGAAAACACAAATTCAACAAATGTCAGAAAATATTATAAATAAATGAACATTGTATTTAACTATGTCACCATATCGCAAATCACAATTAAAGCAGCAGATATGGAGATGAAAACCTCACAACCTCCTCTAAAACATTTTATTGTGGGAAGAAAATAATGCAGGTTGGCTGGATGAACTTTGTCTATTGTCTATACCATCATTTCTATATCTTCATCAAACTAATCATTGCTACAGAATTGTCTTTCTTGCACCTGATTGTTGCTGTAATCTTCAGCCTATTTCATTAAGGTAGCAACAATGATCATAATAATATCAAACATCACAAAATCAAAAGTCAAGGAAAGTTATCAATTAAACAGAAAGTAAACATCAAATTAAAACCAAGTATTTGTTCATCTCTACAGAAGATATTAATGATATAATGGACAAATGAACACCAGCTATACAATTATTCCAAATGAAGAATATTCAGATAACAATCATTTCCTATTTATTCTCTGGATTTGTGTCTTCTTGTCAAAGAATAGTTTTCACATGTCTGTAGCTGCATTTGTCCATTATGTAGTCATATGATTCTAGAAATCTGAACAAACATCTGCTTTTTAACATTTATTTGTTCATTTCCATCTTGTTTGCAATCTAGGATAATTTTATTACGATTCTCACTTAGAAAAAAAAATGTCAATATTAATGAAACAAAAAGAGCCACACTAACCATGACAGGTGACATTATTTGCTCCAGCAATGTAGCCATCAAAACATGAACAAACATACATGCCAGGAAGGTTGATGCATTTCTGCTCACAGTCACCATTTTCAGTCTGGCACTCATCTATGTCTGTGATTGGTTGAAAAAGAAAAGAACAAACTGTTACCCCTACAATTGTCTATCAAATATCCTGCAAGAAGGATGTGCTTCAGTTTCAACATGATATTAGGTGCACAGTGATAAAATATAACATTCATACATTCATTTATCATCATGAAAAGTTCACTTGTGTCCAAAATGCTAACGTTTCCAGGCAAACTCAGAGTAGATGTCAAAAGTCTCAAGCAGATGATGACAAGTTTTTCAGATTTTCCACTGTTGTTCTTAAAAAATTTCTAAAGCAAATTAAGATGTAAAAAACAATCTACATGAAACATACCAACACAAGTCTTTGCGTCCTTTTGTAGATGATAACCTTTCTCACAATCACAGCTGAAGTTTCCTTGTAGATTGATGCATTCATGACTACAGCCACCATTGTCAGTGGAACATTCATCCACATCTGAAATTAACAATGAACTTATTTTATACATAAAAAGTAATTGCAATAACTAAAATTGGATGAATGGAAGAATGTGAATCAATTTTAAATATTACAAATAAAAACAGAAAACACAAATTCAACAAATGTCAGCAAATATTATAAATAAATGAACATTGTATTTAACTATGTCACCATATCGCAAATCACAATTAAAGCAGCAGATATGGAGATGAAAACCTCACAACCTCCTCTAAAAACATTTTATTGTGGGAAGAAAATAATGCAGGTAGGCTGGATGAACTTTGTCTATTGTCTATACCATCATTTCTATATCTTCATCAAACTAATCATTGCTACAGAATTGTCTTTCTTGCACCTGATTGTTGCTGTAATCTTCAGCCTATTTCATTATGGTAGCAGCAATGATCATAATAATATCAAACATCACAAAATCAAAAGTCAAGGAAAGTTATCAATTAAACAGAAAGTAAACATCAAATTAAAACCAAGTATTTGTTCATCTCTACAGAAGATATTAATGATATAATGGACAAATGAACACCAGCTATACAATTATTCCAAATGAAGAATATTCAGATAACAATCATTTCCTATTTATTCTCTGGATTTGTGTCTTCTTGTCAAAGAATATTTTTCACATGTCTGTAGCTGCATTTGTCCATTATGTAGTCATATGACTCTAGAAATCTGAACAAACATCTGCTTTTTAACATTTATTTGTTTATTTCCATCTTGTTTGCAATCTAGGATAATTTTATTACGATTCTCACTTAGAAAAAAAAATGTCAATATTAATGAAACAAAAAGAGCCACACTAACCATGACAGGTGACATTATCTGCTCCAGCAATGTAGCCATCAAAACATGAACAAACATACATGCCAGGAAGGTTGATGCATTTCTGCTCACAGTCACCATTTTCAGTCTGGCACTCATCTATGTCTGTGATTGGTTGAAAAAGAAAAGAACAAACTGTTACCCCTACAATTATCTATCAAATATCCTGCAAGAAGGATGTGCTTCAGTTTCAACATGATATTAGGAGCACAGTGATAAAATATAACATTCATACATTCATTTATCATCATGAAAAGTTCACTTGTGTCCAAAATGCTAACGTTTCAAGGCTAATTCAGAGTAGACATCAAAAGTCTCAAGCAGATGATAAGTTTTTCATATTTTCCTCTGTTGTTCTTAAAAAATTTCTAAAGCAAATTAAGATGTAGAAAACAATCTACATGAAACATACCAACACAAGTCTTTGCGTCCTTTTGTAGATGATAACCTTTCTCACAATCACAGCTGAAGTTTCCTTGTAGATTGATGCATTCATGACTACAGCCACCATTGTCCGTAGAACATTCATCCACATCTGAAATTAACAATGAACTTATTTTATACATAAAAAGCAATTGCAATAACTAAAATTGGATGAATGGAAGAATGTGAATCAATTTTAAATATTACAAATAAAAACAGAAAACACAAATTCAACAAATGTCAGCAAATATAAATAAATGAACATTGTATTTAACTATGTCACCATATTGCATATGTCAATTAAAGCAGCAGATATGGAAATGGAAACCTCCTCTAAAACATTTTATTGTGGGAAGAAAGTAATGCAGGTAGGCTGGATGAACTTTGTCTATTGTCTATACCATCATTTCTATATCTTCATCAAACTAATCATTGCTACAGAATTGTCTTTCTTGCACCTGATTGTTGCTGTAATCTTCAGCCTATTTCATTATGGTAGCAACAATGATCATAATAATATCAAACATCACAAAATCAAAAGTCAAGGAAAGTTATCAATTAAACAGAAAGTAAACATCAAATTAAAACCAAGTATTTGTTCATCTCTACAGAAGATATTAATGATATAATGGACAAATGAACACCAGCTATACAATTATTCCAAATGAAGAATATTCAGATAACAATCATTTCCTATTTATTCTCTGGATTTGTGTCTTCTTGTCAAAGAATAGTTTTCACATGTCTGTAGCTGCATTTGTCCATTATGTAGTCATATGATTCTAGAAATCTGAACAAACATCTGCTTTTTAACATTTATTTGTTCATTTCCATCTTGTTTGCAATCTAGGATAATTTTATTACGATTCTCACTTAGAAAAAAAAATGTCAATATTAATGAAACAAAAAGAGCCACACTAACCATGACAGGTGACATTATTTGCTCCAGCAATGTAGCCATCAAAACATGAACAAACATACATGTCAGGAAGGTTGATGCATTTCTGCTCACAGTCACCATTTTCAGTCTGGCACTCATCTATGTCTGTGATTGGTTGAAAAAGAAAAGAACAAACTGTTACCCCTACAATTGTCTATCAAATATCCTGCAAGAAGGATGTGCTTCAGTTTCAACATGATATTAGGTGCACAGTGATAAAATATAACATTCATACATTCATTTATCATCATGAAGAGTTCACTTGTGTCCAAAATGCTAACGTTTCCAGGCAAACTCAGAGTAGATGTCAAAAGTCTCAAGCAGATGATGACAAGTTTTTCATATTTTCCTCTGTTGTTCTTAAAAAATTTCTAAAGCAAATTAAGATGTAGAAAACAATCTACATGAAACATACCAACACAAGTCTTTGCGTCCTTTTGTAGATGATAACCTTTCTCACAATCACAGCTGAAGTTTCCTTGTAGATTGATGCATTCATGACTACAGCCACCATTGTCAGTGGAACATTCATCCACATCTGAAATTAACAATGAACTTACTTTATACATAAAAAGCAATTGCAATAACTAAAATTGGATGAATGGAAGAATGTGAATCAATTTTAAATATCACAAATAAAAACAGAAAACACAAATTCAACAAATGTCAGAAAATATTATAAATAAATGAACATTGTATTTAACTATGTCACCATATCGCAAATCACAATTAAAGCAGCAGATATGGAGATGAAAACCTCACAACCTCCTCTAAAACATTTTATTGTGGGAAGAAAATAATGCAGGTTGGCTGGATGAACTTTGTCTATTGTCTATACCATCATTTCTATATCTTCATCAAACTAATCATTGCTACAGAATTGTCTTTCTTGCACCTGATTGTTGTTATAATCTTCAGCCTATTTCATTAAGGTAGCAACAATGATCATAATAATATCAAACATCACAAAATCAAAAGTCAAGGAAAGTTATCAATTAAACAGAAAGTAAACATCAAATTAAAACCAAGTATTTGTTCATCTCTACAGAAGATATTAATGATATAATGGACAAATGAACACCAGCTATACAATTATTCCAAATGAAGAATATTCAGATAACAATCATTTCCTATTTATTCTCTGGATTTGTGTCTTCTTGTCAAAGAATAGTTTTCACATGTCTGTAGCTGCATTTGTCCATTATGTAGTCATATGATTCTAGAAATCTGAACAAACATCTGCTTTTTAACATTTATTTGTTCATTTCCATCTTGTTTGCAATCTAGGATAATTTTATTACGATTCTCACTTAGAAAAAAAAATGTCAATATTAATGAAACAAAAAGAGCCACACTAACCATGACAGGTGACATTATTTGCTCCAGCAATGTAGCCATCAAAACATGAACAAACATACATGCCAGGAAGGTTGATGCATTTCTGCTCACAGTCACCATTTTCAGTCTGGCACTCATCTATGTCTGTGATTGGTTGAAAAAGAAAAGAACAAACTGTTACCCCTACAATTGTCTATCAAATATCCTGCAAGAAGGATGTGCTTCAGTTTCAACATGATATTAGGTGCACAGTGATAAAATATAACATTCATACATTCATTTATCATCATGAAAAGTTCACTTGTGTCCAAAATGCTAACGTTTCCAGGCAAACTCAGAGTAGATGTCAAAAGTCTCAAGCAGATGATGACAAGTTTTTCAGATTTTCCACTGTTGTTCTTAAAAAATTTCTAAAGCAAATTAAGATGTAAAAAACAATCTACATGAAACATACCAACACAAGTCTTTGCGTCCTTTTGTAGATGATAACCTTTCTCACAATCACAGCTGAAGTTTCCTTGTAGATTGATGCATTCATGACTACAGCCACCATTGTCAGTGGAACATTCATCCACATCTGAAATTAACAATGAACTTATTTTATACATAAAAAGTAATTGCAATAACTAAAATTGGATGAATGGAAGAATGTGAATCAATTTTAAATATTACAAATAAAAACAGAAAACACAAATTCAACAAATGTCAGCAAATATTATAAATAAATGAACATTGTATTTAACTATGTCACCATATCGCAAATCACAATTAAAGCAGCAGATATGGAGATGAAAACCTCACAACCTCCTCTAAAACATTTTATTGTGGGAAGAAAATAATGCAGGTAGGCTGGATGAACTTTGTCTATTGTCTATACCATCATTTCTATATCTTCATCAAACTAATCATTGCTACAGAATTGTCTTTCTTGCACCTGATTGTTGTTATAATCTTCAGCCTATTTCATTAAGGTAGCAGCAATGATCATAATAATATCAAACATCACAAAATCAAAAGTCAAGGAAAGTTATCAATTAAACAGAAAGTAAACATCAAATTAAAACCAAGTATTTGTTCATCTCTACAGAAGATATTAATGATATAATGGACAAATGAACACCAGCTATACAATTATTCCAAATTAAGAATATTCAGATAACAATCATTTCCTATTTATTCTCTGGATTTGTGTCTTCTTGTCAAAGAATAGTTTTCACATGTCTGTAGCTGCATTTGTCCATTATGTAGTCATATGACTCTAGAAATCTGAACAAACATCTGCTTTTTAACATTTATTTGTTCATTTCCATCTTGTTTGCAATCTAGGATAATTTTATTACGATTCTCACTTAGAAAAAAAAATGTCAATATTAATGAAACAAAAAGAGCCACACTAACCATGACAGGTGACATTATTTGCTCCAGCAATGTAGCCATCAAAACATGAACAAACATACATGCCAGGAAGGTTGATGCATTTCTGCTCACAGTCACCATTTTCAGTCTGGCACTCATCTATGTCTGTGATTGGTTGAAAAAGAAAAGAACAAACTGTTACCCCTACAATTGTCTATCAAATATCCTGCAAGAAGGATGTGCTTCAGTTTCAACATGATATTAGGAGCACAGTGATAAAATATAACATTCATACATTCATTTATCATCATGAAGAGTTCACTTGTGTCCAAAATGCTAACGTTTCCAGGCAAACTTAGAGTAGATGTCAAAAGTCTCAAGCAGATGATGACAAGTTTTTCAGATTTTCCACTGTTGTTCTTAAAAAATTTCTAAAGCAAATTAAGATGTAGAAAACAATCTACATGAAACATACCAACACAAGTCTTTGCGTCCTTTTGTAGATAACCTTTCTCACAATCACAGCTGAAGTTTCCTTGTAGATTGATGCATTCATGACTACAGCCACCATTGTCAGTGGAACATTCATCCACATCTGAAATTAACAATGAACTTATTTTATACATAAAAAGCAATTGCAATAACTAAAATTGGATGAATGGAAGAATGTGAATCAATTTTAAATATTACAAATAAAAACAGAAAACACAAATTCAACAAATGTCAGCAAATATTATAAATAAATGAACATTGTATTTAACTATGTCACCATATCGCAAATCACAATTAAAGCAGCAGATATGGAGATGAAAACCTCACAACCTCCTCTAAAACATTTTATTGTGGGAAGAAAGTAATGCAGGTAGGCTGGATGAACTTTGTCTATTGTCTATACCATCATTTCTATATCTTCATCAAACTAATCATTGCTACAGAATTGTCTTTCTTGCACCTGATTGTTGCTGTAATCTTCAGCCTATTTCATTAAGGTAGCAACAATGATCATAATAATATCAAACATCACAAAATCAAAAGTCAAGGAAAGTTATCAATTAAACAGAAAGTAAACATCAAATTAAAACCAAGTATTTGTTCATCTCTACAGAAGATATTAATGATATAATGGACAAATGAACACCAGCTATACAATTATTCCAAATGAAGAATATTCAGATAACAATCATTTCCTATTTATTCTCTGGATTTGTGTCTTCTTGTCAAAGAATAGTTTTCACATGTCTGTAGCTGCATTTGTCCATTATGTAGTCATATGATTCTAGAAATCTGAACAAACATCTGCTTTTTAACATTTATTTGTTCATTTCCATCTTGTTTGCAATCTAGGATAATTTTATTACGATTCTCACTTAGAAAAAAAAATGTCAATATTAATGAAACAAAAAGAGCCACACTAACCATGACAGGTGACATTATTTGCTCCAGCAATGTAGCCATCAAAACATGAACAAACATACATGTCAGGAAGGTTGATGCATTTCTGCTCACAGTCACCATTTTCAGTCTGGCACTCATCTATGTCTGTGATTGGTTGAAAAAGAAAAGAACAAACTGTTACCCCTACAATTGTCTATCAAATATCCTGCAAGAAGGATGTGCTTCAGTTTCAACATGATATTAGGTGCACAGTGATAAAATATAACATTCATACATTCATTTATCATCATGAAGAGTTCACTTGTGTCCAAAATGCTAACGTTTCCAGGCAAACTCAGAGTAGATGTCAAAAGTCTCAAGCAGATGATGACAAGTTTTTCAGATTTTCCACTGTTGTTCTTAAAAAATTTCTAAAGCAAATTAAGATGTAGAAAACAATCTACATGAAACATACCAACACAAGTCTTTGCGTCCTTTTGTAGATGATAACCTTTCTCACAATCACAGCTGAAGTTTCCTTGTAGATTGATGCATTCATGACTACAGCCACCATTGTCCGTAGAACATTCATCCACATCTGAAATTAACAATGAACTTATTTTATACATAAAAAGCAATTGCAATAACTAAAATTGGATGAATGGAAGAATGTGAATCAATTTTAAATATTACAAATAAAAACAGAAAACACAAATTCAACAAATGTCAGCAAATATTATAAATAAATAAACATTGTATTTAACTATGTCACCATATCGCAAATCACAATTAAAGCAGCAGATATGGAGATGAAAACCTCACAACCTCCTCTAAAACATTTTATTGTGGGAAGAAAATAATGCAGGTAGGCTGGATGAACTTTGTCTATTGTCTATACCATCATTTCTATATCTTCATCAAACTAATCATTGCTACAGAATTGTCTTTCTTGCACCTGATTGTTGCTGTAATCTTCAGCCTATTTCATTATGGTAGCAGCAATGATCATAATAATATCAAACATCACAAAATCAAAAGTCAAGGAAAGTTATCAATTAAACAGAAAGTAAACATCAAATTAAAACCAAGTATTTGTTCATCTCTACAGAAGATATTAATGATATAATGGACAAATGAACACCAGCTATACAATTATTCCAAATGAAGAATATTCAGATAACAATCATTTCCTATTTATTCTCTGGATTTGTGTCTTCTTGTCAAAGAATAGTTTTCACATGTCTGTAGCTGCATTTGTCCATTATGTACTCATATGACTCTAGAAATCTGAACAAACATCTGCTTTTTAACATTTATTTGTTCATTTCCATCTTGTTTGCAATCTAGGATAATTTTATTACGATTCTCACTTAGAAAAAAAAATGTCAATATTAATGAAACAAAAAGAGCCACACTAACCATGACAGGTGACATTATCTGCTCCAGCAATGTAGCCATCAAAACATGAACAAACATACATGCCAGGAAGGTTGATGCATTTCTGCTCACAGTCACCATTTTCAGTCTGGCACTCATTTATGTCTGTGATTGGTTGAAAAAGAAAAGAACAAACTGTTACCCCTACAATTGTCTATCAAATATCCTGCAAGAAGGATGTGCTTCTGTTTCAACATGATATTAGGAGCACAGTGATAAAATATAACATTCATACATTCATTTATCATCATCAAAAGTTCACTTGTGTCCAAAATGCTAACGTTTCAAGGCAAATTCAGAGTAGACATCAAAAGTCTCAAGCAGATGATAAGTTTTTCAGATTTTCCTCTGTTGTTCTTAAAAAATTTCTAAAGCAAATTAAGATGTAGAAAACAATCTACATGAAACATACCAACACAAGTCTTTGCGTCCTTTTGTAGATGATAACCTTTCTCACAATCACAGCTGAAGTTTCCTTGTAGATTGATGCATTCATGACTACAGCCACCATTGTCCGTAGAACATTCATCCACATCTGAAATTAACAATGAACTTATTTTATACATAAAAAGCAATTGCAATAACTAAAATTGGATGAATGGAAGAATGTGAATCAATTTTAAATATTACAAATAAAAACAGAAAACACAAATTCAACAAATGTCAGCAAATATTATAAATAAATGAACATTGTATTTAACTATGTCACCATATCGCATATGTCAATTAAAGCAACAGGATATGGAAATGGAAACCTCCTCTAAAACATTTTATTGTGGGAAGAAAGTAATGCAGGTAGGCTGGATGAACTTTGTCTATTGTCTATACCATCATTTCTATATCTTCATCAAACTAATCATTGCTACAGAATTGTCTTTCTTGCACCTGATTGTTGCTGTAATCTTCAGCCTATTTCATTATGGTAGCAGCAATGATCATAATAATATCAAACATCACAAAATCAAAAGTCAAGGAAAGTTATCAATTAAACAGAAAGTAAACATCAAATTAAAACCAAGTATTTGTTCATCTCTACAGAAGATATTAATGATATAATGGACAAATGAACACCAGCTATACAATTATTCCAAATGAAGAATATTCAGATAACAATCATTTCCTATTTATTCTCTGGATTTGTGTCTTCTTGTCAAAGAATAGTTTTCACATGTCTGTAGCTGCATTTGTCCATTATGTAGTCATATGACTCTAGAAATCTGAACAAACATCTGCTTTTTAACATTTATTTGTTCATTTCCATCTTGTTTGCAATCTAGGATAATTTTATTACGATTCTCACTTAGAAAAAAAAATGTCAATATTAATGAAACAAAAAGAGCCACACTAACCATGACAGGTGACATTATTTGCTCCAGCAATGTAGCCATCAAAACATGAACAAACATACATGCCAGGAAGGTTGATGCATTTCTGCTCACAGTCACCATTTTCAGTCTGGCACTCATCTATGTCTGTGATTGGTTGAAAAAGAAAAGAACAAACTGTTACCCCTACAATTGTCTATCAAATATCCTGCAAGAAGGATGTGCTTCAGTTTCAACATGATATTAGGAGCACAGTGATAAAATATAACATTCATACATTCATTTATCATCATGAAGAGTTCACTTGTGTCCAAAATGCTAACGTTTCCAGGCAAACTTAGAGTAGATGTCAAAAGTCTCAAGCAGATGATGACAAGTTTTTCAGATTTTCCACTGTTGTTCTTAAAAAATTTCTAAAGCAAATTAAGATGTAGAAAACAATCTACATGAAACATACCAACACAAGTCTTTGCGTCCTTTTGTAGATGATAACCTTTCTCACAATCACAGCTGAAGTTTCCTTGTAGATTGATGCATTCATGACTACAGCCACCATTGTCCGTAGAACATTCATCCACATCTGAAATTAACAATGAACTTATTTTATACATAAAAAGCAATTGCAATAACTAAAATTGGCTGAATTGAAGAAAGTGAATCAATTTTAAATATCACAAATAAAAACAGAAAACACAAATTCAACAAATGTCAGCAAATATTAATAAATTAACATAGTATTTAACTATGTCACCATATCACATATCTCAATTAAAGCAACAGGATATGAAGGTGAAAACCTCACAACCTCCTCTAAAACATTTTATTGTGGGAAGAAAATAATGCAGGTAGGCTGGATGAACTTTGTCTATTGTCTATACCATCATTTCTATATCTTCATCAAACTAATCATTGCTACAGAATTGTCTTTCTTGCACCTGATTGTTGCTGTAATCTTCAGCCTATTTCATTATGGTAGCAGCAATGATCATAATAATATCAAACATCACAAAATCAAAAGTCAAGGAAAGTTATCAATTAAACAGAAAGTAAACATCAAATTAAAACCAAGTATTTGTTCATCTCTACAGAAGATATTAATGATATAATGGACAAATGAACACCAGCTATACAATTATTCCAAATGAAGAATATTCAGATAACAATCATTTCCTATTTATTCTCTGGATTTGTGTCTTCTTGTCAAAGAATAGTTTTCACATGTCTGTAGCTGCATTTGTCCATTATGTACTCATATGACTCTAGAAATCTGAACAAACATCTGCTTTTTAACATTTATTTGTTCATTTCCATCTTGTTTGCAATCTAGGATAATTTTATTACGATTCTCACTTAGAAAAAAAAATGTCAATATTAATGAAACAAAAAGAGCCACACTAACCATGACAGGTGACATTATCTGCTCCAGCAATGTAGCCATCAAAACATGAACAAACATACATGCCAGGAAGGTTGATGCATTTCTGCTCACAGTCACCATTTTCAGTCTGGCACTCATTTATGTCTGTGATTGGTTGAAAAAGAAAAGAACAAACTGTTACCCCTACAATTGTCTATCAAATATCCTGCAAGAAGGATGTGCTTCAGTTTCAACATGAAACATACCAACACAAGTCTTTGCGCCCTTTTGTAGATGATAACCTTTCTCACAATCACAGCTGAAGTTTCCTTGTAGATTGATGCATTCATGACTACAGCCACCATTGTCCGTAGAACACTCATCCACATCTGAAATTAACAATGAACTTATTTTATACATAAAAAGCAATTGCAATAACTAAAATTGGATGAATGGAAGAATGTGAATCAATTTTAAATATCAAAAATAAAAAAGAAAACACAAATTCAACAAATGTCAGCAAATATTATAAATAAATGAACATTGTATTTAACTATGTCATCATATCGCATATGTCAATTAAAGCAGCAGATATGGAAATGAAAACCTCACAACCTCCATTTGTCAATTATTCTAGAAATCTGAACAAACATCTGCTTTTTAACATTTATTTGTTCATTTCCATCTTGTTTGCAATCTGGGATAATTTTATTACGATTCTCACTTAGAAAAAAAATGTCAATATTAATGAAACAAAAAGAGCCACACTAACCATGACAGGTGACATTATCTGCTCCAGCAATGTAGCCATCAAAACATGAACAAACATACATGCCAGGAAGGTTGATGCATTTCTGCTCACAGTCACCATTTTCAGTCTGGCACTCATCTATGTCTGTGATTGGTTGAAAAAGAAAAGAACAATCTGTTACCCCTACAATTGTCTATCAAATATCCTGCAAGAAGGATGTGCTTCAGTTTCAACATGATATTAGGAGCACAGTGATAAAATATAACATTCATTTATCATCATGAAAAGTTCACTTGTGTCCAAAATGCTAACGTTTCCAGGCAAACTCAGAGTAGATGTCAAAAGTCTCAAGCAGATGATGACAAGTTTTTCAGATTTTCCACTGTTGTTCTTAAAAAATTTCTAAAGCAAATTAAGATGTAGAAAACAATCTACATGAAACATACCAACACAAGTCTTTGCGTCCTTTTGTAGATGATAACCTTTCTCACAATCACAGCTGAAGTTTCCTTGTAGATTGATGCATTCATGACTACAGCCACCATTGTCCGTAGAACACTCATCCACATCTGAAATTAACAATGAACTTATTTTATACATAAAAAGCAATTGCAATAACTAAAATTGGATGAATGGAAGAATGTGAATCAATTTTAAATATCAAAAATAAAAAAGAAAACACAAATTCAACAAATGTCAGCAAATATTATAAATAAATGAACATTGTATTTAACTATGTCATCATATCGCATATGTTAATTAAAGCAGCAGATATGGAAATGAAAACCTCACAACCTCCATTTGTCCATTATTCTAGAAATCTGAACAAACATCTGCTTTTTAACATTTATTTGTTCATTTCCATCTTGTTTGCAATCTGGGATAATTTTATTACGATTCTCACTTAGAAAAAAAAATGTCAATATTAATGAAACAAAAAGAGCCACACTAACCATGACAGGTGACATTATCTGCTCCAGCAATGTAGCCATCAAAACATGAACAAACATACATGCCAGGAAGGTTGATGCATTTCTGCTCACAGTCACCATTTTCAGTCTGGCACTCATCTATGTCTGTGATTGGTTGAAAAAGAAAAGAACAATCTGTTACCCCTACAATTGTCTATCAAATATCCTGCAAGAAGGATGTGCTTCAGTTTCAACATGATATTAGGAGCACAGTGATAAAATATAACATTCATACATTCATTTATCATCATGAAAAGTTCACTTGTGTCCAAAATGCTAACGTTTCAAGGCAAACTCAGAGTAGATGTCAAAAGTCTCAAGCAGATGATGACAAGTTTTTCAGATTTTCCACTGTTGTTCTTAAAAAATTTCTAAAGCAAATTAAGATGTAGAAAACAATCTACATGAAACATACCAACACAAGTCTTTGCGTCCTTTTGTAGATGATAACCTTTCTCACAATCACAGCTGAAGTTTCCTTGTAGATTGATGCATTCATGACTACAGCCACCATTGTCAGTGGAACATTCATCCACATCTGAAATTAACAATGAACTTATTTTATACATAAAAAGCAATTGCAATAACTAAAATTGGATGAATGGAAGAATGTGAATCAATTTTAAATATTACAAATAAAAACAGAAAACACAAATTCAACAAATGTCAGCAAATATTATAAATAAATGAACATTGTATTTAACTTTGTCACCATATCGCAAATCACAATTAAAGCAGCAGATATGGAGATGAAAACCTCACAACCTCCTCTAAAACATTTTATTGTGGGAAGAAAATAATGCAGGTAGGCTGGATGAACTTTGTCTATTGTCTATACCATCATTTCTATATCTTCATCAAACTAATCATTGCTACAGAATTGTCTTTCTTGCACCTGATTGTTGCTGTAATCTTCAGCCTATTTCATTATGGTAGCAGCAATGATCATAATAATATCAAACATCACAAAATCAAAAGTCAAGGAAAGTTATCAATTAAACAGAAAGTAAACATCAAATTAAAACCAAGTATTTGTTCATCTCTACAGAAGATATTAATGATATAATGGACAAATGAACACCAGCTATACAATTATTCCAAATGAAGAATATTCAGATAACAATCATTTCCTATTTATTCTCTGGATTTGTGTCTTCTTGTCAAAGAATAGTTTTCACATGTCTGTAGCTGCATTTGTCCATTATGTAGTCATATGATTCTAGAAATCTGAACAAACATCTGCTTTTTAACATTTATTTGTTCATTTCCATCTTGTTTGCAATCTAGGATAATTTTATTACGATTCTCACTTAGAAAAAAAAATGTCAATATTAATGAAACAAAAAGAGCCACACTAACCATGACAGGTGACATTATTTGCTCCAGCAATGTAGCCATCAAAACATGAACAAACATACATGCCAGGAAGGTTGATGCATTTCTGCTCACAGTCACCATTTTCAGTCTGGCACTCATCTATGTCTGTGATTGGTTGAAAAAGAAAAGAACAAACTGTTACCCCTACAATTGTCTATCAAATATCCTGCAAGAAGGATGTGCTTCAGTTTCAACATGCATGATATTAGGTGCACAGTGATAAAATATAACATTCATACATTCATTTATCATCATCAAAAGTTCACTTGTGTCCAAAATGCTAACGTTTCAAGGCAAATTCAGAGTAGACATCAAAAGTCTCAAGCAGATGATAAGTTTTTCATATTTTCCTCTGTTGTTCTTAAAAAATTTCTAAAGCAAATTAAGATGTAGAAAACAATCTACATGAAACATACCAACACAAGTCTTTGCGTCCTTTTGTAGATAATAACCTTTCTCACAATCACAGCTGAAGTTTCCTTGTAGATTGATGCATTCATGACTACAGCCACCATTGTCCGTAGAACATTCATCCACATCTGAAATTAACAATGAACTTATTTTATACATAAAAAGCAATTGCAATAACTAAAATTGGATGAATGGAAGAATGTGAATCAATTTTAAATATTACAAATAAAAACAGAAAACACAAATTCAACAAATGTCAGCAAATATAAATAAATGAACATTGTATTTAACTATGTCACCATATCGCATATGTCAATTAAAGCAGCAGATATGGAAAGGGAAACCTCCTCTAAAACATTTTATTGTGGGAAGAAAATAATGCAGGTAGGCTGGATGAACTTTGTCTATTGTCTATACCATCATTTCTATATCTTCATCAAACTAATCATTGCTACAGAATTGTCTTTCTTGCACCTGATTGTTGTTATAATCTTCAGCCTATTTCATTAAGGTAGCAGCAATGATCATAATAATATCAAACATCACAAAATCAAAAGTCAAGGAAAGTTATCAATTAAACAGAAAGTAAACATCAAATTAAAACCAAGTATTTGTTCATCTCTACAGAAGATATTAATGATATAATGGACAAATGAACACCAGCTATACAATTATTCCAAATTAAGAATATTCAGATAACAATCATTTCCTATTTATTCTCTGGATTTGTGTCTTCTTGTCAAAGAATAGTTTTCACATGTCTGTAGCTGCATTTGTCCATTATGTAGTCATATGACTCTAGAAATCTGAACAAACATCTGCTTTTTAACATTTATTTGTTCATTTCCATCTTGTTTGCAATCTAGGATAATTTTATTACGATTCTCACTTAGAAAAAAAAATGTCAATATTAATGAAACAAAAAGAGCCACACTAACCATGACAGGTGACATTATTTGCTCCAGCAATGTAGCCATCAAAACATGAACAAACATACATGCCAGGAAGGTTGATGCATTTCTGCTCACAGTCACCATTTTCAGTCTGGCACTCATCTATGTCTGTGATTGGTTGAAAAAGAAAAGAACAAACTGTTACCCCTACAATTGTCTATCAAATATCCTGCAAGAAGGATGTGCTTCAGTTTCAACATGATATTAGGAGCACAGTGATAAAATATAACATTCATACATTCATTTATCATCATGAAGAGTTCACTTGTGTCCAAAATGCTAACGTTTCCAGGCAAACTTAGAGTAGATGTCAAAAGTCTCAAGCAGATGATGACAAGTTTTTCAGATTTTCCACTGTTGTTCTTAAAAAATTTCTAAAGCAAATTAAGATGTAGAAAACAATCTACATGAAACATACCAACACAAGTCTTTGCGTCCTTTTGTAGATAACCTTTCTCACAATCACAGCTGAAGTTTCCTTGTAGATTGATGCATTCATGACTACAGCCACCATTGTCAGTGGAACATTCATCCACATCTGAAATTAACAATGAACTTATTTTATACATAAAAAGCAATTGCAATAACTAAAATTGGATGAATGGAAGAATGTGAATCAATTTTAAATATTACAAATAAAAACAGAAAACACAAATTCAACAAATGTCAGCAAATATTATAAATAAATGAACATTGTATTTAACTATGTCACCATATCGCAAATCACAATTAAAGCAGCAGATATGGAGATGAAAACCTCACAACCTCCTCTAAAACATTTTATTGTGGGAAGAAAATAATGCAGGTAGGCTGGATGAACTTTGTCTATTGTCTATACCATCATTTCTATATCTTCATCAAACTAATCATTGCTACAGAATTGTCTTTCTTGCACCTGATTGTTGCTGTAATCTTCAGCCTATTTCATTATGGTAGCAGCAATGATCATAATAATATCAAACATCACAAAATCAAAAGTCAAGGAAAGTTATCAATTAAACAGAAAGTAAACATCAAATTAAAACCAAGTATTTGTTCATCTCTACAGAAGATATTAATGATATAATGGACAAATGAACACCAGCTATACAATTATTCCAAATTAAGAATATTCAGATAACAATCATTTCCTATTTATTCTCTGGATTTGTGTCTTCTTGTCAAAGAATAGTTTTCACATGTCTGTAGCTGCATTTGTCCATTATGTAGTCATATGACTCTAGAAATCTGAACAAACATCTGCTTTTTAACATTTATTTGTTTATTTCCATCTTGTTTGCAATCTAGGATAATTTTATTACGATTCTCACTTAGAAAAAAAAATGTCAATATTAATGAAACAAAAAGAGCCACACTAACCATGACAGGTGACATTATCTGCTCCAGCAATGTAGCCATCAAAACATGAACAAACATACATGCCAGGAAGGTTGATGCATTTCTGCTCACAGTCACCATTTTCAGTCTGGCACTCATTTATGTCTGTGATTGGTTGAAAAAGAAAAGAACAAACTGTTACCCCTACAATTGTCTATGAAATATCCTGCAAGAAGGATGTGCTTCTGTTTCAACATGATATTAGGAGCACAGTGATAAAATATAACATTCATACATTCATTTATCATCATCAAAAGTTCACTTGTGTCCAAAATGCTAACGTTTCAAGGCAAATTCAGAGTAGACATCAAAAGTCTCAAGCAGATGATAAGTTTTTCATATTTTCCTCTGTTGTTCTTAAAAAATTTCTAAAGCAAATTAAGATGTAGAAAACAATCTACATGAAACATACCAACACAAGTCTTTGCGTCCTTTTGTAGATAATAACCTTTCTCACAATCACAGCTGAAGTTTCCTTGTAGATTGATGCATTCATGACTACAGCCACCATTGTCCGTAGAACATTCATCCACATCTGAAATTAACAATGAACTTATTTTATACATAAAAAGCAATTGCAATAACTAAAATTGGATGAATGGAAGAATGTGAATCAATTTTAAATATTACAAATAAAAACAGAAAACACAAATTCAACAAATGTCAGCAAATATAAATAAATGAACATTGTATTTAACTATGTCACCATATCGCAAATCACAATTAAAGCAGCAGATATGGAGATGAAAACCTCACAACCTCCTCTAAAAACATTTTATTGTGGGAAGAAAATAATGCAGGTAGGCTGGATGAACTTTGTCTATTGTCTATACCATCATTTCTATATCTTCATCAAACTAATCATTGCTACAGAATTGTCTTTCTTGCACCTGATTGTTGTTATAATCTTCAGCCTATTTCATTAAGGTAGCAACAATGATCATAATAATATCAAACATCACAAAATCAAAAGTCAAGGAAAGTTATCAATTAAACAGAAAGTAAACATCAAATTAAAACCAAGTATTCATTCATCTCTACAGAAGATATTAATGATATAATGGACAAATGAACACCAGCTAGAATATTGCATTATTGGTGCCCTTTCCTTCCACAAATCCATATTGATCCTCATTTCTAATTTTATTTTGTTCCTTACAAGTCTCATGATAATTCTTAGTAATATTTTAGTCATATGGCTAATGAGACTAATAGTGTGATGGTCTTCACAATCAGTGGCGCCTGACTAATTCGGTATGGCTACAAAGATAGATTTAAGTAGATCTGCGGGTATGTGTCCATGTCTCAATGTGTATTGAGTCCATAATATGTCATTGAGTAGTTTTATTATGACTTGTACTCCCAGCTCTCCTAATGCATTTATCTCTTCGATTGTTATATTGTCAGGACCTGGATCTTTGCCTCTTTTTATGTGTTGAACTGCGTCCTCCACTTCACTCTGCATTGTTGGTGGTCCTGTGTCTTCATTTGAATTGTTTAATTCTGGTCTTTCATCATCATAGAGTTGACTGATATATTAATATCCATCTTTCCATTGTCTTCTCCTGTCCCATTCTTATATTTCCTTCCTTTGATTTCATCGTCACCATCATCGAGTGCCGTCTTCGCAACGAAGGTTGGCTACCATGGAGTGCCATTCTGCTCTGTCTCTTGCTTTGATGGTGCAGGTTGTCATAGGCTGATTTGTCCATCTTTTGATGTTACTCATCCATGTTAGTCTTGGTCTGTCTCTGCCTCTTTTACCTTGCATTTTCCCTTCCAGGATTACTTTTAGTAGGCTGTTGTGTTGGAGGATGACGTCAGGGATGCACCAAAATGGCAGCTTATTTATATTCGAGCTATGGACTAAGCAATGTTTACATTGAACAACACGATATATGATATTGCTGCGAGTTGGCAGATTTTTAAAAATGTTTTCAAGGGTTTGAACATAAATGTTTGTTCACAGTTTGTTAACCTTCGCTGTAGATAAAGTCGTTAATTCGATGGCTTCGTTTCTGACGTTTGGGACGTTGGTAGCTAAGGACCTAACTTGTGCAAACGGATGGCATTGGCAAGGTTCATTTTGAATCTATGAAGTGGGCTCATTGTGTGTTTAACTCAAAAGCATATGTGCTTTTTAACCAAAGACCTTTTTTTTGGGGACTCAATGAAGATATCCCCGATGGAAGAATAAACTGTACTATTAGTCCCATAAATGATTCGCTTCCAGAGGTTTATGATGTAAACAAAGCAGTTTTGTCATTGCAAGTGAATAATGTCCACACCTATAATTGGTCAGGATTGTGTAGCAGCAGCAGCTTTATAGCGAACAAAGAAAACATTATAGGATTGTGCTGTTCTGAAACAGCTATGCCATGCTACCCTAGAATTGCCTTTAATGGGATTACTGTGACCACAAACCACTCTCCATGTGTGTGCCACATATTTACACCCCAGAAAGAAATACTGAATATAACAACATCATGTGCCGTCTGTGATATTAATGACCACAGACCAGGAGCCTCCAGTATGATTGATACAACTGTTGCACCAAGCATTTCATCAGCAGAGCCATATCTATGGAATGTTAATCTGACATTGTTCTTGAATGATATCCAAGTTAATGAGACATCAGAATCGTGTGGCGGCAGCTACAAGAAGGGAGCGGAGAACATCAAGTTCTGCTGCTATAAAGGAGACTTGCCTTGTTATCCCAGAATTGCCTTAAATGGGATCACTGTAGTTGAAAACTTCTCCTCTTGTGTAAACTACACATTCACATCTAAGAGTGAATCAGTGAAGGTCATAAAATCATATTCTCTCTGTGGTTTTACTAACTACAGGTCATGTGGCTTCTGTTGGATTGGAAATGATAACTTACCATCACTGTGTGTCTATATGTTTGGAATTGGAGTCATCAATGACGGCCTAACATCATCAAGTGCTATGACGATCATCATTTTCGGGAGGACGTAAACTCCCATGGTATATGGTGGATAGGCGGCAGGAACCATTGAAGGCTATGTCTGAAAAATGTTCCTTCTTGCAGTTTCCTCATATTCCAAGTCCGGCTTGTTGCAGGAGCTACTGAGTTAAGTGCTCTGTGCACACCGTGAGCTGTGTGTCTCATCCGTTTTTATCCTGCTTCGATATCCCGCTTGTTTACGATGAATGATGATATCGTATGACGGGGAACAGTTGGCTGTGTTCACTTTCTGCGCGGTTTCGCCTTATGTCTTTTGGCGTGTGCTGAGACTGATATGATAGGGACTACAGTTACCTTTCTTTGTTTGGGAGATGAATTAGTAATTCGGATGATTCCACTGGCACGGGCGGTTGAGCAATTATGGATTTAAATTCGTTTGCTGTGAAACCGAGGCCTTCCATAACCAATAACCAGGCTGTTGTGTCTTTTAAGATGGCCCAAAAATCGCATTTGTCTTGTTTGAATTATGTTTAGTAGTTCTCTTTTCATTTTTATTTGTTTTAAGACTTCGTCGTTTGTTTTCTTTTCCTTCCATCCAATTCTACCTATTCTTCTATATATCCACATTTCAAAGGCTTCAATTGTAGATGCCTATCTTTGTTTGAATATTCAATGAGATGTTAATTCTGATGTTTCCACTCGTATGGGCGGTTGAGCAATTATGGAATTTAATTTGTTTGCAGTGATACCGGACCTTCAAATAACTATATCTTCCCCCCCCCCTCCCAACCCCCCAAAGGAACATAGGATTGGAGTAGTGCCAATGTAGTAACCACTAAAAGGAGTACCTATGTTTTCAGCTACCATTGGGACAAAATAGGTCAAATAGGCCTCCAGATGAGCATGATCAAAATGAAAGTCCTGATTACTGCCAACTGTCAGAGGCTATCTCTGATATAACAATTAACAATGACATCTGACAAAAGGTTACAAATGTGACCTACCTAGGCAGCAAAATGTTCAGAGATGGCGACATGAACACCAGAAATCATGCTACATGAAACATTGCATTAGCATCAAATACTTTCAACAAACTGACGAACATCTGGAGATCCAAAGTTCTGAGTAAATTAACAAAACTTAAACTGTTCAACTCTTGTGTGATATTAGTGCTAATATATGGACGTGAACGTTAGAAATCCCCCAAGACTTAGGATAGGAAATTAAATGCCTTTGAAAACAAGTCTCTTCAAAGGATCTCAAACAAACAGATAAGATATGAAACTAAACAAGAATACATGTTGAGCTTTATAAGAAGGCATTGGTCACATACATTGGTCAAGTGCTGAGAATGAAAGAAGAAAGACTTCCCCACTAGGTATTCAAGGGGAAACCATGTGGTAAAAGAAAACATGGCAGACAAAAAGAAATGTTGTGCAGAACAATTGCTAGGGAAAGCTGAACCAAGTGACTAGGAAACAACCAAGAACTACAATAAACAGCTGAAAATTGTCACTCATGGAGAACTGTATCTTCTGCCATCTTCGACCTAACAAGAAAATGAATGAATGAATTAGGATAAAAGCAAGCATCACATACAAATTTCATTGGAACAGGAAACAAGACTTGGAGTGTCCTTTGAGGATTATGTAAGGGCAGACAATGAAAGGGAGTAATTGTTGGGTTAATGCAGAAGAAAGTATTAGCACAGTGGCAAGCACAATGCTGAAAGACAGATTTGAATCATGATTTGTGATGACTATTTTTATGTACAGAAAGATCTTGTGCTAATCTAACAGACTAAATCACCAATGAAGAGGTGCACAACAGAATTCAATAACCCACAGGACCAATTGAAGACTTACAGGTAGAAGAGTGAATATTAAATGGTATGGACATGTTATATGATTTACAAGCCTTGCTAAGAACACTCTATAGGGAATAGTACCAGGAAGTGACGAAAAGACAAACAGAGAAATCTGGAGTGTCATCAACATCAAAGAATGAGCAGGATTAACCTTATTTTCATCTAGCTCTCAATCTTAATCATGAAGTTTGGAGAAAACTGTGAAGATTTTGTCATGAGTGTCACAATGACTGCCAAAGGTTATAGAACTAATGTATTTCTTGTGTTTTCTATTTTTAATTGTAGAAGAATGTTGAGAATACCACAGAGAGCTAAGAAGAGTAATGAAAATGTTCAGAAAGAGGCAAAAACAAAGAGAGAGCTAATATCCTATTTTAGGAAGAAACAATCATCATTTTTTGGACATGTTATGAGAAGGGGAATAGCTGGAATATATTGGTAACAAGTGGGAAAATTGAGGAACGAAGAGATAGAGGGAAGCAAAGAGAAAAGATACCAGACTGCTGAAGAGAATGACTTGGCAGAAGTTCAACAAATGATAAATAACTGTTGAGATCAAAAGTTGTGGAGAGATATGATCACCTAGTTGTGGAGAGATATGATCACCTAGTTGTGGAGAGATATGATCACCTAGTTGTGGAGAGATATGATCACCTAGTTGTGGAGAGATATGATCACCTACGCCAGCAGGCATGGTACTTAATGATGGTGGTGATGATTTTAATTGTGGACTTTTTCAAGTGCACTTTAAATGTAGAGCCTGCAAACAAAAGGCCAATTATGTGAAACACTAATGTAACATTAATATCACTGCTCTCAACCACAAGAATATCAATGAATCCAAAGGAGCACTTGGCAAAGAAACAGAAAAAAATGAGGTCAGAACAGAATGCCACAAGTAACACTCAAGAATATAAGCCAAATAAACGAAAGAGTGAAGCTTAATAATGAAATACTAGAGCTAATTCAAGCAAGTCAAACAAGAGGTTTTAAAAATGAACCAAGACGTCTGTTGAAGCCTGCACCTGAACACAGACTTCTTAAAAATATAAAATAGACACAACAGAATAAGAGAATGTTCTTTGACAAAATAAAAGATGAATGGATGGAATACAGAGACACTCAGAAATGTGGCTGCAGATGAGGCCAACCAAAGAGCCAAACAAAAGACCACAAACCATTTCTCCCCTCAAAGCTGATAGACACATAAGGAAGGAAAGAAGAATAATTTCACACAGTGAGTTCAGCTCTATTCCTGGAATCAGTTTTACTGCAGTTGGGAATTCCCATATCCGCTCCACATTCCACAGCTCCTACCAAAGCCACTCAAAGTGTGTTGGCAAATTCTGTTGACAAGGTCGACTACCCATAACAATACAGGTCCCCTTTAAAAAGTCTGTCTCGGTCTCAGGCAGTTGTGACATCAAACAGAATTCCCTTCCACAAAGTCTGACCTGAATTTTTGACTAGCCCTGCCACTTCTGGATAAATTACACAAGGACTATATCATTTATGTTACAATACACTTAATTCATGACATATCATTGTCAACAAGTACCTTGCCTGCTGGCATAGGTGATCATTTCTCTCCACAACTTTTGATCTCAACAGTTATTTATCATTTCTGTTGTTGACTTTCTGCCAAGCCATTTTCTTAAGATGTCTGGTATTTTTTCTCTTTGCTTCCCTCTATCTCTTCATCCCTCAATTTTCCCAGTTGTTACAATATATTCCAGCTGTTCCCTTCTCATTACACGGCCAAAAAATGATGATTGTTTCTTCAAAATATTGGAAATTAGCTCTCTTTTTGCTTTGGCCTCTTTCAGAACATTTTCATTACTCTTCTTAGCTGTCCATGGTATTCTTAACATTCTTCTGTAAAACCACATTTCTATAGACTCCAACGACTTCCTTGTCTGTTGTCCTATTGTCCATGATTCACATCCATATGTTAAGACTGGCTCTACTTAACATTTAAGAACTCTTTTTCTTGTTTCTATTGTCAAAATCTTTGCCACAAGAGTAAAAACCAGAATTTTGTATCTCCCTAGACACCCGAATAGATACAAGAGGAAGTGAAGAAAGAAAGACTATGACAAGTAACATAATGGAGTACATGATTAAACAAGGATTAAAAATGATATAATACTTATGTGAAACATGCTGCTAGAGAGGGATCACCAAATACATAACAGGTCAGCTAGCTGGAAGGCATATGACAGGTCTGAAACAACTAAGACAATATTACTAACAAAAGTAATATGTGGGACCTGTCAATATAACTTGACTACCTACCACTGCAGAGGCCATCAACACTCGGAGCAAAACCTGTGTTACATGTACACACGAATGAGCCTGGTGTGTTGACGCAAATGCCATTCTCCCCACACAAACCCAGGTAACACTCATCTATGTCTGGGAAGTGTAACACGAAGATAAGATTTACATTTTACACAGTAAAATTGTTACAACATAAGTTACACATTTAAAAAATGATACAATGCAAAAATATAGACTCACCACAAGATCTGTAAATTATTTAATTTTCTAAAGTTGTGTAGTCTATATTTTTGCATTGTAGCTGTTAAACAAAAGATGAAGCACATAACTTTAGAGGTTTCTTTTCTCAATTTTAATTTAGCTTTTGAACAACCAAGAACTGTATGACAATGTCTTCTATATAATTTTAGAATATCCTAGAGATCTAGGTCCTCTGTGTTTGGCTTTTCTTACCATTTATGGTAGCTGTCTATTGTAAATCTGTAGAAGACTAAACTACCTCAGCTAGGATTGTTCACTGCAGTTTATAGAACTGGACTCAAGGGATTGTCTGATCACAGAGTCTATAAGAGACCACATCTCTTTTTGTTTTGTTGACCTCACAATTCATTTCTGATGTTTAAAGTGGATTTGATGAATTGAAATAGTTTAGTTAACAGGTCATCATCATTAAACATCGGACAAGTACATAAATATTCAGATCTCTTCCAAATATATCCCCAGCGACTAACGACGCAGGTGTTGTATTGGTTGACAAGTCTTCTTTGATTTTTTTTTCCTAGACAATGCTCCCATCTGGCACCTCATCTTATTAGTCAGTTTTTTTTGGTCCAGTGCCACTGAGGGTATTCACGGTAGTGATACACCATGCCTAGCTCACTCAAGGTAGTGAGATCCCATGTCCAGCTATCTCATGGTAGTGAGATCCCATGTCCAGTCCTCTCAGGGTAGTGAGATCCCATGTCCAGCTATCTCATGGTAGTGAGATCCCATGTCCAGTCCTCTCAGGGTAGTGAGATACCATGTCCAGCCCTCTCAGAGTAATGAGATCCCATGTCTAGCCTTCTCAGTGTAGTGAGATCCCATGACCAGCCCTCTCAGGGTAGTGAGATCCCATGACCAGCCCTCACAGGGTAGTGAGATCCCATGCCCAGTCCTCTCAGGATGGTGAGATCCCATGTCTAGCTCTCTCAAGGTAGTGAGATCCCATGTCCAGTCCTCTCAAGGTAGTGACATCCCATGTCTAGTTCTCTCAAGGTAGTGAGATCCCATGTCCTCTCAAGGTAGTGAGATCCCACATCTAGTTCTCTCAGGGTAGTGAGATCCCATGTCCTCTCAAGGTAGTAAGATCCCACGTCTAGTTCTCTCAGGGTAGTGAGATCCCATGTCCTCTCAGGGTAGTGAGATCTCATGTCCAGCCCTCTGAGGGTAGTGAGATCCCACATACAACTCTCTCGGAACGTGGCAAAAAAAAACATGAGGTTCAGCGTACATTCTGCACATGATAAAGACCCATTGCAATTGGAAATTTAAATTGAAAAAGTAGGCAAAAAATAGCTGTTCCCTCCGCTACATTGATTTTTAAAAATCCACTTAAAACGTCAAAACTTTAAACAATAAAAAAAATGAGAGTACCTCTAAAGTCTGAGAACATCTGTCCATAATGGCAAGGGAGCTCACAGCTTCAGGTGTGAAACTGAGAGCAAATTTATATTCACGCAAAGTTCAGTCCCTTGGGATATCACTAGCAATGTAGATCTGGTCTATGTAAACAACATAGAATGTTCAGTGTACTGTGAGTTTTAAAAAAATTGGTGTTTTGTTATCAGCAACACCAGGTGTAAACTGCCCTTTCAACTCTGATCAACATTCCATTTAATAAATCTCTGGGATTTTGTGATCTCATTTAGATTTTATTCAAGATACTGAGATCCAATGTCCAGTCCTCTCAGGGTAGTGAGATACCATGTCCAGCCCTCTCAGGGTATTTATAGGAGGTGCGCGTGGCCATGCAGCTAAAACCACTGTTCCACTGGCTGAAAAGCTAACGTACGGTGTTCGAAGCCCGCGGTAGACAGAAAGGATTTTTTCTATCAGGGGTGAAATAAAAATCCTGAGTCGCACACGTCGTGGCGACTGCTTGACCAAGCGGTCTTTATCCCTCTGGTTCTATCGTTGCCCCCGGACATACACCAGCTATGGTACTATGTGTCGTAAAGATAGTTAATTTTTTTTTTTATTTAGATTTTATAAAATTTTATTTGATATAAAACAATTATAAATATTAACATTAAATGTTCATTGATATTTTTAAAAAATATAACCTAAAAACACTACCTAAACATACATACCAATACAGTTTTCTGCATCTGGTAATAATGCATAACCTTGGTAGCAGTCACACATTTGTGTATCAATGCCAATCTGGCAGCATATCTGGTTGTCATGGTGACAAAAGTAAAAGATAATTATTTCAGTACTGATATTATAAATCTATCCTTAAGAAAAACACTGTGGTACTGTCGCAACATCTGAGTACAATTAATTATTCTATTATAAAAGATTTCCATTTCCAAGATGGTGGAATATAGATTTGTGTTCTATCAATGCTGACAGATTTGCATTTGGAGACTAATTAACATCAGCTCTCTAATGTAGATTGTTGTGTTAAAATCAACCTGATATTCTACTGTACAGATTTGCACAGAGCTTTTGCACTTGACAGTAGTCTTTCTTGGTAAATTAGGCAGTATGTATACGACTTTCTCTGTCATGAAGTCAATATGTGCATTACCTCATGACATTGACAGATGTTCAATAACCACCATTGGATTTGTTTGGCACCGATTACTTTCAGCTCCTTCATTTAGATTGGAAGGTTCTGCTTTAAGGATTCTGTGCCAGCACTACAGTGTTGGTGCATCAGGCTGTGCTCTTTGGAGTGAATTAAGCACAGTGGGTGCATCCATTCCTGACAATGTTGTGTGTGCTATGTCACGGTGGAGATCATATATCTTTAAAAAGAAGGTTAACGTGATAAAGATTTGGACTTTGTTAGTGAATCTGCAGTCATAGTGAAACTCCTGGATCTTAATGTTAGTCAAGAGGGATGTTGCCTAAATTCAGGAGAGCCACAAGGAGAACGGGGGGAAGGACTTGTGAACTAGATTATCGTTTCACTCTGTGGGATTTTCTAGGGAGATCTGAGTACTTACAGACAGTTGTTCAATGTGTGATGAAGATAATCCAATGACTCATCATCATCATGTGCCATACCGGCTGCCGTAGGCGATCATGTCCTTCGACAATCTTCCATCTACAGTGCATTGTATCAGTTCTGTTGTTGACTGTTTTCCATGCCATGACACCAAGCTATCCAGTATTTTCTCTCTTTGTCATCTGTGAACTCTCTTTCCTCTTATTTTGCCAGTTGTAACCAAGAATTCCAACTTTCCTCTTCTCATGATGTGCCCGAAAAATGTTGATTGTTTCTTTCCGATGTTTCTTAGGAGTTCCCTCGATGACTAACTGATAAATGTTTTGTTATAAAGTTACTCTTGTATGGAGATGAGTGTTTTGAAACCAGAAATTGTGACATCAAAGTAAGCATCAAACAAAAACCCTGGCCTGTTAAAACATTACCTGCTGGCATGTGTTAGTCTCAGAGTTACACTCAGTTATAAGAGGTCCAATATTGTCATCTGTGCTTGCTCCTGTTAATTAAAAAAAAACAATTACCATTTAAATAAAGTGCCTATTTCTTTATTTGCTGCATTTACCTCTGGATCAATCATAATAATTTGCTAGCTAGCATGCAAGCAACATAATAATTTAAAGAAAGCATTAGTCAGCTCAGAGTTGGTGATACCTCAATACAGGTTGTTATGGTACAGTACTGGAGATGGCTACAAGAGCCTCTTTATTTATTGTATGTTGAGTTCCTCTGTAACTGATATTAGGCAGTCATTTTGTCTGTGCCACAGTCATCAGAGGTTCCTATACTTAGGGTGTTGAAAAGATGGTACATCGGTCTGTTCCAAGTCTAAAGACTTGTTCATTTCTAGTAAGAAGATAGTATGCTTTATTATTCAGGCAGCCCTGTTTGAAGAGCAAAACCTCTATCTAAACAAACAGAAATCTAAGATAATGTCCACTGACAAAAGAATAAGCCAACCCAAAATCATCATCAATTGTGAAGAACTTGAAACCACAACAAACTATGAATATCTGGGATCTGTAGTAACTACCAATGGAAACTGCCAGAAAGTGATCAAAAGAAGGTTAGCAATAACAATCATCATCATGTGCCATACCGGTTGGCGTAGGTGATCATGCCCCTCCACAATCTTCTGTCTACAGTGCATCATATCAGTTCTGTTGTTGACTGTTTTCCATGCCATGACACCAAGCTATCCAGTATTTTCTCTCTTTGTCGTCCGCGATCTCTCTTTCCTTTTATTTTGCCAGTTGTAACCACGTATTCCAACTTTCCTCTTCTCATGATGTGCCCAAAAAATGTTGATTGCTTCTTTCTGATGTTTTTTAAGAGCTCCCTTTTTGTGTTGGCCTCTTTGAGAACTTCTTCATTGGTCTTTTTAGCTGTCCAGGGAACTTTCAACATTCTTCTGAGAAATCCCATCTCTGTGGCCTCCAATCGTCTTTTCATTTGTTTGTCCACTGTCCATGATTCGCTTCCATAGGTCAGAATTGGTTCTATATAGCACCGATGAACTCTCTTTCTCATTTTTATTGACATAGATTTGTTGCATAAGATATTTTTAACCTTCTGAAATGCTATTTTGGCCTGAGCTATTCTGCTTTTTATTTCTGTGGTGCATCTCTCATCTGATGTTATAATTGTGCCCAAGTATTGAAAACGTTGCACTTGTTTCAGATTTGTCTCGTTTATTTTTATGCTGCATGATGGTGATGATTGTTTCTTCGATATAACCATTACTTCTGTTTTCTTACTATTCAGACTGAGACCTTTCTTGTTGCTTTTTTTTACTATTATGTCTATCATTTCTTGTAGTTCATTCTCTGTCTCTGCTATTAAGACTGTGTCATCCGCATATCGCAAATTATTTATGTTGTGACCGTTGACTTCAGTTTCTTTTTTGTCTACTATTGATCTCATAATATATTCGCTGTACAGTGAAAACAAATCCGGCGACAGAACACAGCATTGTCTGACTCCTTGCTTTATATATTGGAATTGTCCTGTTTGGTTGTAAATTCGTATAGCTGCTGTTTGTTGCCAGTACATGTTTTTTATGATTCGCAGATCCTTGCCATCAATGTTTAATTTCTCCAGCATATTGATTATTTCCACATGCTTTACTTTGCCAAATGCTTTCGTGTAGGCTATAAAGCACATATATAGATCTTTCTTTACCTCTATAGATCTTTCTATCAATGTTCTTAAGATGCATATTGCATTATTGGTGCCCTTTCCTTTCACAAATCCAGATTGTTCTTCACTTATTTCTGGTTTTATTTTGTTCCTTACACGTCTCATGATTATTCTTAGTAATATTTTAGTCATATGGCTCATGAGACTAATAGTGTGATGGTCTTCACAATCTGTGGCTCCTGACTTCTTCGGTGTGGCTACAAAGATAGATTTTAGTAGATCTTCGGGTATGTGTCCAGTGTTATATATGTCATTGAGTAGTTTTGTTATGACTTGTACTCCCAGCTCTCCTAATGCATTTATCTCTTCGATTGTTATATTGTCAAGACCTGGAGCTTTGCCTCTTTTCATGTGTTGAATTGCGTCCTCCACTTCACTCTGCATTATTGGTGGTCCTGTGTCTTCATTTGAATTGTTTAATTCTGGTCTTTCATCATCATAGAGTTGACTGATATATTCTGTCCATCTTTCCATTGTCTTCTCCAGTCCCATTATTATATTTCCTTCCTTTGATTTCACACATCCTGAAACTTTGACTTCTTTTCTTCCTGTTAATTCATTTAACTGATTGTGCATAAATTTTGAGTCTTTCTTTGTTGTTTTTCCATTTCTTCACATTTCTGTTTTAACCATCCTTCCTTTGCTTCACTGCACTTGTTTTGGATCTCTTTGTGCAATATTTTGTTTGTCCGTTCTTCTTTCTTATGTTTTCTTCTTTCGTCCATTAATTGTAATATTTCTTCTGTCATCCATTTCTTTTTGTTGATTCTTTTAGTCACTGGTATTACTTCTTTTGATGTTTGTTGAATCGATTGTTTGAGCATTTCAGCAATAACAATAGAAGAATTAAAATAAAATTATTGAAGGCATGTATCTCCCAGATAACAACATATAGTTGTGAATCGTGGACAATCTCGCAAATAGCAAGGAAGAAAATCTATTCATTCAAAACAAAATGGTGCAGAAAAAAATCTTTAAGATACCTTGAATAATGAAAAAAAAGCAATGAAGACATATTAAACAGTTTAAAGATTGAAAAAAAAATAACTGGCTTATAAACACCATTCTACAGATAAAAATAAAATGCTATGGTTATTCAAAAGTCACAGCAGGCTAGAAAGAACAATAATGGAAGGCATAGTTCCTGGGCAACACATCAGGTGCAGACCAAGAAGATAGTTTCAAGATATTAAGGGGACCTTGAACAGGACAGAAGAAGTGGGTGATCTAGCTAGAAACTGAGAAGCTTTTAAACTGGCTTTGTGTGGTGAATGCAACATTCTGCAAAGGACATAGGGCATGATGATGAGCCCTGTTGTTCTGTATTCCATATTTGTTATTGACAAACTCTGACTCTTCATCTGGATGGCATAGTTCACTACCCTCCTTTGCCAGCTTGTTTGCCTCATCATTCCAGGAATATGGCAGTAAGGACTGAATCACAGCTCATCTGCATTGCTAGCAGAGCTTATAGGGTGTTACTCTTAAGTCAATCAGGTCTTTATTTCCAGGACTCTTCAGTGCTGTAACCACTGACAGTGTATCTGTGATGGATACAAAGTTTTCTTTCATTCTAACCCTCACGAGAGTTTCAGCTGCAGTTTTCAGAGTTCTGCCTCTGCTTTAAAGTTATTTGAGTACTTTCCTTTGTTGTCGCAGAATCTTTTCTGTGTTTAATTTTTATAGGCAAATGAAGGTTCCTCCTCCACCATTATCCATTGTGTTGGTTGCTGAAAAGACAGGGTTCAAGCCTTTATCTCTATCTATTGTCCTTTCGAGCCGAAGACGGCACATAGGACAGAACCATAATCTCAAAAACAGAAACCTTGCGTGCCAAAATGGTACATATTGCAGAGATCACTGCTTCTAAAATCTATAGTTCTGTTTCCACAACAATACTTTTTACAATGACAGCTTGTCAAGCCATCGATCAACCTCCTTAGTCACCTCTTACGACATGCTTGGAAGCTTTTATTAAACATTATTAATTCTAATTTACTAAAATATTTTTAAAAAGTTATAAGAAAACTTTCCTGAAAAAAATAGGTAAGAAGATTTTTTTAAAATCATTTCCAAATAAAATATTTTAAAATTCATTTTGATTTTTGATAAAACAATTTATGTCAGTTAAAGCAGACAACACAAATAAGCAACTGTAAACATTGTGGGCTATGGAAATATGCTTATAGACAAAAGAATTCATGTACGAATTTTGTGGAAGAGCAATTGGAAGTGGTGTCAATGAAGATCAAATCACCTCCATCCCAACATCAAGCAATAATTTTTACAACAAAATAAAATTTAAAACAACACCTTTGAATTGAAATTCTGCCTATATCCTTGGATCATTGATTTCTCTAGACTTGCTAGTTTCATTTCCTAGTAGCAAAAACCCACATACTGACAAAACATCTGTAAATTTCTATAGCTTTTATTCTGTTATAATTTATAATTTGCTCTCCCTGCTTCGAAAAGACAATATGCCGTTGCATCTCTAGGGATTTTAATCATTGGTGCAATGTAAATTGTGAATGAAAAGATTTATTTTAGAGTGACAATATGATAACATTCACTGCAATGCCCATGATCATATCTGGAGGTGAAATTAAACAGCAGCAAAAAGAAGAAGTAACAAGCATTGTAATTTGTGCTGGAATATTAGAATATGATGTTAGGAATATTAGAATATGATGTTAGGAATATTAGAATATGATATCAGGAATATTAGAATATGATGTTAGGAATATTAGAATATGATGTTAGGAGTTTTAGAATATGATGCTAGGAATATTAGAATATGATGTTAGGAATATTAGAATATGATGTTAGGAATATCAGAATATGATGTTAGGAATATCAGAATATGATGTTAGGAATATTAGAATATGATGTTACAAATCAGTGACTAGGACACCATGATTCAAGGTAGGCCGCAATTAGTAACTCTTTCCGTACATTTTGCTGCACTGTGCGCCACACCGATTTCGGCCACGTACATTTCACCGCATACGCTGCTACTCTCAATCTAATCAGTGTAAACTGTCATCAAACCATATTCTTTTTACATGTCTTGTATCATCTTGATATTGGTGAAATCTAATACCTTGTTTAATTATCTAAAAACTCATATCATCATCTTTCATGTACCGTACCGGTTGGCGTTGGCGATCATGTCCTTCCACAATCTTCTATCCACAGTGCATCGTATGAGTTCTGTTGTTGACTGTTTTCCATGCCATGACACCAAGCTATCCAGTATTTTCTCTCTTTATCGTCCGCGATCTCTCTTTCCTTTTATTTTGCCAGTTGTAACCAAGTATTCCAACTTTCCTCTTCTCATGATGTGCCCAAAAAATGTTGATTGCTTCTTTCTGATATTTTTTAAGAGCTCCCTTTTTGTAAAACTCATATATAATATGTTATATGTTATAAAAATATAAATATGTAGATAGATTCTAGAAACCATGAAAAATGTTGTCTCTGAAATCTCTTCCATAGCGTCAATAAAATGTTTCCATACGAAAAGAGTTAACAATGTGATCCCTGGCTTCATACTCATAGACATTGTGTCTCTTCAAGGAATCACTTAACAGCAGATGGACAACTCAAAATGAAAGATTATACCTTTCGTTTGTAGGATAGACACCACATTGAACCTAAACAATTCAAGGTATTTGAAACATATGATTCAGTTAGACTAGGACTACCGTCAATATGGTGGATAAGCGACAGGAACCGTTGAGGCTCTGTTTGAAAAGTGTTCCTTGTTGCAGTTTCCTAATATTCCAAATTTGGCTTGTTGCAGGAGCTGCTAAATTTAGTGCTCTGTGCACACCGAAAGCTGTGTTTCAATATTTCGATTGTTTACGATGAATGACGATATCGTAAGACAAAGGACAGTTTAGCTGTGTTCACTTACATTGCGGCTATCCTTATGTCTTTTGGCGTGTGCTGTGGCTGCTATGATGGAAACTGCAGCTGCCTTTCTTTGTTTGGATCTTTCAATATGATGAGATGTTAATTTAGATGATTCCACTGGCACGGGCAGTTGAACAATTATATATTTTAATTCGTTTGAAGTGATACTGGGGCCTTTGACTAACTACAACTACTACCACAACTACTTCAGTTAGACAAACTCACCACAACATGGCACAATAAGAATGTGTTATATCAATCAAGCTGCCAACAGCCAGCTACTAAAGCTGTCTTATAAGACCATCGACTATTATATTGGCTTTTCCCTTAGTCTTATCCACCGACCAGAAACATCATAATCTTGTATATTTTTGTATCTAATGTCTACATAGCAACTCTTCTTTTCATCAGTTTATAAGCACAAGTCTATTCAACGTGCCTTGACCCATTTTCTTATGGTTATTTCATGTCTGATATATACGTATGTTTTGATGGGCTTCCTGGAGGGAATTCTCTATCAGTGAAATAAACTGGGAAAATCTAGCTGCAGATCGCAGAACATGGAGAACAAAAATAAAAATGTCACAGCAACTTTCGAGGCAGTGCTGATATCAAATTCAGAAGTCAAAAGGTGCAGGAGAAAGGAGACAAAGCCAGACACCACGAATACATCTTTTTTGTACTTCAGATGGATATGTCTGTCCAATATTGACAGATTCAGCCATGAGAGAAGCTGTTCAGCAAAGTAGCATAAGACACTAATATTTTTACCAAACTACTTACTGACTGATAGATTTTTTGCTAACAAGAAAACAGAACAAGAAAAGAGTAATTGACAGTACAGCAATCCCAAATATTACAGACGACACGGATCACAAGATGGTTATGGTCACACTAAGACAGCCAAAAATAAAAAGAATATACGAAAACAACCAAAAGAAGCTAAAAGAACAGACAATAAAAATTAAACAATTAAAAGATCAAGAAACAAGGAAAACCCTAGAAGAAAAACTAACAGAGGAATTCAAGAAACTCCCCAACGAAGTATGCACAGTAGAAGAAGAGTGGAAACAATTTAAGGAAACAGTAACCAACATCTCTGAAACAGTTTGTGGAACGATGTTAAGAACAAGAGAAGGGAAAAAGAGCACGCCATGGTGGAACGAAACAATCATAGAAGCAATTAAAGAAAAGAAGAAACTGTTTAAAAATTGTAGGGAGAACAAGAACCATGAAAAATATGCCTGAGTTCGGAAAAGAGTTAAAATGTTAATCAAAGAAGCTAAGCAAAAGAATTGGACAGAATTTGGACAAAACATGAGCAGGGACTTCAAGACAGCCACAAGAGATTTCTACAAAACAGTAAAAGCCACAAGAGCGAGAAAAGAAAACCATGATCCTACTGAGCTGATAAATTACAAAGACGGACAGTCAATATCAAATAACCAATGTATGCAACAGAGATGGAAAGAATATTTTGAAGACCTGTTAAACATACCAACTACCAATAAGACAACAAAAACCACGCCAGAACTCACAAATACTGAACCCAACATCATGAAAGAGGAAATCGAAGAAGTAATCAAATATGCACCAAGATATGCACCAAGAAATAAAGCACCGGGGATAGATAACATACCAATAGAAATAATAGCAGCAGCAGGAGAAACAGGAATGCAATGGCTGCACAGAATATTTCATGCAGCATGGCACCAACAAGCCCCAGAAGACTGGCAACAGGCAATCATCATACCAATATGGAAAAAGAAAGGTAGCAAAAGAGACTGCAGTCAATATAGAGGTATATCTCTTCTCAGCCATGTAGGAAAGCTATACACCAAAATCTTGGAAAAAAGGCTGAGACCAATAATAGAACTACAGTTAAGCGATTCTCAAATGGGGTTCCGAAAAAACAGAGGATGTACCGACGCACTATTCACATTAAAACAGCTTGCAGAAAAAAATGACAGAACACAATCAAAATTTATACATAGCCTTCATTGACCAGGAAAAAGCATTCAACAGAGTAAACAGAGAACAACTGTGGGAAATACTAACAACATATGGAGTAAGCCAACATCTAACCAACCTTATTAAAAGTCTCTACGTCAACAGCAGCTGCAGGGTCAGAACAGCAGCAGGCTACATAGACCACTTCGAAGTTAGATCAGGTGTAAGACAGGGGTGCATACTATCCCCCCCCCCCTACTGTTTATTACATACATGGACCATATATGCAAGCTAGCCAACCCATCAGAGATAGAGGAGATCAACGAGCTTTTATTTGCAGACGATCAGGCACTAATACATGAAACAATAGAAGACCTACAAGAACACTTAAACAAACTCAACATCTCAGGCGTAAAATACAACATGAAAATCAACATCAACAAAACAGAAGTCATGAATGTCGCCAAAAATAAACAGAACATCAACGTAACTATAGAAGGCAGACAACTAAAACAAGTAGAGGAATTCAAATACCTAGGAAATCTAATGACAAACAATAATTCTCAAACAGCAGAGATAGAATCAAGATGCAAGAAAGCTTGTCAAAACGTTGGACAGCTATCACCACTATTATCCAACAAGGAAATAACTCTAGAGGCAAAACGAGCACTATACAATACAATCTTCATCCCAACGTTGTGCTACCAATGCCAGACCTGGACCCTAGATGCAAGAACAATAAGAAAAATAACCTCTACAGAGATGAAATATGTTAGACGAATGACAGGAAACAGTCTGAGAGATAAGATCAGAAATTAATAACTGAGAAAAAAGCTAGGAACAGCCCCCGCCATAGAATATATAAGCAAACAACAGATAAAATAGTTTGGCCATGTGACAAGGCAGAAAGAACAAAACACAACACAATGAGCCTTCAACAAACGTTGTGAGAACACCAGACCCAAGGGTAGACCACGAAAAAGATGGGTCGATGGAATATTAGAAGCACTAGGAAACATAACAGCAGCAAAGGCGAACAGAAGAGCAAAAGACCGCAAACTATATCTCCCCTCGACACTGAAAGGCAGATTAGGAAAGAAAGAAGAACAACAAGACTGACAATAATTTCTTGCTACCAACCATCTGTCAAAACAGAAATGGGATCCAGTGGTCACTGACCAAACAACTTGATGATTTAGACTTTGCTGATGACATAGCTCTCCTATCATACAGCCATCAACAGATGCAGGATAAAATGAGCATACTTGATGAGAGATCACAACAGCTAGGACTGAAGATTAATAGAGATAAGACCAACATTATGAGAATTAATACAGTTGGCAATAACCAAATAAAACTAGGAGAAATACCTCTACTAGACGTAGAATCTTACATATATCTGGGCAGTAATATAGATAAAGAGGGAGGAACAGAAAATGATACCAAAATAAGGATATCAAAAGCAAGAGGACCTTTCATTGCACTGGGAAACATGGAAATCCAAAGAAATTAGATTAAATACAAAAATAAAAATTTTTAACTCAAATGTTAAGTTGGTCCTATTATATGGCTGTGAAACATGGAGAACAACAAAATTGACAATCATGAAGATACAGACTTTCATTAATGGATGCTTACGCAGAATAAAAGGATGGAAATGGCAGGACAACATCACTAACATAGAATTATGGAAATGTACCAGTCAAATATCCCAACCAACGGCTTCCGGGTTCACCCAGCCTTATATGGGTACCGGATTTTTTTCTGGGAAAGTAAAGCGGCACGGGCGTAATACCGACCACATTACCCCAAAAATCATGTGCTGAAGGCCTGTAAAATTTATGGTCACTAAAACCATATTCTCTATATGCCACTTGGCGTGACGGGAGCTCTTTACTTTTTTTTTACCATTCAAAAACCAGTGGATAAAAAGATACAGCGAAGACGATGGCGCTGGATAGGACACACACTATGGAAGCCAACTGAGAGTATTACACTACAGGACCTTTTTTGGAATCCCCAGAGGAAAAGACAAAAAGGAAGACCAAGGAATTCTTGGAGAAGACACATAGAAGCAGAGATGAAAATGATGGGGAAGACTTGGATTGATCTTAAAAGAATGGCAAAAAACAGAACGACTTGGAAAATGTTTGTTGATACCTATGCTCCACTGGAAGCCGAAAAGGTAGAAGAATAAGAAGAAGAAGAACCATCTGTCAAGATGCCATATTATTTCATGTCTTCAAATTAAAAAAAATCTCTCTCTCAACCTCTGTTTTACAAGAATTCTTTTGTCTTTCTCTTTGTTTCCTCCTGCAGAGCTTTTACAAAAGGACCTGTTTAGTCTAATCACCAGACCATCCTCATTACACAACATATTGCTCATACCCCACCATCAACACACATTCACCAGTATGTAAACACACCCACCACACTCTGGCACTGATCTAAGTGAGTACTTACCATAATGGTACTTGCACTCAGCCCCAATTTCATAATTTTCAATTGACCAGAAGCTTCCTTGGAAACCTGTCATATTCAAGATGTCCTGGTTATCTATGCCTTCATGAAAGTTTGTGAGTGGAAACATCTGCTGTAACAATCAGATGAAACAATAAATTTATTTTAACTTTTATTTTACATCTATCTATCTATTGTCCTTTCGAGCCGAAGACGGCACATAGGGCAGAACCACAATCTCAAAAACAGAAACCTTGCGTGCCAAAATAGTACATATTGCAGAGATCACTGCTTCTAAAATCTATAGTTCTGTTTCCACAACAATACTTTTTACAATGACAGCTTGTCAAGCCATCGATCAACCTCCTTAGTCGCCTCTTACGACATGCTTGGAAGCTTTTATTCTTCTTCTTTTCTTTTCTCTTTCACTGATACCTAAAAGGTGTCGTGGTTTATATCATTTGTCGTTCTTGTGCTGCTCGAATTGTCTGAATTAGTGATTTTACTTTGTTGTTACATGTCTCTGTCACTGCATCTATCCATCTTCTTCTGGGTCTTCCTCTTGGTCTTTTTCCATGCATTCTCGAGAAGAACGCCCTTGATGGTGATTGGTGAGGATTCATTCTGACCAGGTGGCCAAACCATTTAAGTTGTTGTTGTTCTATATATTCTTGGCAGGGTTTTGTTCCTACCATTTTTCTTATGGTTTCATTTGGTATTCTATCTCTTCTTGTGTTGTTTGTTACTTTTCTCAAGCATCGCATCTCACATGTATTGATCTTTCTTAAATGTGATTTAGAAAGGGTCCATGTTTGACTTTCATAGCACAAAGTTGGTATGAAGATGTTATTTATCATTTGTTGTTTAGCTGGCATAGAAATGTTTGGATGTCTTAACAATGGTGAAAGCTGGTATGTGACAACATTTGCTTTTTGTATTCTCATGTCAATTTCTCTGTCTAATTTTCCATCTTCTGTGAACATTGTGCCTAAATACTTGAATTCCTCTACTTGTTTTATATCTTTGTCTTTGATCTTGATGTTTAATGGGTGTCTTAATTTGCTTATTCTTATAGCCTCTGTTTTTGCTGTGTTAATTTTCATACTGTAGTTTGTGCAGCTTTTATCTAGAGATGTTAAATGCTGTTGTAGCAGGTTTTCATCCTCGTATATTAGGCATTGGTCAAGCCTAATAGAAATTACAAAAGAAATTCAAGCGTTCTTGTGCTATTTCAAATGGATTTTATATGAAGCTTTTATTAAACATTATTAATTCTAATTTACTAAAATATTTTTAAAAGTTATAAAGGTCGAGTTTAGTGAAATTTAGTTTTTTAATATTTTTTTTCTAAACGAGTGATCACTTCTTCTTCTTCTTCTTCTTTCCTTCCTCATTTGCCTTTCAGCGTCGAGGGGAGATATAATTTGCGCTCTTTTACTCTTCTGTTCGCCTCTGCTGCTGTTATGTTTCCTAGTGCTTCTAATATTCCATCGAACCATCTTTTTGGGTCTGGTGTTCTCACAACGTTTGTTGAAGGCTCGTTGTGTTGTGTTTTGTTCTTTCTGCCTTGTCACGTGGCCAAACCATTTTATCTGTTGTTTCCTTATATATATTCTATGGCGGGGGCTATTCCTAGCTTTTTTCTCAGTTCTTCATTTCTGATCTTATCTCTCAGACTGTTTCCTGTCATTCGTGTAACACATTTAATCGCTGTAGAGGTTATCTTTCTTGCATCTGGGTCCAAGTCTGGCATTTGTAGCACAACCGTTGGGATGAAGATTGTATTGTATAGTGCTCGTTTTGCCTCCAGAGTTATTTCCTCGTTGGACAATAGTGGTGATAACTGTCCGATGATTTGACAAGCTTTGTTGCATCTCGATTCTATCTCTGCTGTTTGAGAATTATCGTTTGTCATTAGACTTCCTAGGTATTTGAATTCCTCTACTTGTTTTAGTTGTCTGCCTTCTATACTTATGTTGATGTTCTGTTTATTTTGTGTGATCACTGACAAGACATATTGGATTATCAACTGTTTTTAGTTTGTGTGCATTTAGTTCTTTTTTTTTCAACATGGTTTAAGGTTAGGGTTAGGTTTAAGTATTACAATTCTACATTCTTATGATTATTATGATTCTATGACTGATTCGGGAGCGACCGAATAAAGTCCAAGAGGGCGTTACTCCGAGCAGAAATAATTTGGGACACGAAACTCAACATTTACCTTTTTTTTTAAATACAGCTCTCGGCTTTTTTGCTAAGAAGCTGCTCTTGTGCAATAGTTTATTCTATAATAAAATCCTTCGACCAAGTGACAAGTTCGCACTAACTACTTCTGCTACCCGTAGATAACTTTTCTGAGTTCTTCACTGAAGAGTTCATTAGCGTTTCCGTCGGATCAATGCTTTCCTTTTAACTTATTCATAATCAGGATTTTATCAGGAAAATTGTGTTTACCAGATGAGAACACAGCAGATTTATGAATATCTTCCCTCCGCTGTACAAAAATGCAGCCTTAAATGCAGTGGCGTATTCTCTATGTTACCTCAGCTACCGCCGGTAGCCTGAACATATTAACGAAATACAAAAGGAAATGATAATTTATTTATTTTTTTTTTAATAATTATATTACAAATTTTAGAATATTCTATTACACATTTCGTAGGCAAATATGATTTATTTGCTTTGGTTTGCATTTATTAAAGCAAGGTTTTCCTCCGGCTGCTATAAAGTTTGTGAATGAAACCGACTCTACTCTAATATAGTACATTGATACCGCTAGTAAATAGCGGTACATTTCTCATCTCTCGCCATTAGTAAATAAATGACCTTGACATTCAAAAAAGCGTGTCAAAATAATACGGGAGGAAGCTACCTTTACATTAATGCGGTTTCGTGGGTTATTTTTAGCTCTAGCCAATTAGAAGCGTTATAAAGTGAAAGTGAAACTATGTCTGATTACCGGAACTTCCTTAGCTATTTATAACTACGTTATACGCCATTAAAAAAAAAAAATTGGGCACCTAGGCATCTCAACTGTCAAGAAGCAGTAGTGCTACTAGCTATCGGCTTATTAAAAAAAAATATAGAAGTTGTTATTTTTACCGTACGCGAATGTAGTGTATTATCAAATAGTTTTATATTAAATTCCCTTTGGGCATATATAATTTTGTTGAACTTCAAGTTTTAAATTACGTTGATTTAAATATATATATATATAGCTTATTCATTTATAACTTCACAAGGAACTTTTATTATTTCTCGTTCATTACTGCCAACGATATGGTGGCAGAGCAAGCATCTACACATAACACAGAGATCTCAATAAACTCTATTAATAAACTTAGAAACCAATTCAACAGTACTTTGAATGACAAAGTTATCGGGACATTTTCGTCCCAAACAAGACGGATAGAATTTATATATAAATAAGTAAGTAATTTAAAATGTAATGATGTCATTAGCAAATATTACTTCATGTTAGCCTACTGAATATAATGTATATGTTTATTTATTATGTCAGCGGTTGCCCAGACCCCAAAACCAGTATACACCACTGCTTAAATGGGTACCGAATTTTTTTCTGGGAAAGTAAAGCGGCACGGGCGTAATACCGACCCCATTACCCCAAAAATCATGTGCTGAAGGTCCGTAAAAATTATGGTTACTAACACTATATTCCCTATATGCCACTTGGAGTGACGGGGGCTCTTTACTTTTTACTTTTACTATTCAAAAATAAAGAAATTAGCCGCCTTCTCATCCAATTTTCTGTCCACTGTATTACTGTCTAATGGACTAGAGCAGTGTTTCTCAAATTGTGGCCCGCACCCCCCTCCCCCCACCCCAGGGGTCCGCGGTGCCGTCACAGGTGGCTATCTGAGGCTTGAAGAATAGTCAGATACTTTATTATTAAATGGGAAGAGAGAATATGTGAATGAGAGCACAAAAAGATAATAAATGGGAAGAGAGAATATGTGAATGAGAGCACAAAAAGATAATAAATGGGAAGAGAGAATATGTGAATGAGAGCACAAAAAGATAATAAATGGGAAGAGAGAATATGTGAATGAGAGCACAAAAAGATAATAAATGGGAAGAGAGAATATGTGAATGAGAACACAAAAAGATAATAAACCATAAAAAGAAGTACGGTTTTCGCTATAAATATATATAAAATATTTTTAAAAGACGATGTTTCTAACAGCCTGTCTCAAAAAACATTAATCCCAGCACAAAGAAAGAAATGGTGGGGTGACATCATAGACACTTGAAATTTGACCAAAAAAAAAAAAAAAAAAAGACTGATCACACATTCTCTAGCGGCCTCAACATTGATTAGGATGAGGTAGATGGAATCTGAAAGAGGCAGCAAAAAAGAGAACTAATTTCCATTATTCATCAGCATTATCGAGTGCCATCTCCGCAACGAAGGTTGCCTACCATGGAGCGCCATTCTGCAATTTCCAATATTAGGAAGAAACAATCATCATTTTTAAGCCATGTAATGAGAAGGAAACAGCTGGAATATATTGTAACAACTGGGAAAATTGAGGGGCGAAGAGATAGAGGGAAGCAAAGAGGAAAAAAATGCCAGACAGCTCAAGAGAATGGCTTGGCAGAAGGTCAAGAACAGAAATGATAATAATTGTCGTGATCGAAAGTTGTGGAGAGACATGATGACCTACGCCAGCAGGCCCGGTACTTGATGATGATGATGATGAGGGGGCATCACCATGCCGCAACCAAATGTGATGTAACTAGTGAAGAAGGAAATACAGCAAGAATAAATAAAGGAGCTTCATAGGAAACAAATAGAATATGTTCTGTACTTGCAAGTGATTCAGAAAAAAGTAAAGAGCCCCCGTCATGCCAAGTGGCGTATGGGGAATATAGTGTTAGTGACCATAAACATTACAGACCTTTGGCATATGATTTTTGGGGTAATGTGGTCGGTATTACTCCCGTGCCGCGTTACTTTCCCATAAAAAATCCGGTACCCATTTAAGGCTGGGTGAACTCGGAAGCCGTCGGTTTGGATCGAACCCTACCACTTGTCCTTTGTAGTTCAGTTCACTAACCACTGAGCTATCGCGGTTCCCCTTGCTAGTGAGTGGCCATGTGTAATTAAAAGAAAGGTCGTGACATTTCTTGCAGCTTACAAGCACCGAAGTCAGTTAGTTTCAGTTTAATGGTAGATGAGCGAATTTGGCGTTTGTGTTTCTGTCTTCAACTTGTGTTAATAAAAATTATATGATTACGGTCAGGTAAAGTGACTGACATATGGATGTAACATATGGATACGAGTCATGGACAATAGGACAACAGACAAGAAAATCACTGGAGTCTGTAGAAGTGTGGTTTTACAGAAGAATGTTGAGAATACCATGGACAGCTAAGAAGAGTAATGAAAATGTTCTGAGAGAGGTCAAAGCAAAAAGAGAGCTAATTTCCAATATTAGGAAGAGACAATCATCATTTTTTGGCCATGTAATGAGAAGAGAACAACTGGAATATATTGTAACAACTGGAAAAATTGAGGGACGAAGAGATAGAGGGAAGCAAAGAGAAAAAATAACAGACAGCTTAGAGAATGGCTTGGCAGATGGTCAACAACAGAACTGATAAATAGCTGCCGAGATCGAAAGTTGTGGAGAGACATGATCACCTCTGCCAGTAGGCCCGGTAGTTGATGATGAAAGTGACTGATATTATTGCGGTGAATCTATATATTTTAGCCCAGCCATTTTTTTTTCGTTCGCAGCTTTTACCTCTGACGAAGTCCCTCGAGACTAGGAACTGAGTCTTGCGTGTAAATCCATTTTCCCCTGGCAGCCGTGTGCACAGGGGTCCATCGCCGCACAGGCAGATAACTCAGACTTCGGAGGCACTCATATTTTTTCCGTCGATGAGTAATTGACGTTTCAAGCCGGGCCTCGCTGCTGAGTGGTTGCCTCAGAGAAAAATCATAAATAAAAATCCCAACTGGTGCAGCCGGGATTTGAACCCACAACCTCTTTGTCTCGAGACCGGCGTCTTGCCTCGTGACCAACCAGTCCTCATAGCCCAAAATCAAGATGTATCGTTGGCTGAATTTGAAACTTTAAAGAACTGCTGATGTAGGATCCTCTTGTTGGAAGGACGTTGAAAGATCATTTACTCACCTTAAAAAGTGCCGCCGTTATAATCAAGAATATTTGTCACTTGTGTACATGTCCAGAAGACAAGCATTACCACAGTCTATGTTGTGTTACAATGTCTTGTCCAATGAGACTATGAAACCATCTCAATTATGAAAGCATCTCAATGCTAAGCATGAAGAATATGCCACAAAAATATTTTTTTTGTTTTTAAAGTAAGGAACGTGAGCATCAGGAAAATAAGAACATGTTTAGTCTGCAATGCTGTAAACATGAAAATGCTGTGAGGACTTCCTTTGATGCCTCATTTTATAGCACAAACGGGAAAACCGTACACAATAGGTAAAGAACTTGCCTGCGGTAAGAATAAAGGTTTCAGACCTGATCAACAAGGAAACTGCCAGGGCCATTTATTTAATCATCATCATCAAGTACCGGGCCTGCTGGCGTAGGTCATCATGTCTCTCCACAACTTTCGATCACGACAGTTATTTATCATTTCTATTGTTGACCTTCTGCCAAGCCATTCTCTTAAGCTGTCTGGTATCTTTTCTCTTTGCTTCCCTCTATCTCTTCGTCCCTCAATTTTTCCAGTTGTTACAATATATTCCAGCTGTTCTCCTGTCATTACATGGCCAAAAAAAGATGATTGTTTCTTCCTAATATTGGAAATTAGCTCTCTTTTTGTTTTGGCCTCTTTCAGAACGTTTTCATTACTCTTCTTAGCTGTCCATGGTATTCTCAACATTCTTCTGTAAAACCGCATTTCTACAGTCTCCAGTGATTTTCTTGTCTGTTGTCATACTGTCCATGACTCGCATCCATATGTTATGACTGGCCCTATATAACATTTAAGAACTCTTTTTCTTGTTTTCTATTGTCAAAAACAATCATCATCTTTTTGTCATGTAATGAGAAGGGAACAGCTGGAATATATTGTAACAACTGGGAAAATTGAGGGACGAAGAGACAGAGGGAATCAAAGAGGAAAAAAAATACCAGACAGCTTAAGAGAATGGCAGGGCAGTAGTTGAACAACAGAAATGATAAATAGCTGTCGAGATCGAAAGTTGTGGAACGACATGATCACCTATGCCAGCAGGCCCGGTACTTGATGATGATTGTCAAAAATGGATAGTATCTTCCTCATCTTTTGGAAAGCTGCTTTAGCCTGAGCCATATTTCTTTAATATCTTTGTTAAATGATAGTGTGAACAGTCGAATCGACACTTTGTCAGGCAATATGAATGAACAATTATTAAAAAGAATTTGACTGTCCCTCTATTTTGCTCTGCAATTAGACGAAGGCGCGGACCTACCAAACAAAGCGACCTTGTTGTGTTACATTAGGTATGGCTGTGTTACGTTAGGTATGACTGTGTTACGTTAAGTATGGCTGTGTTACGTTAGGTATGGCTGTGTTACGTTAGGTATGGCTGTGTTACGTTAAGTATGGCTGTGTTACGTTAGGTATGGCTGTGTTACGTTAGGTATGGCTGTGTTACGTTAGGTATGGCTGTGTTACGTTAGGTATGGCTGTGTTACGTTAGGTATGGCTGTGTTACGTTAGGTATGTCTGTGTTACGTTAGGTATGGCTGTGTTACGTTAGGTATGGCTGTGTTACGTTAGGTATGGCTGTGTTTCGTTAAGTATGAACACGAGAGAACCGTTTTTTTAAGACAAACTGTTGATCTGCTTCTTGTTGCACGCTACAGTTGAAGAAATATTGAATAGCTTCAATGATTGTGTGGGAGCCGCGATAGCTCAGTGGTTAGGGAACTGGACTACAAAGGACAAGAGGTAGGGTTCGATCCTGATCGACGATTTCCGGGTTCACCCAGCCTTTAATGTGTGCCGGCTTTTTTCTGGGAAAGTAAAGTGGCACGGGCGTAATTCTGACCACATTACCCCAAAATTCTTGTGCCGAAGTTCTGTAAAATTTATAGTCAATAACACCATATTAATACAAGTAAAGAACACATACCAGAAGCTGCTAGAAGAAGGAATTGAACAATACAGAAGAGAAAATCCTGATGAAAAAGTAACAACCAAATGGCAATGCATAAAGAAAAGCATGATAGAACCTGGCGACACCTTACCCAAAAGAGAAAAGAACCAAAAAAAAAACAAAAATGGATAACAAACACCGTCTTAGAAAAAATGGAAGAAAGGAGACAAGCGAAGAACACTGCCCAATACAATAAAATAGATAATGAAATACGCAAAATGTGCAAAAAGACAAAAGAAGACTCGCTCAGTCAACAATGTATAGAAATAGAAACTAGGGAAAGCAAACAAGACTTAAGTGGAATGCACACAGAAATAAAGAGAATGACTAATATAAATAAAAAAGCCACAGAAGGTGGATGCATTGCAGACAAAAAAGGAAAAATGCTAACACACAATAAAGATATTATAGATGAATATATAACATAACTATTTCATGATCAAAGGAACAAGAAACAATTATAAAATGTACATCAGGCTATAAAATCTTAAAATCTGATGTGGAAAAAGCTATAAAAACAATTAAAAAGGGAAAAGCAGCAGGACCTGACAGCATAGGGATGATACAGGCACTAGAAGATTTTGGCATTGAGGTGATTACAGACATATGCATCGACATATACCATACAGGATACATACCAAATGAACTAAAAACACCAACTTTCATTGCATTGCCTAAAAAGAATGGTGCAGTTGAATGCAGTGACTTTAGAACAATAAGCCTAATGAGCCAGGTTACAAAAATCTTGCTAAAAGTTATACAAGGAAGGATTCAGAATAAAATCAATACTGAATTAGATGAGCAGCAGTTTGGGTTTAGGAAAAATAGCGGGACAAAAGAAACCATATTCTGCATGAAAACATTAATCGAAAAGTACACAGAAGTAAACAAGCCGATATTGTCTGAATGACTCGTTGATATTATCTGAATGACTAGTTGATATTGTCTGAATGACTAGTTGATATTATCTGAATGATTAGGTGATATTGCCTGAATGACTAGTTGATATTGCCTGAATGACTAGTTGATATTATCTGAATGATTAGGTGATATTGCCTGAATGACTAGTTGATATTGCCTGAATGACTAGTTGATATTGTCTGAATGACTAGTTGATATTGTCTGAATGACTAGTTGATATTGTCTGAATGACTAGTTGATATTATCTGAATGACTAGTTGATTCACATTTTCTAAGCTAAGGGAGTTTGTAAATTTGCTGTATAGGTCTTGGTCCAGAAAAACAATTTATTTAGGACTCTAAAACACAAGTTAACAACAGTGTCCTCCCTTTGATACGGTAACCAAGACATGGTTACATCCCCTACGTCAGTGGCTTGTTGGTTTCATCAATCCTCTCTACGGTTTCATAGACACGTATGACAGGGAACAGTTGGCTGAGTTCACTTTCTACGCGGTTTCGCCTTATGTCTTTTGGCGTGTGCTGAGACTGCTACGATGGGGACTACAGTTACGTTTCTTTGTTTGGGAGATGTGTTAGTAATTCGGATGATTCCACTGGCACGGGCGGTTGAGCAATTATGGATTTTAATTCGTTTGCAGTGATACCGAAGCCTTCCATAACCAATAACACACGTATTTCCATCATCATTGTGTGCCGTCTCCACACCGAAGGTTGGCTACTATGGAGCGCCATTCCACTCTGTCTCTTGTTTTGATGGTGCAGATTGTCATAAGTTGACTTGTCCATCTTTTGATGTTACTCGTCCATGTTAGTCTTGGTCTCTGCCTCTTTTATCTTGTATTTTCCCTTCCAATATTACTTTTATTAGACCGTTGTGTCTTTTAACATGCCCCAAAAATTTCATTTGTCTTGCTCTAATTGTGTTTAGTAGTTCTCTTCTCATTTTTAGTTGTTTTAAATCTTCATCGTTGGTTATCTTTTCTTTCCATCCAATTCTACCTATTCTTCTATAAATCCACATTTGAAAGGCTGCAATTTTCTGTTCTGTTTTCTTGTCTAAACGTATTTCCACACATACACAATTATCGCCATTTTCTGATCAACTGGGCTTCTAGAATGGGCTCCAGCCATGATAATTCGACGCACGCACACACACACACACACACACACACACACACACACACACACACACACATACACAAACCCTGACAACAATGTTGTTAAGTAGATCTCTGGTACCCTTCAAAACAACAAATATTGCATGTCACAGCTGTTTGTCATTGATACTTGTAGTAGTAGTAGTTGTTGTTGTTGTTGTTGTTGTTGTAGAAGTAGTTGTTGTTGTTGTAGTAGTTGTTGTTGTTGTTGTAAAATTAGTAGTAGTAGCAGTGGTAGTAGTAGTAGTAGTATTAGTAGTATTAGTAGTAGTAGTTGTAGTTGTTGTTGTAGAAGTAGTTGTTGTTGTTGTAAAATTAGTAGTAGTAGCAATGGTAGTGGTAGTAGTAGTAGTGGTGGTAGTGGTAGTGGTAATGGTAGTAGTAGTAGTAGTAGTAGTAGCGGTAGTGGTAGTAGTAGTAGTGGTAGTAGTAGTAGTGGTGGTAGTGGTAATAGTAGTAGTAGTAGTAGTAGTAGTAGTAGTAATAGTAGTAGTAGCAGTAGTAGTGATAGTGGTAGTAGTAGTAGTAGTGGTAGTATTAGTAGTATTAGTAGTAGTGGTAGTAATAGTAGTAATAGCAGTGGTAGTAATAGTAGTAGTAGTGGTAGCAGTAGTGTTAGTGGTAGTAGTAGTCGTAGTAGTACTTGTGGTAGTGGTAGTAGAAGTAGTAGCAGCAGCAGCAGTAGTAGTAGTGATAGTAGTAGCCGTAGTAGTAGCTGCAGCAGCAGTAGTAGTAGTGGTGGTGGTAGTAGTAGTAGTAGTAGTAGTGGTGGTGGTAGTAGTAGTAGTAGTAGTAGTAGTAGTAGCTGCAGCAGCAGTAGTAGTAGTAGTAGTAGCTGCAGCAGTAGTAGTAGTAGTGGTGGTGGTAGTAGTAGTAGTAGTAGTAGTAGTAGTAGTAGCTGCAGCAGCAGTAGTAGTAGTAGTAGTAGTAGCTGCAGCAGCAGTAGTAGTAGTGGTGGTGGTAGTAGTAGTAGTAGTAGTAGTGGTGGTGGTAGTAGTAGTAGTAGTAGTAGTGATGATGGTGGTAGTAGTAGCTGCAGCAGCAGTAGTAGTAGTAGTAGTAGTAGTAGTAGTAGTAGCTGCAGCAGTAGTAGTAGTAGTAGTAGTAGTAGTAGCTGCAGCAGTAGTAGTAGTAGTAGTAGTAGTAGTAGTAGTAGTAGCTGCAGCAGCAACAGCAGTAACAGTAGCAGCAGTAGTAGTAGTAGTAGTAGTAGCTGCAGCAGCAACAGCAGTAACAGTAGCAGCAGTAGTAGTAGTAGCAGCAGTAGTAGTAGTAGTAGTAGTAGTAGTAGTAGTAGTAGTAGTAGTTGTTGTTGTTGTAATTAGTCGAAGGTCTCAGTATCACTGCAAAAAGAATTAAAATCCATAATTGCTCAACCGCCCGTACCAGTGGAATCATCCGAATTAACATCTCATCTCATTGAAGGATCCAAACAAAACAAAAAAAGGTGGCTGCATTCCCCATCAAAGTAGCTACAGCTACTTTAGTTGATTTCAGGAAGATAAAACACATATTCTTCTATAATAGTTTCAAAGTGATTAGAAGAAGGTGTATCTTAAATTAAATTTTGTAATGTTGTTGATACAAACTGAATATTGGTCCCTGAAACTCTCAGATGTGTCAATCTGTGATCTTTTTGCCACGTACACTAACAATTAAAATATCATATATGCATACATAAATAGAAATGATAAATAGCTGTTGAGATCGAAAGTTGTGGAGAGACATGATCACCTATGCCAACAGGTCCGGTATTTGATGATGACGATATACATAAATATTGACTTCAGCGAAAAATTTTACATTTCGTGTTTGGTGTCGTAGATTGAAACCACTTTCATCAAATTTTGATTTTAAGAATGAGAGAAATAAGCTCAGGACATCTTCATCCACACACACAGATACACGTCACTTCTTTGGATGATGGAAATGGGAGTTAAGATGGGCACAGCCAGAAGTGAGAAACTTAGTGGCCGTGTAAGAAGACTTATCAACCAACATAGAACTGGAGTCGTCAGTCGCTGGACACTGAGGGAATTGCTGAGGAGGGGATCTGAGCACCTTTGGACATGTTCGGAGTGCAATGATGATGACCCGCAAATAACTCAATAACTAAATACTGCAAAATTGATTAGATTAGAACTTAAACACCATTCTGAGACGAAGAGAAGTAGCTGTGATGTGTATTTAATTAGTTGGACACATAATGGTACAGTTGTGTTACCATATATAAAAGTGACTTACATTATCTTCAATATGCTCCCGCACTTCCCTTGTTTGGCCGTTAACTGTTTGGAGCTCCTTTACTGCATTTTCTAGCCGAGCAGACTGTACTAACAATGGACTCAAAGCAAGTAATAGCAACATTATATCGTGTGTCATTTTGTATTTACATTGTGTTTTTTTTTCTTTTCGTTTTTAAAATTATTCTTACGTGCACATTTTTACCGCTTCGCTGAGAAGCGATACGTGTTATGTGTGTTGTTCTAGCTCTGGCATCACAGTCAGCCGGGCCGCTTGCACACCCAATAGACAAAGCGTGTGAGCTTTGTCAGTAGAGTCTGTGTAGTTTACTGTGCAGCCAGTGGCGTATCCAAGGGAGAATAGAAACTTCTTAATCATTTTCTGTAATGTTATTTATTTCTAAACATAACAAGCAAAAAATATGGACTAGAAATGAATATCAAAAAGACTAAAACTATGATCATAAACAAAGAAAATTCTCAAGACCTACAATTAAATATCACAGTTGAGTTGGTTAATACATCTGGAGACAGTCCAGAGCTACATCTACCTGGGACATACTATAACCAGTGATGGAAAATGCAAAACTGAAATAAACAAAAGAATAGGTATGGCAAAAAGTAATTTCAATGCCATGAAAAATATACTAACAACAAAACAAATATCAGCAGGGCTGAAACTAAGAATGGCAAAATGTTACGTCTTCTCAATATTCCTGTATGGTGCAGAAACATGGACATTAGACAAGGAAACAGAACAGAAAATTGAAGCCTTTGAAATGTGGATTTATAGAAGAATAGATAGAATTGGATGGAAACAAAAGATAACAAACGATAAAGTTTTAAAACAACTGAAAATAAAAAGAGAACTACTAAATACAATTAAGACAAGACAAATGAAATTTTGGGGGCATGTTAAAAGACACAACAGCCTACTAAAAGTAATATTAGAAGGAAAAATACAAGGTAAAAGAGGCAGAGACAGACCAAGACTAACATGGACGAGTAACATCAAAATATGGACAAGTCAATCTATGTCAGCCTGCACCATCAAAGCAAGAAACAGAGATTAATGGCGATCCATGGTAGCCAACCTTCGTTGCGGAGAAGGCATGTGATGATGATGATGATGATGATGATGATGAATGTTATTTATTTTAATATTTTGTTCGTCTTGAAAAAAAGACATTCATTGTGTCGCGTCTTAATTAACAGTTAATTAATTGGTGGTATATTTTTGGGACCGCTTTTGCCTTCACTCTTTATTTCTTCATCTAATCCAGACTATCTTCTGTTTTAGAGACCACTAGGTGGAGAATGTGGTCTCAGTCAAGTATGGTTTGCTGAACGCCAGTAATCAATTCTGTTGTCAGCTCACCGACACTTTTCTACCCCACACCCATGAATAAGTCAACTGTTTGTGTTTATTTACTTCTTTTATTTTTATATTTGTAATACTTTGAGAGTAGTGTGGTCGTCACTTCTTAGTTTGTAACACTTTGAGAGTAGTGTGACCGTCACTTCTTAATTTGTAATACCTTGAGAGTAGTATGACCGTCACTTCTTAATTTGTAAAAACCTTGAGAGTAGTGTGACCGTCACTTCTTAGTTTGTAATACTTTGAGAGTAGTGTGGCCGTCACTTCTTAATTTGTAATACTTTGAGAGTATATATAAGATAAGTAGATAAAGACGGTTAGAGGCCACAGAGATGAGATTTATCAGAAGAATACTGAAATTTCCCTGGACAGCTAAAAAGACCAACGAGGAAATTCTCAAAGAGGCCAACACAAAAAGGGAGATCCTAAGAAACATCAGAAAGAAACAATCAACATATGTTTCGGGCACCGCATAAGAAGAGGAAAGTTGGAATACTTAGTTACAACTGACAAATACAGGAAAAGAGAGATCGTAGACAACAAAAAGAGAAAATACTAGATAGCTTGGTGTCATGGCATTGAAACCAATCAACAACAGAACTGATACGATGCACTGTGGATAGGTGATTGTGGAAGGACATGATCGCCTACACCAACCGGTATGGCACACGATGATGATTCCATATTATATTTTAACTTTCCCCACATTTGCGTAATATGCTCCAGAAATGATTATTACATTTTCAACTGATAATGCATTTCCTACATTGATTACTATTGTTTCCATTCTAGTAGCTTGTCCGAACATGGAAAATTGTACTTGCAGGTTAACAATGGCGGGTAGAAGATTGTGGAAGGACATGATCGCCTACGCCAACCAGTCTGGCACATGATGATGAGAATAGCGTGGCCATCACTTCTAAGTTCGTTATACGTTCGTCTACTGTCCTTGATTCGCTTCCATAGGTCAAAATTGGCTCTATGTAGTACCGATGAACTCACTTTCTCACTTCTATTGACATAGACTTGTTGCACAAGACGTTTTTTCATTTTCTGTAATGCTTTTTTGGTCTGAGCTATTCTGCTTTTTTATTTCTGTAGCACACTTTAAATCTGATGTTATTATTGTGCCCAAGTATTTGACACGTTGCACTTGTTTCATATTTGTCCTGTTTATTTTTATGCTGAATGGCGATGATGATTGTTTCTTCGATGTGACTATTACTTCTATTTTCTTACTATTCAGACTGAAACCTTTCTTGTTTTTGTTTTGTTTTGTTGTCATTTTAGGTACAGTAAAACTTTCATCCAAACGGTCCTTTATTTAGCGGACAAAATTTGGCTTTGTAATTGTGTTCCTAAGAAAAACGTAAACTTGCCAGAGTAAATGCAACGGGTCTATAACTCAGACAACGGGTCTATAACTCAGACAACGGGTCTATAACTCAAACAACGGGTTGATAAATCAGACAACGGGTCTATAACTCAGACAACGGGTCTATAACTCAAACAACGGTCTATAACTCAAACAATGGGTCTATAACTCACACAACGGGTCTATAACTCAAACAACGGGTCTATAACTCAGACAACGGGTCTATAACTCAGACAACGGGTCTATAACTCAAACAACGGTCTATAACTCAAACAATGGGTCTATAACTCAAACAGCGGGTCAATAACTCAAACAAGGTAATTGTAACTAATATTTAGGTGAAAAATCGCAATCCATCGTTAGTTGATTTACCGTATGTCAACATAAACGTTTGAAGTTCAAATATAAAAGAGATCTTTGACCAAAACACTGCACCGAGCAGCAGCGCACAGCTAATAGTCACAGTACTGTCAACAACGTTTATTCTGAAATGAGACTTCAAACAGGAATACTGTCGCAAGTAGCTTCACTGTTTGAAGTGGAGACAACGCAGGTAGGCAATCTTTTGGTGTTAAAGTAATTGCAGACAATGCTGGATAATAAATGTGTCCAAAAACTAAAAAAAAATAGCCTGAAAGATGAGCAACCTCCGAAATTGCACGTTAATAAAGACAAAGATATGAAAGCAGAGCCCGGCGCAAAGGTTGTAGAAGCATTTGAGGATAATTTAACGTCATGTTTTAAAGCAAATGAATAATTAATGTATGTCATATTGTGGTCTATTCTTCATTTCTATGTCATATTTTAAATTTTAAAGTCATAAATGCAAGCATATTTCGATGATCGTTAGGTCATATTTGACATTGTTTAGGTCATAAGAAATCCGAGCCCAAGTGGTATCCATTCCATCCTATTTTGCAATACCTTGAGAGCAATGACGTTCATTCCTTCCTATTGTACAATACCTTTAGAGCAATGACGTTCATTCCTTCCTATTGTACAATACCTTGAGAGCAATGACGTTCATTCCTTCCTATTGTACAATACCTTTAGAGCAATGACGTTCATTCCTTCCTATTGTACAATACCTTGAGAGCAATGACGTTCATTCCTTCCTATTGTACAATACCTTTAGAGCAATGACGTTCATTCCTTCCTATTGTACAATACCTTGAGAGCAATGACGTTCATTCCTTCCTATTGTACAATACCTTTAGAGCAATGACGTTCATTCCTTCCTATTGTACAATACCTTGAGAACAATGACGTTCATCCCTTCCTATTGTACAATACCTTAAGAACAATGACGTTCATTCCTTCCTATTGTACAATACCTTTAGAGCAATGACGTTCATTCCTTCCTATTGTTCAATACCTGGAGAACAATGCCGTTCATCCCTTCCTATTGTACAATACCTTAAGAACAATGCCGTTCATCCCTTCCTATTGTACAATACCTTAAGAACAATGACGTTCATCCCTTCCTAATGTACAATACCTTAAGAACAATGACGTTCATTCCTTCCTATTGTTCAATACCTGGAGAACAATGCCGTTCATCCCTTCCTATTGTACAATACCTTGAGAGCAATGACGTTCATTCCTTCCTATTGTACAATACCTTAAAAACAATGACGTTCATTCCTTCCTATTGTAAAATACCTTGAGAACAATGACGTTCATTCCTTCCTATTGTAAAATACCTTGAGAACAATGACGTTCATTCCTTCCTATTGTACAATACCTTGAGAGCAATGACGTTCATCCCTTCCTATTGTACAATACCTTGAGAGCAATGACGTTCATTCCTTCCTATTGTACAATACCTTAAGAGCAATGACGTTCATTCCTTCCTATTGTACAATACCTTAAGAACAATGACGTTCATTCCTTCCTATTGTAAAATACCTTGAGAACAATGACGTTCATTCCTTCCTATTGTACAATACCTTGAGAGCAATGACGTTCATCCCTTCCTATTGTACAATACCTTGAGAGCAATGACGTTCATTCCTTCCTATTGTACAATACCTTAAAAACAATGACGTTCATTCCTTCCTATTGTACAATACCTTGAGAGCAATGACGTTCATCCCTTCCTATTGTACAATACCTTGAGAACAATGACGTTCATTCCTTCCTATTGTACAATACCTTGAGAACAATGACGTTCATCCCTTCCTATTGTACAATACCTTGAGAACAATGACGTTCATCCCTTCCTATTGTACAATACCTTGAGAACAATGCCGTTCATCCCTTCCTATTGTACAATACATTGAGAGCAATGACGTTCATCCCTTCCTATTGTACAATACCTTGAGAACAATGACGTTCATTCCTTCCTATTGTACAATACCTTGAGAGCAATGACGTTCATCCCTTCCTATTGTACAATACCTTGAGAACAATGACGTTCATTCCTTCCTATTGTACAATACCTTGAGAGCAATGACGTTCATTCCTTCCTATTGTACAATACCTTAAAAACAATGACGTTCATTCCTTCCTATTGTACAATACCTTGAGAGCAATGACGTTCATCCCTTTCTATTGTACAATACCTTGAGAGCAATGACGTTCATCCCTTCCTATTGTACAATACCTTAAGAACAATGCCATTCATCCCTTCCTATTGTACAATACCTTGAGAACAATGACGTTCATCCCTTCCTATTGTACAATACCTTGAGAGCAATGACGTTCATCCCTTCCTATTGTACAATACCTTAAGAACAATGCCGTTCATCCCTTCCTATTGTACAATACCTTGAGAACAATGACGTTCATCCCTTCCTATTGTACAATACCTTAAGAACAATGACGTTCATCCCTTCCTATTGTACAATACCTCGATAGCAATGACGTTCATCCCTTCCTATTGTACAATACCTTAAGAACAATGACGTTCATCCCTTCCTATTGTACAATACCTCGATAGCAATGACGTTCATCCCTTCCTATTGTACAATACCTTAAGAACAATGACGTTCATCCCTTCCTATTGTACAATACCTTGAGAGCAATGACGTTCATACCTTCCTATTGTACAATACCTTGAGAACAATGACGTTCATCCCTTCCTATTGTACAATACTTTAAGAACAATGACGTTCATCACTTCTTAGTTGGTGATGAGAATTTTATTTATTTTCTTACTCTTTTTCCTACGTTCATTAGTAGATTCCAATGCACCGTGTATTGCACCTTGATATTCGGCCAATCTCTTTTATATTTGATTCTGAAACTTAATATTTTCTTGAAAAGGCAACGCGTGGGTTGATAGCAATAAATGACTCAAATCCGACTGTTGGCGTCAGACACTGCTCACCTTCACTTGGTAACTGAAACGAGCTACTCATGCTGTCAAAGTAAATGGAGATGAAATATGAAAAGGAAAACCTTGAAAAAATGAAAAATAAACATAACATTGTATCTAGTCGCTAAATTAATAGAGACGAGAGAAGAAAAAACTACGCTTCCGCTAAATCCTTCATGAGGTACAAAACAAAAATGATATAAAGATCAACACGATAAGCAAATATTATTAAAAAATAAACAAAGAAATGTTTATGTTTATTACATACATGAACTATATATGCAAGTTAGCCAACCAATCAGAGACAGAGGAGATCAACGAGCTTTTATTTGCAGACGATCAGGCACTAATACATGAAACAATAGAAGACCCACAAGAACACTTAAATAAACTCAACAGGACAGGCACAAAATACAACATGAAAGTCAACATCAACAAAACAGAAGTCATGAATGTCGCCAAAAATAAACAGAACATCAACATAACTATAGAAGGCAGGACACTAAAACAAGGAAAGGAATTCAAATACCTAAGAAGTTTAGTGACAAACGACAATTCACAAACAGCAGAGATATAATCAAGATGCGACAAAGCTTGTCAAATCATCGGACAGTTATCACCACTATTGTCCAACAAGGAAATAACTCTGGAGGCAAAACGAGCACTATACAATACAATCTTCATCCCAACGTTGTGCTACCAGTGCCAGACCTTGACCCTAGATGCAAGAACAATAAGAAAAATAACCTCTATTGAGATTAAATGTGTTAGACGAATGATAGGAAACAGTCTGAGAGATAAGATCAGAAATGAAGAACTGAGAAAAAAAGCTAAGAATAGCCCCCGCCATAGAATATGTAAGGAAATAACAGATAAAATGGTTTGGCCACGTGACAAGGCAGAAAGAACAAAACACAACACAACGAGCCTTTTAGCAAACGCTGTGAGAACACCAGACCCAAGGGTCGACCACGAAAAAGATGGATCGATGGAATATTAGAAGCACTGGGAAACATAACAGCAGCAGAGGCGAACAGAAGAGCAAAGGACCGCATATTATATCTCCCCTCGACGCTGAAAGGCAGATGAGGAAGGAAAGAAGAAGAAGAAACAAAGAAAATATAAACACTAAAGTCTAACACTGATCTGAAAAAAAAAGTATTTGCCTATCGTGTTGATTCTTGTATATTTGTTTATTGTGTACCTTATGACGTCATAAGCCGAAGCGTCGTTTTTTAGTCTTGTATTTCTACTAGTTCAGCTGCCATCTGCCATTTTATGTTTATGTTACGTTCTCTGAGGCTCTACTCGTGGCCTCGTATAGTAGTTCATATTTTACATATTCTCTGAGGCTCTACTCGTGGCCCCGATAGTAGTTCATATTTTACATATTCTCTGAGGCTCTACTCGTGGCCTCAATAGTAGTTCATATTTTACATATTCTCTGAGGCTCTACTCGTGGCCCCGATAGTAGTTCATATTTTACATATTCTCTGAGGCTCTACTCGTGGCCTCAATAGTAGTTCATATTTTACATATTCTCTGAGGCTCTACTCGTGGCCCCGATAGTAGTTCATATTTTACATATTCTCTGAGACTCTACTCATGGCCCCGATAGTAGTTCATATTTTACATATTCTCTGAGGCTCTACTCGTGGCCTCAATAGTAGTTCATATTTTATATATTCTCTGAGGCTCTACTTGTGGTCCCGATAGTAGTTCATATTTTACATATTCTCTGAGGCTTTATTCGTGGCCCCGCGTAATAATTCATAATTTACATATTCTCTGAGGCTCTACTCGTGGTCCCGATAGTAGTTCATATTTTACATATTCTCTGAGGCTCTACTCGTGGTCCCGATAGTAGTTCATATTTTACATATTCTCTGAGGCTCTACTCGTGGCCTCATTAGTAGTTCATATTTTACATATTCTCTGAGGCTCTACTCGTGGCCCCGATAGTAGTTCATATTTTACACATTCTCTGAGACTCTACTCGTGGCCCCGATAGTAGTTCATATTTTACATATTCTCTGAGGCTCTACTCGTGGCCTCAATAGTAGTTCATATTTTATATATTCTCTGAGGCTCTACTCGTGGCCCAGATAGTAGTTCATATTTTACACATTCTCTGAGACTCTACTCGTGGCCCCGATAGTAGTTCATATTTTACATATTCTCTGAGGCTCTACTCGTGGCCTCAATAGTAGTTCATATTGTATATATTCTCTGAGGCTCTACTCGTGGCCTCAATAGTAGTTGATATTTTATATATTCTCTGAGGCTCTACTCGTGGTCCCGATAGTAGTTCATATTTTACATATTCTCTGAGGCTTTATTCGTGGCCCCGCGTAGTAATTCATAATTTACATATTCTCTGAGGCTCTACTCGTGGTCCCGATAGTAGTTCATATTTTACATATTCTCTGAGGCTCTACTCGTAGCCTCGCATAGTAGTTCATATTTTACACATTCTCTGAGGCTCTACTCGTAGCCTCGCATAGTAGTTCATATTTTACATATTCTCTGAGACTCTACTCGTGGCCACAATAGTAGTTCATATTTTACATATTACAGTCGGATGTGAGGGACCAAAACGTCGAAACAATGGAACTCCGAAGCAATGCAGCGAACGCCCTTTTCAGAACAAATCATCATCATCATTGAGTGCCGTCTCCGCAACGAAGGTTGGCTACCATGGAGCGCCATTCTGCTCTATCTCTTGCTTTGATGGTGCAGGTTGTCATCGGTTGATTTGTCCATCTTTTGATGTTACTCGTCCATGTTAATCTTGGTCTGCCTCTGCCTCTTTTACCTTGTATTTTCCCCTCCAGGATTACTTTCAGTAGGCTGTTGTGTCTTTTAACATGGCCCAAGAATCGCATTTGTCTTGTTCTAATTGTGTTCAGAAGTTCTCTTTTCATTTTTAGTTGTTTTAAGACTTCATCGTTTGTTTTCTTTTCCTTCCATCCAATTCTACCTAAAATCCTATTCTTTAATAAATCCACATTTCGAAGGCTTCAATTCTCTGTTCTGTTTTCTTGTCTAATGTCCATGTTTCAGCACCATATAGGGATATTGAGAAGATGTAACATTTTGCTATTCTTAGTTTTAGCTTTGGTGTTATTTGTTTTGATGTTAGTATGTCCTTCATAACATTACAACTACTTTTTGCCATTCCTATTCTTTTGTATATTTCAGTTGTACATTTTCCATCACTGGTTATAGTATGTCCAAGGTAGTTATAGTTCTGAACTGTCTCAAGGTCTATTCTTTCAATTTTGATATCCACTTGTGGGTTTTGAGTATTTTCTTTGTTTATGATCATAGTTTTAGTCTTTTTGATATTCATATCTAGTCCATATTTTTTGCTTGTCGTGTTTATTTCATTAAGTAATTGTTGTAGGTCTTTAGGATTTTCTGCTAGTAGAACAGTATCATCAGCATATCAGAACAAATAGTGAAGGAAAAAAATAAGAAGATGGAGAAGAAGATAATGATGATAGTTAGAAAACGATGATGTGGAAGACGGACTATTGTTCATTAAACTCATGCTTGATTTTGTTTACAAAATGTTGATGTATTTTATCAAACGCTAACAGGGCCATCAAACTATAACTGTGGGGTGCGCCACTGACGTCAACCTTATGTATATCTTGTAATCCAGAAGTATGCGTTAAGTGTTTTGCTTTTTTTTTTTTTTAACACTGAGTTTTGCAATGAAATTGTGAGTGTGTGAAGAGACGTGCACCTTTCTGTGAACGCGTAGTACTGAGTTTGTGTGTGTGAACCAGATACATGTCGTTTCGCGCGAGCAAGTCATAATTATTTCATGAGAAAGAGACAACGCGTTAGCAAAGTTTCTTTTTCTTTCTTCTTCTTCTTCTTTATTTCTTGCTTGGTATTTTCTTTCCCCAAAAAAATCATAGCACATAATTTGTAAAGATATCACTGGTGCTCAAAGAGATGCTACTGGTAGTTATGGGCATATAATTTCAAAGTTTACGATGAGTGAAGATATCGTGTCACGGGGAACAGATGGGTGTGTTCACTTTTTGTGCGGTTTTGCTTTATGCCTTTTGACGTGTGCTGAGACTGCTATGATGGGGACTGCAGCAATCTTTCTTTGTTTGGGAGACGAAATATTAATTCGGTGATTCCACTGAAGTATGTAATTTGTGCTGAGAGCAAACAGCAATAATAAAATATAACAAAAAAAACTCTACACCCATTGATATAAGAAGAGGAGTAAGGCAAGGATGCATTCTATCACCAAGCTTGTTCAATCTATACACTGAGCAAATCTTTAAAAACATCATAGAGATGCCAGGCCTAAACATTAATGGGTAGATAATCAATAACCTACGATATGCTGATGATACTGTACTACTAGCAGGAAATCCTAAAAATCTACAACTACTTAATGAAATAAACATGATAAGCTAAAAATATGGACTTGATATGAATATCAAAAGACTAAAACCATGATCATAAACAAAGATAATTCTCAAGACCTACAATTATATATCAAAGTGGAAGGAATACATCTAGAGACAATTCAGAACTACAACTACCTGGGACATACTATAATCAGTGATGGAAAATGTACAACTGAAATAAATAAAAGAATAGGTATGGCAAAAAGTAATTTCAATGCCATGAAAAATATACTAACATCAAAACAAATAACACCAGGGCTAAAACTAAGAATAGCAAAATGTTACATCTTCTCAATATTCCTGTATGGTGCAGAAACATGGACATTAGACAAGAAAATAGAACAGAAAATTGAAGCCTTTGAAATGTGAATTTATAGAAGAATAGGTAGAATTGGATGGAGAGAAAAGAAAACAAACGATGAAGTTTTAAAACAACTGAAAATAAAAAGAGAACTACTAAATACAATTAAGACAAGACAAATGAGATTTTTGGGACATGTTAAAAGACACAACAGCCTCTGTAAAAGTAATATTGGAAGGAAAAATACAAGGTAAAAGAGGCAGAGGCAGACCAAGACTAACATGGACGAGTAACATCAAAAGATGGACAAGTCAATCTATGTCAGCCTGCACCATCAAAGCAAGAGCCAGTGCGGAATAGCGTTCCATGGTAGTCAACCTTTGATGCGGAGATGGCACTCGATGATGATGATTCTCATGATGTTATCTAAACAAAATATTCATTGGAAACAGTTTTTTATTTTATTTTGTCTTATTCGCGGTGTATATAAAAACATACAGTATTTACTAGTGTAATAAAAATAATCATCTTTACAGCTTCAACTCGTCAATATTCATCCTCATCATCTTCATTGAGTGCCATCTCCGCATCGAAGGTTTCGTCAATTTCGTCAATATTACACGAACATTTATACACATCTTAATTTGCGTGCAAAACAGCATTTCTGTTGAACAAAATGGTGTTCTTAGTTATGGTTATTTGGTTATGGAAGGCCCCGGTATCACTGCAAACGAATTAAAATCCATAATTGCTCAACCGCCCGTGCCAGTGGAATCATCCGAATTACTATCTCATCTCCCAAACAAAGAAAGGTAGCTGTAGTCCCCATCATAGCAGTCTCAGCACACGCCAAAAGACATAAGATGAAACCGCACAGAAAGTGCGCACAGCCATCTGTTCTCCATAATACGATATCATCATTCATCGCAAACAATCAGAATATCGAAACACGATCAAAACAGATGAAACGCACAGCTCACAGTATGCACAGAGCACTTAACTCCGTAGCTCCTGCAAACTTAGTGTCCGTTGCTATGGCTTATCAAAAGTATACCTACTGTTCAATTACTGTAAAATCTATTTTGTAGATCAAATCACGAACACAATCGTGACTAAACTAACAAAGATCAAAGAAAATTGTCGCTTATAGGAAACCCTATTATCTGCATTATTTTTAATTACAAAGGCAAGACGTCATAGAAGATGTAAAGTAAGTAAAGTAAAAGTAAAGTACCCCCGTCACGCCAAGTGGCCTATAGGAAATATGGTGTTAGTGACCATCAATTTTTACAGACCTTCAGCACATGATTTTTGGGGTAATGTGGTCGGTTTTACGCCCGTGCCGCTTTACTTTCCCAGAAAAAAATCAGGTACCCATTTAAGGCTGGGTGAATCCGGAAGCCGTCGGTTAGGTTTTCCCTTGTCCTTTGTAGTCCAGTTCATTAACCACTGAGCTATCGCGGCTAGAAAATGTAAAACCACATGCAAAAGTTCATGGTAATCCATCCGGGGGTTTCTAAGAGATTTGATGACGTTTAAGGGCATGAGTTTTGGAAAGAACAATAGATGTATGCCAAAAGGGCATTTGATAGTTTACACAGACTTCATCATCATCATCGAGTGCCATCTCCGCAACGAAGGCTGGCTACCATGGAGCGCCATTCTGCTCTGTCTCTTGCTTTGATGGTGCAGGTTGTCATAGGCTGGTTGGTCCATTTTTTGATGTTACTCGTCCATGTTAGTCTTGGTCTGCCTCTTTTACCTTGTATTTTCCATTCCAGGATTACTTAATAGGTTGTTGTGTCTTTTAACATGGCTCAAAAATCGCATTTGTTTTGTTTGAATTGTGTTTAGTAGTTCTCTATTTCATTTTTAGTTGTTTTAAAACTTCATCGTTTGTTTTCTTTTCCTTCCAACCAATTCTACCTATTCTTCTATATATCCACATTTCAAAGGCTTCAATTCTCTGTTCTGTACATCTGTCTGTCTGTGACGGTGGATTGGGCGGAAGAGTCAGCAATGACCAAGCCCAGAAAACGAAAACAGCAGGTGTGTTGTACACAAGAGGCATGTTCAGGACACGAAAGACGAATGTGGCTGACCACTGTGAAAGAGATTGGATCATCATCACGTACTAATCCAGAGGAAGCCATGGAGAGGAATTCGAACTTATGTCGGAGGAACGATCTTAAAATAAGTACATGGAATGTTAGGACTCTATATCAAGAAGGGAAATAGGAAAATCTGATTCAAGAAGCAGAACGAATAGACATAGATATTTTAGGCATATCAGAGACAAGTTGGAAAGAATGTGGATACATAGAGGACGAAAAATATACATTTACACACAGACCTACACTATAGAAAATCCTTAACGTCTATTGGTTCCTACAAAAAATATTTGAATATTTTTAAAAGCCTTTTATTCGAGTTCAGTTTGCTGTGTGAGAACAGAATCTGGCAACACTGACTAGTTCCCAGTTGAGTCAGGAGTGAAACAAAGATGTGTCATGTCACCACTTTTATTCGGAATTGCAATTGATTGAGTCATACGATAATCAATGTGACCCTTTTCTCGTCTTGTCAGACGGTCTAGTTGAGGCTATTGTGTATTTTTGTGAGGTTTTGTTTTTGTCGAACAGCTTCTCTCGTGGCTTAACTCTTACTAATGTTTGACAAACACACACGGCCACAGAATGAACATCGCAACGATTATCAATAGATGACGGACATTTAGGTATTAAGTAAATTTGTAATAAACTCCTAAAAGATCTCGGACTTAGTACTTTTGAGCTCTACACACACTATACATGGCCCTTTTTGTCTTGTCAGACGGTCTAGTGGAGGCTATTGTGTATATGGCCATTTTCGTCTTATCAGACGGTCTAGTGGAGGCTATTGCGTATTTTTGTGAAGTATTGTTTTTGCCGAACAGCTTCTCTCGTGGCTAATTCTACCAATGTTTGACAAACACACGCGGTCACATAATGAACAGGTCAGGCTCGCTGGTCCACAGGGTTTACCATCCTTTTTTATGAGTCTCTTCTCTTTTAAGTCCTGTCTTAGCACAGTATCAAATGTTGTTATACCGTTCCTTATACATGCTCTCCACGATGTGCGATCACTTGCCAGATGTTGCCAGTTGTTTTCACAGATGGAAACATGTCCTCCACTTGATATATTAGTATTCTAAAAAAATTATTAAAATTTAATCTAAAGAATAAAAGTATCTAAGTTTATTGTAGATAAACATCTACACACACTGATGTTCGAGAAAAGATAGAAAGACTCCACAATATTTGTGATCAAACAGGCATCCAGATCAACACGACCAGAACGAAAGAACTGGATATTTATTACCAAAAATGCTCTGATTTAACAATGACGTTTTACCAAAAATGCTCTGATTTAACAATGACGTTTTACAAATAAGTTACAAATTTTACTTATCTAGGCACCAAAATGTCAGAGATGGAGACATGGCATCAGAAATTCTGACACGCATGGCATAAGCATGAAATGCTTTCAATAAACTGACGAACATCTGGAGATCCAAAGTTCTCAGTAAATGAACAAAACTTTGACTGTTCATTTCCTGTGTAGGCCATCCTTTTGTTACCCGAGGCTAAAAAATAGCGATCTGCAAGGGGTGGGGGGCCATTGTATATTGAGTTATTTGCCGGTTATCATCATTGTATTCCGAACATGTCCATTGGTGCTCAGATCCCCTCCTCAGCAAGCCCCGTCCAGCGACTGACGACTCCAGTTCTGTGCTGGTTGATACACCCACTCATACACCCTTCTTATACATACACTATGTTTCTCGTTTCTGGCTGTGCCCATCATAACTCCCATCTCTTTCATCCGAAGGAGTGACGTGGACTCGTGGTTGTCGAAGTTCTGTGCCCATCTTAACTCCCATCTCTTTCACTTAACTCCCATCTCTTTCATCCGAAGGAGTGACGTGGACTCGTGGTTGTCGAAGTTCTGTGCCCATCTTAACTCCCATCTCTTTCACTTAACTCCCATCTCTTTCATCCGAAGGAGTGACGTGGGCTCGTGGTTGTCGAAGTTCTGTGCCCATCTTAACTCCCATCTCTTTCACTTAACTCCCATCTCTTTTATCCGAAGGAGTGACGTGGGCTCGTGGTTGTCGAAGTTCTGTGCCCATCTTAACTCCCATCTCTTTCATCCGAAGGAGTGACGTGGGCTCGTGGTTGTCGAAGTTCTGTGCCCATCTTAACTCCCATCTCTTTCATTTAACTCCCATCTCTTTCATCCGAAGGAGTGACGTGGGCTCGTGGTTGTCGAAGTTCTGTGCCCATCTTAACTCCCATCTCTTTCATTTAACTCCCATCTCTTTCATCCGAAGGAGTGACGTGGGCTCGTGGTTGTCGAAGTTCTGTGCCCATCTTAACTCCCATCTCTTTCATTTAACTCCCATCTCTTTCATCCGAAGGAGTGACGTGGGCTCGTGGTTGTCGAAGTTCTGTGCCCATCTTAACTCCCATCTCTTTCATCCGAAGGAGTGACGTGGACTCATGGTTGTCGAAGTCCTGTGTCCTTCTCACATCTCGGAGGACAATGATGACGTCCGCCCGATCCATTGGTTGAACGTCTTCAACGACAGCATAATCAGCCAACCTGTCCGCTCTGTCATTTCCCCTACTGCCTCATGTCCAGGTACGTAGACAAAGGTGACTACGTATTTTTGACTTCTGCAAAGGTGTATCCACAAAGGTGTATCCTCAAGGTATATCCACAAAGGTGCATCCTCAAGGTGTATCCACAAAAGTGTATCCACAAAGGTGTATCCACAAAGGTGTATCCACAAAGGTGTATCCGCAAAGGTGTATCCTCAAGGTATATCCACAAAGGTGCATCCTCAAGGTGTATCCACAAAGGTGTATCCACAAAGGAGCATCCTCAATGTGTATCCATGTGCCGGAGAGCTGTATGACTGCGGCTAGCCAGTCTTTATGATGGAAATGGGTTCTGGACCGTGCGAGTGAACGTGGGTCTAGACCATCCACTGCAGATCGCCGACGTTCAGCGACGAAATCCATCGCATATATATGTGCGTGCTTGTGTGTGTGTGCGTGTATCTGTTTCAGTGTGTACAGATAAACACAAACATATGGGTAGGTAATAACAAAAATTTACAAGCAGACAATTAATTTATTATTAAAGAAAAATGAGAACATCAAAGAATTGACTCACTGTGCTGCTAAACGCAATTGGTTCCAGCTCAATTTTTTTTCTTTCTAAAGGCCCTAACTCAAAACTGCGTGTTTGAAGACTAAGTGTCGTCCGAGAATGTTCTCTTGACCTGATTTTTGGCGAGAACGATCCGTTCAGCCTGGGATTAAGTTTTTTTCCGGTTATATTATTAGACCGCAATTGCCATCCAAAAAATAATTTGAAAATCTAAGAAATAGATCGTTTTAATTAACGTCCTTTAGTAACTATAACCGTCTGACAACTCCCACCACATTTGCTTTTATAGATTTGTTGTTGTTTTCTGGTACCACCCATACTTATGGATAAAACGTGATGGTGGAATTTTATTGAATTGTACTTACACCTTCAGATAGCCCCTCCTAGTAATTGTATAGCTTTGTTTCAGCGAAGGGCATTCTATCAAAACCCGTCAATCAACCTTTACTCGCTGTCTTTGAAGTGGTCAAGATTCAATTGTCAGTGTTGCCAATAGATGAAATTCCGCCGCAACCACCCACTCGCGCGAGATTATACTGCCGTCAGTCATATCGTGACAAGATGAGAACCTCACACCATCTGCCCTGATTTGACGGTCATATCGTGACAAGATGAGAACCTCACACCATCTGCCCTGATTTGACGGTCATATCGTGACAAGATGAGAACCTCACACCATCCGTCCTGATTTGACGGTCATATCGTGACAAGATGAGAACCTCACACCATCTGCCCTGATTTGACGGTCATATCGTGACAAGATGAGAACCTCACACCATCTGCCCTGATTTGACGGTCATATCGTGACAAGATGAGAACCTCACACCATCTGCCCTGATTTGACGGTCATATCGTGACAAGATGAGAACCTCACACCATCTGCCCTGATTTGACGGTCATATCGTGACAAGATGAGAACCTCACACCATCCGTCCTGATTTGACAGTCATTCGCCGTAATCTAACATTACAGTAATCACACTACACGCCTACGAGAAAAGCGTCACTGGACGGATCTAACGACCAATATTCTCGGAGAAGTGATTGTACAAATCGTTTCATTCTTGTTTTCTTCTTCTACCTTTCAACTCCCTGTGGAGCATAGGTCTTCAACAAACATTTTCCAAGCTGTTCTGTTTCTTGATATTCTTCTAAGATCATTCCATGTCTTCCCTATCATCTTCATCTCTGCTTCTATCTGTCTTCTCCAAGAATTTCTTAGTCTTTCTCTTTGTCTTTTCTCATGGGGATTCCAAAAAGGGGTTGTTGTGTAATACTCTCAGTTGGCTTCAGCAGTGTGTGTCCTATCCAGCGCCATCGTCTTCGCTGTATCTCTTTATCCACTGGTATTTGACTGGTACTTTTCCATAATTCTAGGTTAGTGATTTTCTCCTGCCATTTCTATCATTTTAATCTGCGCAAGCATCCATCAATGAAGTATCTTCAAGATTGTCATTTTTTGTTGTTTTCCATGTTTCACAGCCATGTTGTCTACTCGAAAGTATTATCATCTGTTACGTTTCATGGTGAACTGGACTACAAAGGACAAGAGGTAGGGTTCGATCCCAACCGACGGCCTACGGTTCACCCAGCCTTTAATGGGTACCAGATTTTTTTCTGGGGAAAGTATAAAGCGGCACGGGCGTAATACCGACCACATTACCCCAAAAATCATGTGCCGAAGCGAAGGTCTGTAAAATGTATGGTCACTAACACCATATTCCCTATGCGCCACTTGGCGTGACGGGGTACTTTACTTTTTTACGTTTCATGAGGGGCTACATCGTTACACGAAAACAGAGTGTTTTCCATGGGAACTATAACACTTTCAGAAAAGTTTGATCTGTTTTCCCCATACCCATTGACTTTGAGATTATGGTATCGGTTTATTTCCTCGTTTAGAGACTCGCGTGCCACCCTATTGAGTCTGGTGGGTTACAACTGGCCCACGGGTAGTGGGTTGGACCACGCAGCCCTAACATATGGATGTGAAAGTTGGAAATCTACCCAGACTTTTTTTTAGATAGGTAATAAAATGTCTTAAAACGAATGTCTTCGTATGATCTCAAACATAAGCTGGAAAGAATATATTTCACCAGAAAACAGATAAGAGATTAAACAAGATAAGAGATTCTAAATAAGATTACGTGTCCAGCTTTATAAGAAAAAAATCAGTTGGAAATACATTGGTCATGCGCTGTGAATGAATGAAGAAAGACTTCACTGTCAAGCATTCATGTGGAAAGCCATCTGATAAAAAAAAAAAAAAACCAGACCAAGAGAATTGCTCTACAAAACAATTACTTGAGAAAACTCAACTATAGTACCAAGAAACTAGCAAGAACTACAAGAACTAGCAGCAGATCGTTTATCGTGGAGAACTATGGCTTCCGTCATATGTACCACCCTCGGGCCGAGATGAAAATGAATAAATATCTGTATTTATCTCTGCACTATAACGCAGGATATCTCGAGGTTTTACACGATGCTGATAACACTGGTAACAAGCGCAGCTGTTTTCTATCATCTCAAAGGTTCAAATGTGTGTCACTGAATACAAATATGAATATTCTAGAACAGCTCATTTTTATGATATTGCTATTTTAGTTAAAGAGGTGAGATGCTGTCTGGCTCAGACAAACGCAGCTTTCCAAAAAATGAGGAAGATACTATGTAATCCATTTTTGACAATAGAAACAAGAAAAAGAGTTCTTAAATGTTATATAGGGCCAGTCTTAACATATGGATGTGAGTCATGGACAATAGGAAAACAGACGAGAAAATCACTGGAGGCTGTAGAAATGTGGTTTTACAGAAGAATGTTGAGAATACCACGGACAGCTAAGAAGAGTAATGAAAACGTTCTGAAAGAGGCCAAAGCAAAAAGAGAGCTAATTTCCAATATTAGGAAGAAACAATCATCATTTTTTGGCCATGTAAGGAGAAGAGAACAGCTGGAATATATTGTAACAACTGTAAAAATTGAGGGACGAAGAGATAGAGGGAAGCAAAGAGAAAAAATACCAGACAGCTTAAGAGAATGGCTTGGCAGAAGGCCAACAACAGAAATGATAAATAACTGTCGAGATCGAAAGTTGTGGAGAGACATAATCACCTACGCCAGCAGGCCCGGTACTTGATGAAGATGATTGTAGTCCAGTAACATTTAAGAGAGCAAATATTTCACAAATTAATAAACCTCGACCTCTCTGGTATAAAATAATTAAACCACAAATATTGTAGCAATGTAAGTTATAGATAATTTGTCTGATTATCTATAATCATAATTAAACCACAAATATTGTAGCAATGTAAGTTATAGATAATTAGTCTGATTATCTATAATCATAATTAAACCACAAATATTGTAGCAATGTAAGTTATAGATAATTTGTCTGATTATCTATTATCATAATTAAACCACAAATATTGTAGCAATGTAAGTTATAGCGTCTCTTATGATTATCTATAATCATAATTAAACCACAAATATTGTAGCAATGTAAGTTATAGATAATTTGTCTGATTATCTATAATCATAATTAAACCACAAATATTGTAGCAATGTAAGTTATAGATAATTTGTCTGATTATCTATAATCATAATTAAACCACAAATATTGTAGCAATGTAAGTTATAGATAATTTGTCTGATTATCTATAATCATAATTAAACCACACATATTGTAGCAATGTAAGTTATAGATAATTTGTCTGATTATCTATAATCATAATTAAACCACAAATATTGTAGCAATGTAAGTTATAGATAATTTGTCTGATTATCTATAATCATAATTAAACCACAAATATTGTAGCAATGTAAGTTATAGATAATTTGTCTGATTATCTATAATCATAATTAAACCACAAATATTGTAGCAATGTAAGTTATAGATAATTTGTCTGATTATCTATAATCATAATTAAACCACAAATATTGTAGCAATGTAAGTTATAGATAATTTGTCTGATTATCTATAATCATAATTAAACCACAAATATTGTAGCAATGTAAGTTATAGATAATTAGTCTGATTATCTATAATCATAATTAAACCACAAATATTGTAGCAATGTAAGTTATAGATAATTTGTCTGATTATCTATAATCATAATTAAACCACAAATATTGTAGCAATGTAAGTTATAGATAATTTGTCTGATTATCTATAATCATAATTAAACCACAAATATTGTAGCAATGTAAGTTATAGCGTCTCTTATGATTATCTATCATCATAATTAAACCACAAATATTGTAGCAATGTAAGTTATAGCGTCTCTTATGATTATCTATCATAATTAAACCACAAATATTGTAGCAATGTAAGTTATAGCGTCTCTTATGATTATCTATCATCATAATTAAACCACAAATATTGTAGCAATGTAAGTTATAGCGTCTCTTATGATTATCTATCATCATAATTAAACCACAAATATTGTAGCAATGTAAGTTATAGCGTCTCTTATGATTATCTATCATCATAATTAAACCACAAATATTGTAGCAATGTAAGTTATAGCGTCTCTTATGATTATCTATCATCATAATTAAACCACAAATATTGTAGCAATGTAAGTTATAGCGTCTCTTATGATTATCTATCATCATAATTAAACCACAAATATTGTAGCAATGTAAGTTATAGCGTCTCTTATGATTATCTATCATCATAATAATAACAACCAGTGATGGAAAATGTACAATTGAAATAACAAAAGAACAGGTATGGCAAAACGTAATTTTAATGCCATGAAAAACATACTAACAACAAAACAAATAAAAACCAGGCTAAAACTAAGAATAGCAAAATGTTACATCTTCTCAATATTCCTGTATGGTGCAGAAACATGGACATTAGACAAGAAAACAGAAAAGAAAATTGAAGTCTTTGAAATGTGGATATATAGAAGAATAGGTAGAATTGGATGGAAAGAAAAGAAAACAAGCGATGAAGTTTTAAAACAACTAAAAATTAAATGAGAACTACTAAACACAATTAGAACAAGGCAAATGACATTTTGGGGACATGTTAAAAGACACAACATCCTGCTAAAAGTAATAATGGAAGGGAAAATACAAGGTAAAAGAGGCAGCGGCAGACCAAGACTAACTTGGACGAGTAACATTAAAACATGGACAAGTCAACCTATGACAACCTGCACCATCAAAGCAAGAGACAGATCGGAGTGGCGCTCCATGGTAGCCAACCTTCGATGCGGAGACGGCACTCAATGATGATGATGATTATGTAAAATATACTATAGCAGAATTATAGTCGCGTTACAGAGTCGAGAAAATTACCAAGGCTAAACACCATCATACAAACAGCTGTGATAACAGAATGCTTACTTGACTTGATGTTCCCAAACAAACACGACAAACTAACAAGTTACGCTTCTTTCTTCTATTGACTGCAAGATTTTACACACCGATGATGGTTTCTGCAACAAAAAAACGTCAAAGCGCACTGCAGCTGTGTCAAAGATGTTCGTCATTCAGAACATAGTGCACTGCAGCTGTGTCAAAGGTCTTCGTCATTCAGAACATAGTGCACTGCAGCTGTGTCAAAGATGTTCGTCATTCAGAACATAGTGCACTGCAGCTGTGTCAAAGATCTTCGTCATTCAGAACAAAGTGCACTGCAGCTGTGTCAAAGGTCTTCGTCATTCAGAACATAGTGCACCCCTGCTCTATCAAAGATCTTCGTCATTCAGAACATAGTGCACCCCTGCTCTATCAAAGATCTTCGTCATTCAGAACATAGTGCACCCCTGCTCTATCAAAGATCTTCGTCATTCAGACCATAGTGCACCCCTGCTCTATCAAAGATCTTCGTCATTCAGACCATAGTGCACCTCTGCTCTATCAAAGATCTTCATCATTCATACCATAATGCACCACAGCTCTGTCAAAGATCTTCGTCATTCAGACCATAATGCACCACAGCTATATCAAAGATCTTCGTCATTCAGACCATAGTGCACCCCTGCTCTATCAAAGATCTTCATCATTCATACCATAATGCACCACAGCTCTGTCAAAGATCTTCGTCATTCAGACCATAATGCACCACAGCTCTGTCAAAGATCTTCATCATTCAGACCATAATGCACCACAGCTATATCAAAGATCTTTGTCATTCAGAACATAGTGCACCCACAGCTCTGTCAAAGATCTTCGTCATTCATACCATAATGCACCACAGCTCTGTCAAAGATCTTCATCATTCAGAACATAGTGCACCCCTGCTCTATCAAAGATCTTCGTCATTCGGACCATAATGCACCACAGCTATATCAAAGATCTTCGTCATTCGGACCACAATGCACCACATCTATATCAAAGATCTTCGTCATTCGGACCATAATGCACCACAGCTATATCAAAGATCTTGTCATTCAAAGCCATCAATGAAGAATACAATTTGTATCAGACTGAAATGTACAGACTGGAGAACGTGTTCTCTGTTGACCACAAGAACAACCATGTGCATTACTTCTAATTCTGGGAGTCTCTGTGGCTGAGTAGTTAGTGTGCTCGCTACCTGATCAGAAGGGTCCAGGTTTGATCCCCAGAAGAGGCGGGTTTTTTTTAAAGACTGACAAATCTCCGGGGTTAACCCAGCCTCTAAAAATGGGTACCAAAGATTTTTTTTCTGGGAAGTAAAGGCGGCCTGGCGTAATATCGACTATCTATTTTTCTATTGTTCTTTCGAGCCGAAGACGGCACATAGGTCAGAACTACAATCTCAAAAACAGAAATCTTGCGTGCCAAAATGGCACATATTGCAGAGATCACTTCTTCTAAAATTTATTATGTAATATCGACCACACCACCCAAAAATATGCCACAGTCATAGGAAAATATGGTCACTAACACCATATTCCCGAATCGAATAGCTAGGCGTTAGGGAACCATCACTTTTTAACTTCCAAATATGAATTTCTGAAACATGCCCTACTGAAGATTATGGGTGTCTGGGTCTGAACAAAGCAGTTTGATCTTTCATCAGTATTTAATATATATATATATTTTTTTTTTTTTTTGATTTCTGTGCTTATCGGGAGGTTTCTGTTTTGAAAGGCCGCGCTGGTCTGATTTAAATGAGTTTAAACTGGTTTGAATAGTTCCAAGCAGGCTTGAGCCAGCTTTAACAGGTTACAGGAAACATTAAAAAATAGAAAACAATGGTATGTTAGAAGCTTTACGTGATTAGTGGACGACACAGAGATTAAACGACGTTTCGGCCCAATAGGCCTTCAGCAGGAACAAACAAACAAACACACACACACACATGGATATGTAAGTAAAACTAATCCAATTACATATCCGTGTGTGTGTGTGTGTGTGTTTTTTTTTTTTTTTTTTTTTTTTTTGTTCCTGCTGAAGGCCTATTGGGCCGAAACGTCGTTTAATCTGTCGTCCACTAATCACGTAAAGCTTTTAACATACCATTTTTTTCTATTTTTTTTTATTTTTCCTCACATTCAGCTTTACTGCCAGCTTCGCATTTTTATGCATTTCTTTGCCTTAACCCTTTAACAGTTTACAACCGGATCTTAACTCTTTCCGTACGGAAACTGTTTATCATTGAAACGAAGGAGATCTCAGAGACACAATTTGTCATATTTTTAAGAATCAAACTGCATATTTATATTTATCTACTATATAACACAACAGCTATACGAATTAACAACAAAACAGGACAATTTCAATTTATAAAACAAGGAGTCAGACAAGGCTGTGTTCTGTCGCCGGATTTGTTTTCACTTTACAGCGAACATATTATGACATCAATAGTAGACAAAAAAGGAATTGAAGTCAATGGTCACAACATAAATAATTTACGATATACGGATGACACAGTCTTAATAGCAGAGACAGAGAATGAGTTACAAGAAATGATAGATATAATAGTAAAACAAAGCAACAAGAAAGGTCTCAGTCTGTATAGTAAGAAAACAGAAGTAATGGTTATATCGAAGAAACAATCATCACCATCATGCAGAATACAAATCTGAAAAAAGACAAATCTGCGACAAGTGCAACGTTTGAAATACTTGGGCACAGTGATAACATCAGATGGAAGATGCACCACAGAAATAAAAAGCAGAATAGCTCAGGCCAAAATAGCATTTCAGAAAATTAAAAAACCTCGACCTCTCTGGTATAAAATAATTAAACCACAAATATTGTAGCAATGTAAGTTATAGATAATTTGTCTGATTATCTATAATCATAATTAAACCACAAATATTGTAGCAATGTAAGTTATAGATAATTAGTCTGATTATCTATAATCATAATTAAACCACAAATATTGTAGCAATGTAAGTTATAGATAATTTGTCTGATTATCTATAATCATAATTAAACCACAAATATTGTAGCAATGTAAGTTATAGCGTCTCTTATGATTATCTATAATCATAATTAAACCACAAATATTGTAGCAATGTAAGTTATAGATAATTTGTCTGATTATCTATAATCATAATTAAACCACAAATATTGTAGCAATGTAAGTTATAGATAATTTGTCTGATTATCTATAATCATAATTAAACCACAAATATTGTAGCAATGTAAGTTATAGATAATTTGTCTGATTATCTATAATCATAATTAAACCACACATATTGTAGCAATGTAAGTTATAGATAATTTGTCTGATTATCTATAATCATAATTAAACCACAAATATTGTAGCAATGTAAGTTATAGATAATTTGTCTGATTATCTATAATCATAATTAAACCACAAATATTGTAGCAATGTAAGTTATAGATAATTTGTCTGATTATCTATAATCATAATTAAACCACAAATATTGTAGCAATGTAAGTTATAGATAATTTGTCTGATTATCTATAATCATAATTAAACCACAAATATTGTAGCAATGTAAGTTATAGATAATTTGTCTGATTATCTATAATCATAATTAAACCACAAATATTGTAGCAATGTAAGTTATAGATAATTAGTCTGATTATCTATAATCATAATTAAACCACAAATATTGTAGCAATGTAAGTTATAGATAATTTGTCTGATTATCTATAATCATAATTAAACCACAAATATTGTAGCAATGTAAGTTATAGATAATTTGTCTGATTATCTATAATCATAATTAAACCACAAATATTGTAGCAATGTAAGTTATAGCGTCTCTTATGATTATCTATCATCATAATTAAACCACAAATATTGTAGCAATGTAAGTTATAGCGTCTCTTATGATTATCTATCATAATTAAACCACAAATATTGTAGCAATGTAAGTTATAGCATCTCTTATGATTATCTATCATCATAATTAAACCACAAATATTGTAGCAATGTAAGTTATAGCGTCTCTTATGATTATCTATCATCATAATTAAACCACAAATATTGTAGCAATGTAAGTTATAGCGTCTCTTATGATTATCTATCATCATAATTAAACCACAAATATTGTAGCAATGTAAGTTATAGCGTCTCTTATGATTATCTATCATCATAATTAAACCACAAATATTGTAGCAATGTAAGTTATAGCGTCTCTTATGATTATCTATCATCATAATTAAACCACAAATATTGTAGCAATGTAAGTTATAGCGTCTCTTATGATTATCTATCATCATAATAATAACAACCAGTGATGGAAAATGTACAATTGAAATAACAAAAGAACAGGTATGGCAAAACGTAATTTTAATGCCATGAAAAACATACTAACAACAAAACAAATAAAAACCAGGCTAAAACTAAGAATAGCAAAATGTTACATCTTCTCAATATTCCTGTATGGTGCAGAAACATGGACATTAGACAAGAAAACAGAAAAGAAAATTGAAGTCTTTGAAATGTGGATATATAGAAGAATAGGTAGAATTGGATGGAAAGAAAAGAAAACAAGCGATGAAGTTTTAAAACAACTAAAAATTAAATGAGAACTACTAAACACAATTAGAACAAGGCAAATGACATTTTGGGGACATGTTAAAAGACACAACATCCTGCTAAAAGTAATAATGGAAGGGAAAATACAAGGTAAAAGAGGCAGCGGCAGACCAAGACTAACTTGGACGAGTAACATTAAAACATGGACAAGTCAACCTATGACAACCTGCACCATCAAAGCAAGAGACAGATCGGAGTGGCGCTCCATGGTAGCCAACCTTCGATGCGGAGACGGCACTCAATGATGATGATGATTATGTAAAATATACTATAGCAGAATTATAGTCGCGTTACAGAGTCGAGAAAATTACCAAGGCTAAACACCATCATACAAACAGCTGTGATAACAGAATGCTTACTTGACTTGATGTTCCCAAACAAACACGACAAACTAACAAGTTACGCTTCTTTCTTCTATTGACTGCAAGATTTTACACACCGATGATGGTTTCTGCAACAAAAAAACGTCAAAGCGCACTGCAGCTGTGTCAAAGATGTTCGTCATTCAGAACATAGTGCACTGCAGCTGTGTCAAAGGTCTTCGTCATTCAGAACATAGTGCACTGCAGCTGTGTCAAAGATGTTCGTCATTCAGAACATAGTGCACTGCAGCTGTGTCAAAGATCTTCGTCATTCAGAACAAAGTGCACTGCAGCTGTGTCAAAGGTCTTCGTCATTCAGAACATAGTGCACCCCTGCTCTATCAAAGATCTTCGTCATTCAGAACATAGTGCACCCCTGCTCTATCAAAGATCTTCGTCATTCAGAACATAGTGCACCCCTGCTCTATCAAAGATCTTCGTCATTCAGACCATAGTGCACCCCTGCTCTATCAAAGATCTTCGTCATTCAGACCATAGTGCACCTCTGCTCTATCAAAGATCTTCATCATTCATACCATAATGCACCACAGCTCTGTCAAAGATCTTCGTCATTCAGACCATAATGCACCACAGCTATATCAAAGATCTTCGTCATTCAGACCATAGTGCACCCCTGCTCTATCAAAGATCTTCATCATTCATACCATAATGCACCACAGCTCTGTCAAAGATCTTCGTCATTCAGACCATAATGCACCACAGCTCTGTCAAAGATCTTCATCATTCAGACCATAATGCACCACAGCTATATCAAAGATCTTTGTCATTCAGAACATAGTGCACCCACAGCTCTGTCAAAGATCTTCGTCATTCATACCATAATGCACCACAGCTCTGTCAAAGATCTTCATCATTCAGAACATAGTGCACCCCTGCTCTATCAAAGATCTTCGTCATTCGGACCATAATGCACCACAGCTATATCAAAGATCTTCGTCATTCGGACCACAATGCACCACATCTATATCAAAGATCTTCGTCATTCGGACCATAATGCACCACAGCTATATCAAAGATCTTGTCATTCAAAGCCATCAATGAAGAATACAATTTGTATCAGACTGAAATGTACAGACTGGAGAACGTGTTCTCTGTTGACCACAAGAACAACCATGTGCATTACTTCTAATTCTGGGAGTCTCTGTGGCTGAGTAGTTAGTGTGCTCGCTACCTGATCAGAAGGGTCCAGGTTTGATCCCCAGAAGAGGCGGGTTTTTTTTAAAGACTGACAAATCTCCGGGGTTAACCCAGCCTCTAAAAATGGGTACCAAAGATTTTTTTTCTGGGAAGTAAAGGCGGCCTGGCGTAATATCGACTATCTATTTTTCTATTGTTCTTTCGAGCCGAAGACGGCACATAGGTCAGAACTACAATCTCAAAAACAGAAATCTTGCGTGCCAAAATGGCACATATTGCAGAGATCACTTCTTCTAAAATTTATTATGTAATATCGACCACACCACCCAAAAATATGCCACAGTCATAGGAAAATATGGTCACTAACACCATATTCCCGAATCGAATAGCTAGGCGTTAGGGAACCATCACTTTTTAACTTCCAAATATTAATTTCTGAAACATGCCCTACTGAAGATTATGGGTGTCTGGGTCTGAACAAAGCAGTTTGATCTTTCATCAGTATTTAATATATATATATATTTTTTTTTTTATTTGATTTCTGTGCTTATCGGGAGGTTTCTGTTTTGAAAGGCCGCGCTGGTCTGATTTAAATGAGTTTAAACTGGTTTGAATAGTTCCAAGCAGGCTTGAGCCAGCTTTAACAGGTTACAGGAAACATTAAAAAATAGAAAACAATGGTATGTTAGAAGCTTTACGTGATTAGTGGACGACACAGAGATTAAACGACGTTTCGGCCCAATAGGCCTTCAGCAGGAACAAACAAACAAACACACACACACACATGGATATGTAAGTAAAACTAATCCAATTACATATCCGTGTGTGTGTGTGTGTGTGTTTTTTTTTTTTTTTTTTTTTTTTTTGTTCCTGCTGAAGGCCTATTGGGCCGAAACGTCGTTTAATCTGTCGTCCACTAATCACGTAAAGCTTTTAACATACCATTTTTTTCTATTTTTTTTTATTTTTCCTCACATTCAGCTTTACTGCCAGCTTCGCATTTTTATGCATTTCTTTGCCTTAACCCTTTAACAGTTTACAACCGGATCTTAACTCTTTCCGTACGGGAACTGTTTATCATTGAAACGAAGGAGATCTCAGAGACACAATTTGTCATATTTTTAAGAATCAAACTGCATATTTATATTTATCTACTATATAACACAACAGCTATACGAATTAACAACAAAACAGGACAATTTCAATTTATAAAACAAGGAGTCAGACAAGGCTGTGTTCTGTCGCCGGATTTGTTTTCACTTTACAGCGAACATATTATGACATCAATAGTAGACAAAAAAGGAATTGAAGTCAATGGTCACAACATAAATAATTTACGATATACGGATGACACAGTCTTAATAGCAGAGACAGAGAATGAGTTACAAGAAATGATAGATATAATAGTAAAACAAAGCAACAAGAAAGGTCTCAGTCTGTATAGTAAGAAAACAGAAGTAATGGTTATATCGAAGAAACAATCATCACCATCATGCAGAATACAAATCTGAAAAAAGACAAATCTGCGACAAGTGCAACGTTTGAAATACTTGGGCACAGTGATAACATCAGATGGAAGATGCACCACAGAAATAAAAAGCAGAATAGCTCAGGCCAAAATAGCATTTCAGAAAATTAAAAAATATCTTATGCAACAAATCTATGTCAATAGAAATGAGAAAGAGAGTTCATTGATGCTATATAGAACCAATTCTGACCTATGGAAGCGAATCATGGACAATAGACAAAAAAATGAAAAGACGATTAGAGGCCACAGTGATGGGATTTCTCAGAAGAATGTTGAAAGTTTCCTGGACAGCTAAAAAGACCAATGAGAAAGTTCTCAAAGATGTCAACACAAAAAGGGAGCTCTTAAAAAACAACAGAAAGAAGCAATCAACATTTTTTGGGCACATAATGAGAAGAGGAAAGTTGGAATACTTGGTTACAACTGGCAAAATAAAAGGAAAGAGAGATCGCGGACGACAAAGAGAGAAAATACTGGATAGCTTGGTTTTCAGGGCATGGAAAACAGTCAACAACAGAACTCGTACGATGCACTGTGGATAGAAGATTGTGGAAGGACATGATTGCCAATGCGAACCGGTACGGCACATGATGATGGTGATGATATAACATAGTAAAGTAGTAAGGTACCCCCGTCACGCCAAGTGGCGTATAGGGAGATATGGTGTTAGTGACCCTATATTTTACAGACCTTCAACACATGATTTTTGGGGTAATGTGGTCGGTATTATGCCCGTGCTATTTTACTTTCCCAGAAAAAAAATCCGGTACCCATTTAAGGCTGGGTGAACCCGGAAGCCGTCGGTTGGGATAGAACCCTAACCCTTGTCCTTTGTAGTCCAGTTCACTAACTACTGATCTATCGCGGCTCGATGATATAACATATTATATGTGAATTTTTAGATAATTGAACAAAGTATTAGATTTCACCAATAGAGGTAAAGGCATCAAGATGCACCAAGATGCGTGGAGATGCGAAACTGCTGTAAAGCTGATGATAATGGCGATACTAAAAAAAAGAAGAAAAAGAGTGGTATGGTGACAGCTTTACGTGGTAATGGGCGAAACAAAAGTCGACGTTTCGGCCAAGTAGGCCTTCATCTGGACGAACAACAAACACAAAAATTATATATAACGATATATTAACAAATATAACTACATGGCGATAATATTCTAGATACTAAAGAGAGGAAAAATAAAAAATAAAAAATTGTCACTTCCCTGTGTTCCTGAGCTGGGTCAGTCTCGAAATGGACTGAATCGATACGACAGGGCCGATTATAAATCTCTCGGACCAGGAAGTCAGGTGAGAAGACGGAAAGGAAGGGTTCTAAAAATATGGGGAGGTGGGTACAGGATATGTGTAAACTATGCACGTCTAACTCTGTGTGTGCACCCCGAACCGATGTGTAAACATAAGTATGTGTATGTAACAATGCATGCGTACAAGCATAAACCGGCACATATATTGCCGCAAGGCCCACAAAAGAAAAACCCAAAGGAGCCCAAAATAAAAAGAATATGGTTTGATGACGGTTCACACTAATCGAGTTGAGAGTGTCGCACTGTGCGGTGAAACGTACGGAAAGAGTTAACGGCTTTAACTCATTTAGCTTGAGTTTTAAACGGTTTAAATTTGTTCTAACATGTTGAAACTGGTTCTTACAAGTTTATCTTGTTTACCTTGGTTTAAACTGGTTCTAAATGTTTAATACTGGTTTAAACTGCCTAAAGCGTTACAATATTTTCCCATTTTAAACTGGTTTACACCGGCTCAAACTGGTTCAAAAATTTTTATACCAATTCAAACAGGTTCTAATTAGTTATAACTGGTTTAAAATGGTTCAAACAGGATTAAAACTAAACTAGTTCAAACTGGTTATGTTTAGTTTAGTGGCTAATGTTCTTCCTCCAAAAATTCTACATAAATTGTTGGTAGTAAAGTCCTAGTTTATGCACATAAATTATTTCAGTTCGATGTCAGTTCGGAAGAGTAACGTCCCCTTGACTAATATTGCACTTTATTATGTGTATGGCTCTCTAACCTGATACTAGAAGACCCCTGAATTGTGGAGAAAAGAGAAACAACGCAAGGGTTAAGTCCCATGTTTCTAACACAACTTCTTCACAATCGTGGTGCAAATTTACTGCCGATTTTTTTTTTTTTACAATATCGTTCATCATCTTCTCTCTCTTTTCTCTTTCTCACTGCTACCGAAAAGGTGTCGTGGTTATATCATTTGTCGTTCTTGCGCTGCTCGAACTGTCTGAATTAGAGATTTTCCTTTGTTGTTACATGTCTCTATCACTGCATCTATCCATCTTCTTATTTTCCCTTTTCACTGATGCCTAAAAGGTGTTGTGGTTATATCATTTGTCGTTCTTGAGCTGCTCGAACTGTCTGAATTAGTCATTTCCCTTTGTTGTTACATGTCTCTGTCACTGTCTCTATCCATCTTCATCTCTTGATCTTTTTCCATGCATTCTCGAGAAGAACGCCCTTGATGGTGATTGGTAAGGATTCATTCTGACCAGGTGGCCCTACCATTTAAGTTGTTGTATATTCTTGGCAATGTTTTGTTCAAAATCACACACAAGAACTTTTGAATTTCTCTTTTTTACTACGGGCATTGAAGCTTATTTACAATTTAAATTTAACTCCCATCGCAAATTGTATCGTGTTGCCAGCACAGTCACGCGCCGTTCATCATCTTTACCATCTAATACCATCTCCGCATTAAAGATGGACTCCCCTGGATGCTAAAAAGCAAATGAGGAAGAAAGAAGAAAACCCTTTATAAATTAATGCTAACGAAAGTTTCCCGGTAAACTTTTCACAGCAAGTAATTTTTGGTGAGAGTTTAGCAGGAACAGAAAAAAGAAAACTAGTTGAACAAAGAATAAACAAAGTATCCAATGCATGCAGCATGGAGATTAATAATGAGTAACAAGAAAACTGAATCCAAATAATCCCAGCCGAATTGTTGCAAAAATAAAATTAAATGGACAAAAACTAGGAGCAGTTGATAAATTAAAATACCCGGATGGGGATCAATCGTTAGTGATAAACATAGAGACAATTGGTAGTATTTGAGAATCATTCAGTTGAATTTATCATCAATGTCCTCGGGGAAGATGGAAGGACACAGGACTTCGATAATCATGAGTCCACGTCACACCTTCGGATGAAAGAGATGGGAGTTAAGATGGGCGCAGCCAGAAACGAGAAACTAAGTGGGCGTGTAAGAAGACTTATCAACCAACATAGAACTGGAGTCATCAGTCGCTGGACACTGCGGGAGGGGATCTGAGCACCTATGGACATGTTCGGGGTGTAATGATGATGACCCGCTATAAATAACTCAATTTGAGAATCACTGTAATTTTGTTCTGACGTCAACTAAGGAAAGATCACTATCGCTGAAATAATTTATGTGCTTAAACTAGTAAATTACCATAACCTAAAAGACCCTCCATGTCTTTCTTTGGACTGTTACGTGATGAGGCTCCAATCTCTTTCACGGTGGTCTGCCATATTCGTCTTTAGTGTTCTGAATATGGTGCAGAAACATGGACATTAGACAAGAAAACAGAACAGAAAATTGAAGCATTTGAAATGTGGATTTATAGAAAAAATAGGTAGAATTGGATGGAAAGAAAAGAAAACATACGAGGAAGTTTTAAACAAACTAAAAATGAAAAAAAGAACTACTAAACACAATTAGAGCAAGACAAATGAAATGTTTTGGTCATGTTAAAAAACACAACAGTCTAATAAAAATGATATTGGAAGGGAAAATACAAGGTAAAAGAGGCAGAGGCAGACCAAGACTAACATGGACGAGTAACATCAAAAGATGGACAAGTCAGTCTATGACAATCTGCACCATCAAAGCAAGACATAGAGTGGAATGGCGCTATATGGTAGCCAACCTTCGATGCAGAGACGGCACTCAATGAAGATGAAAAGATCCTATATATATATACACATACACCTATATATAACTTTATGAATGTTCTGGAAATTGTTCAACTTTATACATGCTACTGATATCACCCTGGCTGGCATCTCTCTATCAATAACGTCATAAGAAAAAAAAAATTAAATTTTAAATTCCCGTTGCCGGTGTAGGCTTACCCAAACACAATTGTATGGCCTTTTCGTGTTGTCAGACGGTCTAGTGGAGGCTATTGTGTATATGACCCTTTTTGTCTTGTCAGACGGTCTAGTGGAGGCTATTGGGTATATGACCCTTTTTGTCTTGTCAGACGGTCTAGTGGAAGCTATTGTGTATATGACCCTTTTCGTCTTGTCAGACGGTCTAGTGGAAGCTATTGTGTATATGACCCTTTTTGTCTTGTCAGACGGTCTAGTGGAAGCTATTGTGTATATGACCCTTTTCGTCTTGTCAGACGGTCTAGTGGAAGCTATTGTGTATATAGCCCTTTTTCTCTTGTCAGACGGTCTAGTAGAGGCTATTGTGTATATAGCCCCTTTTGTCTTGTCAGACGGTCTAGTGGAGGCTATTGTGTATATAGCCCTTTTTGTTTTGACAGACGGTCTAGTAGAGGCTATTGTGTATATAGCCCTTTTTGTTTTGACAGACGGTCTAGTAGAGGCTATTGTGTATATAGCCCTTTTTGTTTTGACAGACGGTCTAGTAGAGGCTATTGTGTATATGGCCCTTTTTGTTTTGACAGACGGTCTAGTAGAGGCTATTGTGTATATGATCCTTTTCGTTTTGACAGACGGTCTAGTAGAGGCTATTGTGTATATGGCCCTTTTCGTCTTGTCAGACGGTCTAGTAGAGGCTATTGTGTATATGATCCTTTTCGTTTTGACAGACGGTCTAGTGGAGGCTATTGTGTATATGGCCCTTTTCGTCTTGTCAGACGGTCTAGTAGAGGCTATTGTGTATATGGCCCTTTTCGTTATTTTTTTTTTGTTGAGGATTTGTTTTTGTCGAACAGCTTCTCTCGTGACTAATTCTACCAATGTTTGACAAACACACACGGTCACAGAATGAACAAGTCAGACCGACTGGTCCACAGGGTTTTCCATCTTTTTTTATGAGTCTTTTATCCTCTAAGTTTTGCCTTAGCACAGTCTCAAAATGATATTATACCGTTCCTTATACATGCTCTCCATGATGTGCGATTACTAGCAAGATGTTCCCAGTCATATTCACATATAGAGAAGTCATTCAGAGATGATTTACATATGTCTCTATATCGTAGTTTAGGTCTGCCGATTTGTCTTTTTCCGTGTTTGTGTTTCCGTTCGCCATATAGTATTTGCTTGGGGATGCGTTTTTCTTCAATTCGCTGGACGTGTTCCAGCCATCTTAGTCTTCGACATCTGAGCATCGTCATGATTGTTGGGGTCTTAGCACGTTGCAGGACAGTTAAGTTGGTTATTTTATCCTGCCATTTGATGTGCATTATTCTGCAGAGACGTTGCATGTGGAAGACATTTAGTCTTTTTTCGTGGTTTGAGTATGTTGTCCAGGTTTCAGATCCATATAATAGTGTGCTAGTGCTAAGCACACAAGTTTGATATATTAAGAGTTTGGTCTTCAGTATTAGTTTCGTGTTGTTCCAGGCCCTTTCTGTGAGTTTGCCGAAAGTCGTAGCTGCCTTTCCAAATAGTTTATTTCATCACCAAGAGAGATTGTTTGCATAATTGTGGACCCAAGATACGTAAATTTCTGAACTGATTCTAGTGGACGATCTTTGGTGATGTAAATCTACCTCTATTAATCAACCTCTGCACCCAAACACAATGGCACAACAGTAATCCATATAACATTTGTTAACTTTTACTTTTAGTCACACAAAACAATACGGTAGCAGTGACACTTTTAAATGTTACATCGCGAAATATATCAAGATCCTAATAATTTAGAACATAATATAATATCAACACTAATCACCTTCTTCTTCTTTCCTCTCTCATTTGTCTTTCAGTATCGAGGGGATATATAATTTGCGGTCTTTTGTTCGCCCCTACTGCTGTTATGTTTCCTAGTGTTTCTAATATCCATCAATCCATATTTTTTTGGGTGGTCGGCCCTTATGTCCGGTGCTCTTACAACGTTTATTAAAGGCTCATTGTGTTGTGTTTTGGTATTTTTGTCTTATCACGTGGCCAAACTATTTTACCAGTTGTTTCTTCATGTATTCTATTGTGGGCATTATTCCTGGCTTTTTTCTCAGTTCTTCATTTCTGATCTTATCTCTTAGGCTGTTTCCCGTCATTCGTCTAACACATTTCATCTCAGCAGAGGTTATTTTTCTTGTTGTTCTTGTATCTAGGGTCCAGATCTATCATTCGTAGCACAACGTTGGAATTAAGATTATATTGTAGAGTGCTCGTTTTGCCTCTACGGTTATTTCCTTGTTGGACAGTAGTGGTGACGGCTGTCTGATGATTTGTCAAGCTTTGTTGCATTTCGAGTCTATTTCTGCTGTTTGTGAATTATAATTTATCACTAGACTTCCTAGATATTTAAATTCCTCTACTTGTTTTACTTGTCTGCCGTATATAGTTATGTTGATGTTTTGTTTTTCTTTTGCGAAAGTCAAGGCTTCTGTTTTTTTAATGTTGATTTACAAGTATTGCGTGCCTGTGCTGTTAAGTGTTCTTGTAGGTCTTTTATTTTTTCCATAGCCTGATCGTCTGCAAATAGAAACTCATTAATCACCTGTGTCTCCTATGGTTTGGCTAACTTATATTGTCCATATCGGTAACAAACAATAGGGGAGAGAGATACTACCCCTGTCTCACTCCTATTCTAATTTTGAAGTGATCTGTTTAGCCTGCTGCTGTTCTGTCTGTGCAGCTGCTGTTGATGTAGAGATTTTTAATCACTGGTGAGTGAAATACACAGACCCAATAAATGTACAAAATTCACACAAAACAGTACAAAATAATGTTTTCAACTTGAACTTTGACTCACAGAAATACTAACATTTTATTGTTGCTTCAACAAATCTATTTGTCCTGGTTGAAACATGAAGTGGAAAATTGAGCATGTAGGGATCGAAGAGAGAAGACAACCGTGCACTCACAAATAAAATGCTGAAGTCGGATGTGTTGGGCCGAAGGACGCAAATATCACAGTTCTACTGCAAACTTGGAGCCGCGATAGCTCAGTTCTGAGTGAACTGGACTACAAAGGACTAAAGGTCGGGTTCAGTCTTAATCCATGACTTTCGGGTTCATCCAGCTTTAAATGGGTACCGGATTTTTTCTGGCGCGGCACAGGCGTTATACCGACCACATTACCTCGAAAATCATGTGCCGAAGATCTATAAAAATGATGGTCACTAACACCAAACAGAACAGAAAATTGAAGTCTTTGAAATGTGGATCTCTAGAAGAATAGGTAGAATTGGATGGAAAGAAAAGAAAACAAATGAAGTTTTAAAAAAAAATAAAAATGAAAAGAGAACTACTAAACACAATCAGAACAAAACAAATGAAATTTTTGGGTCATGTTAAAAGACACCACAGCCTAATAAAAGTAGTATTGGAAGAGAAAATACAAGATAAGAGGCAGAGGCAGACCAAGATTAACATGGACGAGTAAAATCAAAAGATGGACAAGTCAACCTATGACAATCTGCACCATCAAAGCAAGAGTGGAATGGCGCTCCATGGTAGGCAACCTTCAATGCGGAGACGGCACCCGATGATGAACACCATATTCTCTATGCGCCACTTGACGCGATGGGGCACTTTTTACTTTACTGCAAACTACAACATAACGCATATATACTCACCTAACATCCTTCTAAGGATGAATAGAACATCAATTCCTTGAGTAGTCATTGGATGAACGACAGGAGGAAAGGGCAAAACGTTGTAAATGTTGAGGAAGATACTATGCAATCCATTTTTGACAATAGAAACAAGAAAAAGAGTTATTAAATGTTATGTAGAGCCAGTCTTAACATATGGATGTGAATCATGGACAATTGGACAACAGACAAGAAAATCACTGGAGTCTGTAGAAATGTAGTTTTACAGAAGAATGTTGAGAATACCATGGACAGCTAAGAAGAGTAATGAAAATGTTCTGAAAGAGGTCAAAGCAAAAATAGAGATAATTCCCAATATTAGGAAGAAACAATCATCATTTTTATGGCCATGTAATGAGAAGAGAACAAATGGAATATATTGTAACAACTGGAAAAATTGAGGGACGAATAGATAGAGGGAAACAAAGAGAAAAAATACCAGACAGCTTAGGAGAATGGCTTGGCAGAAGGTCAACAACAGAAATGATAAATAGCTGTTGAGATCGAAAGTTGTGGAGAGACATGATCACCTATGCCAGCAGACCAGGTACTTGATGATGATGATGAAATGTTGAATCCTACATAAACTATATACGACTGTGAATGTGGTGAGTGTGGTGAGTGTGGCGGGCTAGACAGAAATTTAGATCACCATGTTCCAGGAACTTCTTATTTGATGTCAAGGCTGTCTAGTTACACTCTTAAATGACCAAGCTGTTTTGAGTGCACAAGACTGTCTAGTTACACTCTTAAATGACCAAGCTGTTTTGAGTGCACAAGACTGTCTAGTTACACTCTTAAATGACCAAGCTGTTTTGAGTGCACAAGGCTGTGTTGTAGATAGCACCATGTCTAAAAAGATCTGGGTGAGAGAGTTTCTAATTCTCCCCATCGACAGATTCTTCCAATTCTCCCCATCTACAGATTCTTCCAATTCTCCCCATCGACAGATTCTTCCAATTCTCCCCATCTACAGATTCTTCCAATTCTCCCCATTGACAGATTCTTTCAATTCTCCCAATCGACAGATTCTTCCAATTCTCCCCATCTACAGATTCTTCCAATTCTCCCCATCTACAGATTCTTCCAATTCTCCCCATTGACAGATTCTTCCAATTCTTCCCATTGACAGATTCTTCCAATTCTTCCCATTGACTGATTCTTCCAATTCTCCCCATCTACAGATTCTTCCAATTCTCCCATTTGACAGATTCTTTCAATTCTCCCAATCGACAGATTCTTCCAATTCTCCCCATTGACTGATTCTTCCAATTCTCCCCATCTACAGATTCTTCCAATTCTCCCCATTGACTGATTCTTCCAATTCTCCCCATTGACAGATTCTTCCAATTCTCCCCATCTACAGATTCTTCCAATTCTCCCCATTGACTGATTCTTCCAATTCTCCCTATCTACAGATTCTTCCAATTCTCCCCATTGACAGATTCTTCCAATTCTCCCCATTGACTGATTCTTCCAATTCTTCCCAGTGAGAGATTCTTCCAATTCTCCCCATTGACAGATTCTTCCAATTCTCCCAATCAACAGATTCTCCCAATTCTCCCCATCTACAGATTCTTCCAATTCTCCCCATTGACAGATTCTTCCATTTCTCCCCATTGACTGATTCTTCCAATTCTCCCCATTGACTGATTCTTCCAATTCTCCCCACTGATTGATTATGAAGTTACAATCAATTAAGCAGACCATATTAAACACAATACTAAACTTCACAAAATTAGCAGATTCTCAAAGAAGCTTATACAAATGATAAGAAAAAAAATGAAATGTGCAGGAACCATTTTTTGGCAGATTTTTCTAAATCATCTTGCATATCATTAGAACATGCACCTGACTTTCATCAAATTACAAATTCAATTTACCTGTAAATATTCTGCTTAATTGGAAACAACAAAACAAATCACTCTTCTTCGTATACGGTGCATAAACACGATGTTCAAATGATTCATATGAACACAATTATGTTTCAATAAAGGCAGAAAGAAAATGCACAACAATTTAATCAAATAGGCAAATGTTTATATTCAAGCAGAACAAAGCAGGCCAGAAATAAATATGTTACGTTTATTGTCACCATCATTAGTCCTGTCACATTGGCGATCATTGGGGCATCCTTGATGATGTCTTTACAGCTTTTCTCCAACCTTCATGATTAGAGCTGCTTTCTCAGACATCATGATGATTAATCCTGCCCATTCTCTGATGCTGTCTTCCTACCTCTTTCTCAGACTTCATGATGATTAATCCTGTCCATTCTCTGATGCTGTCTTCCTACCTCTTTCTCAGACTTCATGATGATTAATCCTGCCCATTCTCTGATGTTGTCTTCCTACCTCTATCTCAGACATCATGATGATTAATCCTGCCCATTCTCTGGATGTTGTCTTCCTACCTCTTTCTCAGACATCATGATGATTAATCCTGCCCATTCTCTGGATGTTGTCTTCCTACCTCTTTCTCAGACATCATGATGATTAATCCTGCCCATTCTCTGGATGTTGTCTTCCTACCTCTTTCTCAGACATCATGATGATTAATCCTGCCCATTCTCTGATGTTGTCTTCCTACCTCTTTCTCAGTCTGCCTTGTCCTTTTTTTGCCTGGTACTGTTCTCTATGAGCCACGATTGCTCAGTGGTTAGTGAACTGGACTACAAAGGACAAGGAAGGCTTCCGGGTTCACCCAGCCTTAAATGGGTACTGGATTTTTTCTGGGAAAGCAAAGCGGCACGGGCATAATACCAACCACATTACCCCAAAAATCATGAGCTGAAGGTCTGTAAAATGTATGGCCACTAACACCGTATTCCCTATACGCCACTTGGGGTGACGGGGGTACTTTACTTTATTTTTTTTTTATGACTGTACCCTGTAGAATGGTCTGTGGTTGTAGATCTTGTGACAAGCACATACCATTTTAATGTTTGTTCTTTTATCATTGACAGTAAGACTTTCATGGGTCCTGAAGATCATTGGATTTATGATATGATATATACATAAGATATGTACAAGATCTTTCTATACCATCTTATTTCTAGAGCTTGTATTCTCATTTCAATATCAATGGTAAATGTCCATGATTCACAGGCGTATGTAAATATATATGCCCCTTGATCCTTCTAGCGCTTCAAGATGTCACATAGGGCTCATTGTGTTTTTTGCCATCCATCTCTATTATGGGCAGGATGTTCAACCTTATCTAATGAGTCTATGCCTGCCAACTTTGCTTCTCTTATAAGTGTTCTCTTCAGTGTCTCTCTAGGTCTTTCTCTTTTTCTGTATCCTGATGTTTCCCAGAAAAGAGCCTGTTTTGAAATTCTTTTGTTGTCTCTTCTCAACACATGTCTGACATATGTCCACCTTCTCTTCCTAATTGTTGATGAGATTTTTAGCTGCAGGGCCATTTCTTTTGTCTCTATATAAGTCTTGAATTCATTCAATTGTACACAGAGTTTTCTTCTTTGGCATTGTCTTCAAGAGTGTTCATATACCACTACTCTTTGCAATATTTTGATATTTTTTTTACGGAGATATGCTGGGGATATACACATATGATTTACTTACTCATCAGGTGACCTGGTAATTACAACAACAAAAATTGACTGATAATTACAAATCAATCAGTTTGATTAAACACCAGTAATTTTAACTGATTAAAAAACAAATTAACATATTTTGATAAATGAAAAAAAATTCTCTGGATTATTTTTAAAAGATCACAAATAAAAGTGTGACTTAATAAATGACACAAAAATCTGTATAGCTTTATAAATAACAAAGAAATTCTTGATATGGCTGTCACAAATATCATTGAAAGAAATAATCACATGAATATCTTCAACTCAACACAAACAAATCTGAAGCATTAATCAAGTTGTAAATGAATCTCTTGATAAATCACAATTTATACAGAAACTTAATAAATTATCAATCAGTTTGTGATTTACATAAATCACAAATAAATCTGCAACTGTATAAATCACATCTTCATTGAAAAACTTGTGAAATTCTACAAAGAAAGTTAAAATCAAACATTTCTGCTTCTCTCAACTTCAGAATCCAACAAATGTGGCAGAATTTTCAGTAGATGTATTATGCCTTCATCGACGGACACACTCGACTTGAAGCCTAGCTTGCGGATCTTCTCGTAACTTACTTCATAGTCTCTCTTGTCCTTGTCTTTGCCAGTAGCTGACGGAATGATCTTGCAAGTTGGGACATGGTTCTGAATGAGTTGAGCTACCTCATTCTTGGTCAAGTTCATGCGCTCATCTCCAACATTGTACGCCTGTCCTGACATAACTTTAGTGTTCTCAATGGCGAATATAAATGCGTATGCAGCATCGCGAACATGGAGGAATGTACGACGAAAATGGCCTTCGTAAAGGTCAAAGTGCTTAATTGTCAGAGCCTTGTAGGCAAGGTCATTGACCAACAAGTCCAGGCGTAAACGAGGCGAAATGCCAAACACAGTGGCAAGTCTGAGGGCTGTACCATTTGCAGTGAGAACCAGAGCTTCACCCTCAGCTTTGCTGGAGCCATACAAAGAAAGAGGGCTGATTGGTGTCTCTTCTGTGCAGATCCCATCGACAGCACCGTAACATGATCCAGTGCTGGCATACACCAAAGCTTGGTTATGTTGTTTCAGTTCTGTGACATTCCTAGTGCCTTCTACATTCACCTGCTGGGCATGCTTTTCATCTTTATCACAAGCTGGGTACCCAACAATAGCTGCAAGGTGGATGATTCCTATCTTTCCTTCCATGGCCTGTGACAGCTTGTTCTTGTCCAGGATATCTCCATTAATAATGTGGATCCGTGGGTGCCCCGCAACAGGAAGAAGTGGACTGATTCCCCAGAGGAAAATATCATAAACTGTCACCTGCAATATGCCAGAGAAAGAAACTGTTGCATACATCAATTCTGACATTTTAAAACAGATAAGAAATCAAATTACAATAAGATTATGAAGTATAGGACCTTTCTCCTTTTTCACAATGTTTGGCTCCTTTATCACCCTCGAGATCCTACCAGTTCTATTGACTATTTATCATACTACCAGTTCTATTGACTATTTATCATACTACCAGTTCTATTGACTATTTATCATACTACCAGTTCTATTGACTATTTATCATACTACCAGTTCTATTGACTATTTATCATACTACCAGTTCTATTGACTATTTATCATACTACCAGCTCTATTGACTATTTATCATCCTACCAGCTCTATTGACTATTTATCATACTACCAGCTCTATTGACTATTTATCATTCTACCAGCTCTATTGACTATTTATCATCCTACCAGCTCTATTGACTATTTATCATCCTACCAGCTCTATTGACTATTTATCATACTACCAGCTCTATTGACTATTTATCATCCTAACAGCTCTATTGACTATTTATCATATTTTCATCAGAATATTTTACCAGAATTTGTCAAAATGTTGGTAGTTTGTCTAGTCTCTCTACAAGTTTAGCTACTTAATATAATTTTATGTTTATTTTATATATTTAAAATAAGAATAATTCACTTCAGTATTGATGGCTGTTGGTTAACAGTATTGAGCTCAATGAATTCAATACAACGATAGTCTCCATCACCAGAGATAGCTGAAGGTGTTTACACTGAAGATTCCAGTAGATTAAACACCCTCCATGATATTTTAATGGTTCACTTAACTTTTTTTCACAGCTCCTCCAATGAGTTTAAGATTTTGTCAATTAGAGCCACCTTTAATGTCAAGGATTTGTTTCAAATTGAACTGCACAGACTGCAAGATTTGAGAGGCGTTTTGCATTTTCTGGAATTTTACCACAAAGACCGAGATGATTATATATTTCAGTCTGAACTTCAGAAAAATTATCTAAATCTATGAATCCAGATCTAAGTAAGAATATAACTCTACGACGTGTCCTGGGAAGACTGAAGATAGCAATTTGGATGAGAGTTCCTGATTAGGCATTTCATTTCTTTAAAAAGACACTGGATCCACCAGTTGTTTAGATAACCATGGATCCTCCGTTAGATAACCATGGATCTACTGTTAGATAACCATGGATCCTCCGTTAGATAACCTTGGACTACAGAGGGTCCAGTATCTTTTAACAAAAACTTAATAAAAGCTCTGAGAATTTCAAACTAAACAATATAATAATGAGTGATGAGACTATATTTTCAATTAAGAATGAAGACAAACTATGGTCTGAACACCTTATCGCTAACGCCCTGGGCATGAGTCCTTATTCTCAAGTTCTGGTACACCCCAAAAATGGCAATAAAAGTCAAGATGATAGTTTTAGTTGTTAGAGACAGCTCTTTGAGATCAAGAATTAGATTACTAAAGGCATACGTTATGACCACGAGTAGCATGACGATGGAGGTGATGGCAGTGACCAAGGCATTTATCTAGTTAGGGAGAATTGAAAAAAAATAGACAAAATGGTATGGTAAAAGCTTTACGTGATTGATAGACAACACAAATTTGAATGATGTTTCAGCTCAATAGGCCTTCAGCAGGAACAAACAAACAACACACACACAGATATGTAAGTAAATAAAACAAATCCTAGATAGTTAAATAGTAATGAGAAAATGATTCATCTGGTTAGAGTCACAAGACTACATCCACACCTGTATACTGAGCGATTCGATGAGCATGATAAGAAAAGTTGAGGCAGGATATGTACGTATGCAATGGGTAGAGTCATTGCAGAAGTAAAAAATACATAAGGTCACCTTTGTCTATGTCCCAGGGCATGTGGGAGTACGGGTAAATGAAAGAGCGGACATGTTGGCTAGCTGCGCTATTCTTGAGGACGGTCAACCAATGGATCGGATGGATATCATCAATGTCCTCCAGGAAGTGGAAAGGACACAGGACTTCAACAACCATGAGTCCACATCACTCCATCGAATGAAAAAGATGGGAGTTAAGATGGGCACAGCCAGAAACAAGAAACTTAGTGGGCGTGTAAGAAGACTAATCAACCAACACAGAACTGAAGTCGTCAGTCACTGGACACTTTGAGACTTGCTGAGGAGGGGATCTGAGTGTAATAATGATGATCCAAACTAGCTCAATTAATCATTAGCTAAAGGATTCTGTTACAATTTTTATATTCACCATTGATCTAAGACTCATCATCATCATCTTGTCCTACCTCTATGCTGAAGGCTGGCTACCATAGAGTACCATATCACTTCTACCTTGATGATATGCATTATCACAGGTTTTAATCTCCATTTATTGATGTTACCTGTTTCTTTGGAGTGATACATGGTCAGACTTCCACCCTTTTCACTGTGGCCAGATTCAGTTTTCTTTTGTGACCCAAATATGCCTCTTGTGTACCACACATTTTGCTGCTTTCACTTCTTGAGTCATTTCTGATTCCTCCACCATCACAGACATTGTGCATTATAGATGAATACTTCCCTTTAGGTTTCTCTCATTTTGTTAATGCTGTTTATATTTAGGTAAATTAATTTAATTATTTGGGAACTTTGTTAACCTCAGACGGAAGATGTACAAAAGAGGTGAGATGCAGAATGGCTCCGGCAAAAGCAGCTTTCCAGAAAATGAGGAAGATACTATGCAATCCATTTTTGACAATAGAAACAAGAAAAAGAGTTATTAAATCTTATGGAGAGCCAGTCTTAACATATGGATGTGAATCATGGACAATTGGACAACAGACAAGAAAATCACTGGAGTCTGTAGAAATGTGGTTTTACAGAAGAATGTTGAGAATACCATGGACAGATAAGAAGAATAATGAAAATGTTCTGAAAGAGGTCAAAGCAAAAAGAGAGATAATTTCCAATATTAGGAAGAAACAATCATCATTTTTTGGCCTTGTAATGAGAAGAGAACAACTGGAATATATTTTAACAACTGGAAAAATTGAGGGACGAAGAGATAGAGGGAAGCAAAGAGAGAAATTACTAGACAGCTTATGAGAATGGCTTGGCAGAAGGTCAACAACAGAAATGATAAATAACTGTCAAGATCGAAAGTTGTGGAGATACATGATCACCTATGCCAGTAGGCCCGGTACTTGATGATGGTGGTGATGATGATGTTTGCATTTACCAACATTATATCTCTAGCAAAGTCCAGAGTCCATTTTGTATAAATATCACTTTTCTCTATTTCTCACACTGGCAGCCATGTGCTCAAAGTGTCCCCCGCCATACAGGCAGGTATTTTCCAAGCACATCAAATGTGCTCCCATATTTTTATCATCAAGAAATTTACTGCTTTGGCTTGTTTTATTTCCTTTTAATTTTGCCAGGGCAGTGGGCTTTTTGACCTACTCATTTCGATTTCCAACTGCCATTGATTCTTTACCGTGCACATAATGCACCCTGATCTCTAGTTTTTTCACAATTTTCTGAGAGGGCTAGACATCAGATCTCCCTACCCAGAGACCAAGGAAGAGTCAAACCATGGATTAGTGTCTGCCCCCGCCCACCCCCATGGTGGGAACCAAACCCGGGCCGGGATCTTGTCCAGAGGCAGACCTCCTACTTATAGACCACACAGCTCCCATTTTGTTCATGTAATTTAGTCAGTATGTTGCCTGGGCTGTCTGTTGCCTGGGTTGTCTGTTGCCTGGGCTGTCTGTTGCCTGTGTTGTCTGTTGCCTGGGTTGTCTATTGCCTGGGTTGTCTGTTGCCTGGGCTGTCTGTTGCCTGGGTTGTTTGTTGCCTGGGTTGTTTGTTGCCTGGGTTGTCTGTTGCCTTGGCTGTCTGTTGCCTGGGTTGTCTGTTGCCTGGGTTGTCTGTTGCCTTGGCTGTCTGTTGCCTTGGCTGTCTGTTGCCTGGGTTGTTTGTTGCCTGGGTTGTTTGTTGCCTGGGTTGTCTGTTGCCTTGGCTGTCTGTTGCCTGGGTTGTTTGTTGCCTGGGTTGTCTGTTGCCTTGGCTGTCTGTTGCCTGGGTTGTTTGTTGCCTGGGTTGTTTGTTGCCTGGGTTGTCTGTTGCCTTGGCTGTCTGTTGCCTGGGTTGTCTATTGCCTGGGTTGTCTGTTGCCTGGGTTGTCTGTTGCCTGGGTTGTCTATTGCCTGGGTTGTCTGTTGCCATGGCTGTCTGTTGCCTGGGTTGTCCATTGCCTGGGTTGTGGCCCTTTACAGCCACGAGAGGTAAATTAAGAGCAATACATAAATAATGACAGCAGAACCAATGAAATGCTAACCATCTTCAGGGATCATGCCACATGTGTTCCTATCTTAATAACAAAAATGACAGAAAATGCTAACCTCATATCCTTTCTTCAACAACATGGGCACGAGAGTGGAACCAATATAACCACCACCGCCTGTGACCAAAATGTGCCCCAGACAAGGGGTCTCTTCTTTGTGCATGTCCACGTAACCATTGAGGTGGGAACCATTTGAAGACATTAATGTGGTCAGGTTAGTGCTGTTAGCTCACCTGATGATGATGATGAATTTCTCAACTGAAATCAAATAATGGAAAGTTTTAACAAAAGAGAATGATAAATGTAATTACTGATGGAAGAATGATGTGACAGACAATGAAGGGTGGTTTACTGTGATGGAGAGAGAATGTGACAGACAAGTAGAGGGTGGTTTATTGTGATGGAGAGAGAATGTGGCAGGCAAGTAGAGGGTGGTTTATTGTGATGGAGAGAGAATGTGACAGACAAGTAGAGGATGGTTTATTATGATGGAGAGAGAATGTGACAGACAAGTAGAGGGTGGTTTATTGTGATGGAGAGTGAATGTGACAGACAAGTAGAGGATGGTTTATTGTGATGGAGAGAGAATTTGACAGACAAGTAGAGGGTGGTTTATTGTGATGGAGAGAGAATTTGACAGACAAGTAGAGGATGGTTTATTGTGATGGAGAGTGAATGTGACAGACAAGTAGAGGGTGGTTTATTGTGATGGAGAGAGAATGTGACAGACAAGTAGAGGGTGGTTTATTGTGATGGAGAGTGAATGTGACAGACAAGTAGAGGATGGTTTATTGTGATGGAGAGAGAATTTGACAGACAAGTAGAGGGTGGTTTATTGTGATGGAGAGAGAATGTGACAGACAAGTAGAGGGTGGTTTATTGTGATGGAGAGAGAATGTGACAGACAAGTAGAGGGTGGTTTATTGTGATGGAGAGTGAATGTGACAGACATGTAGAGGGTGGTTTATTGTGATGGAGAGAGAATGTGACTGACAAGTAGAGGGTGGTTTATTGTGATGGAGAGTGAATGTGACAGACAAGTAGAGGGTGGTTTATTGTGATGGAGAGAGAATGTGACTGACAAGTAGAGGGTGGTTTATTGTGATGGAGAGTGAATGTGACAGACAAGTAGAGGGTGGTTTATTGTGATGGAGAGAGAATGTGATGTATATATATATAAATGTATTACATGAATCATCATCAGTTCACATGTTCTTTGCAGGACATTGCATTCACCACAGCCAGCCTGAAAGAATATCTGTCTCTAGTCAGATCTCCCACAGAACATTGCATTCACCACAGCCAGCCTGAAAGAATATCTGTCTCTAGTCAGATCTCCCACAGAACATTGCATTCACCACAGCCAGCCTGAAAGAATATCTGTTTCTAGTCAGATCTCCCACAGAACATTGCATTCACCACAGCCAGCCTGAAAGAATCTCTGTCTCTAGTCAGATCTCCCACAGAACATTGCATTCACCACAGCCAGCCTGAAAGAATATCTGTCTCTAGTCAGATCTCCCACAGAACATTGCATTCACCACAGCCAGCCTGAAAGAATATCTGTCTCTAGTCAGATCTCCCACAGAACATTGCATTCACCACAGCCAGCCTGAAAGAATATCTGTCTCTAGTCAGATCTCCCACAGAACATTGCATTCACCACAGCCAGCCTGAAAGAATATCTGTCTCTAGTCAGATCTCCCACAGAACATTGCATTCACCACAGCCAGCCTGAAAGAATATCTGTCTCTAGTCAGATCTCCGACAGAACATTGCATTCACCACAGCCAGCCTGAAAGAATATCTGTCTCTAGTCAGATCTCCCACAGAACATTGCATTCACCACAGCCAGCCTGAAAGAATATCTGTCTCTAGTCAGATCTCCCACAGAACGTTACATTCACCACAGCCAGCCTGAAAGAATATCTGTCTCTAGTCAGATCTCCCACAGAACATTGCATTCACCACAGCCAGCCTGAAAGAATATCTGTCTCTAGTCAGAACTCCCACAGAACATTGCATTCACCACAGCCAGCCTGAAAGAATATCTGTCTCTAGTCAGATCTCCCACAGAACATTGCATTCACCACAGCCCGTCTGAAAGAATATCTGTCTCTAGTCAGATCTCCCACTTCATCTCTCACTGAAAAGTTGAAACCTGTCCATTCTTTGATGTTATCTTCCCATCTCTTTCTCTGCATACCTCTCCCTCTCATCCCTTTCACATTTCATAGCAGAATGGCCTTTGCCATATACACTTTGCCATATACACTTTGCCATATACACTTTGCCTAATATCAAAGATTCTCTAATTTGCATGGTCTCTGGTGATTCTTCACTAAGTTCCCCTTGTCTGGAGCAAAATTAGTCATTTTCTATTTTCTCTGTCTGGAACCCCCTTGTCTGTCTTTCTTCCACCCAAATGACTGTGTTCCAGAGGTTTGATGGTTTGCCTTCCTTCCACCTAAATGACCATATATCAGAGGTTTGATGGTTTGCCTTCCTTCCACCTAAATGACCATATATCAGAGGTTTGATGGTTTACCTTCCTTCCACCTAAATGACCATATATCAGAGGTTTGATGGTTTGCCTTCCTTCCACCTAAATGACCATATATCAGAGGTTTGATGGTTTACCTTTCTTCCACCTAAATGACCATATATCAGAGGTTTGATGGTTTGCCTTCCTTCCCCTAAATGACCATATATCAGAGGTTTGATGGTTTGCCTTTCTTCCAGGTTTCATGGTTTACCTTCCTTCCACCTAAATGACCATATATCAGAGGTTTGATGGTTTGCCTTCCTTCCACCTAAATGACCATATATCAGAGGTTTTATGGTTTACCTTCCTTCCACCTAAATGACCATATATCAGAGGTTTGATGGTTTGCCTTTCTTCCAGGTTTGGTGGTTTGCCTTTCTTCCATGTTTGATGGTTTACCTTCCTTCCACCTATATGGCCGTATATCAGAGGTTTGATGGTTTACCTTTCTTGCAGGTTTGATGGTTTACCTTCCTTCCACCTATATGGCCGTATATCAGAGGTTTGATGGTTTGCCTTTCCTCCAGGTTTGATGGTTTACCTTCCTTCCACCTATATGGCCGTATATCAGAGGTTTGATGGTTTGCCTTTCTTCCAGGTTTGATGGTTTACCTTCCTTCCACCTAAATGACCATATATCAGAGGTTTGATGGTTTGCCTTTCTTCCAGGTTTGATGGTTTACCTTCCTTCCACCTAAATGACTGTATTTCAGAGGTTTGATGGTTTGCCTTTCTTCCAGGTTTGATGGTTTACCTTCCTTCCACCTAAATGACCGTATTTCAGAGGTTTGATGTTTACCTTCCTTCCACCTAAATGACCGTATTTCAGAGGTTCGATGGTTTGCCTTTCTTCCAGGTTTGATGGTTTGTCTTCCTTCCACCTAAATGACCGTATTTCAGAGGTTTGATGGTTTGCCTTTCTTCCAGGTTTGATGGTTTGCCTTTCTTCCAGGTTTGATGGTTTACCTTCCTTCCACCTAAATGACCGTATTTCAGAGGTTTGATGGTTTACCTTCCTTCCACCTAAATGACCGTATTTCAGAGGTTTGATGGTTTGCCTTTCTTCCAGGTTTGATGGTTTGCCTTTCTTCCAGGTTTGATGGTTTACCTTCCTTCCACCTAAATGACCGTATTTCAGAGGTTTGATGGTTTACCTTCCTTCCACCTAAATGACCGTATTTCAGAGGTTTGATGGTTTGCCTTTCTTCCAGGTTTGATGGTTTACCTTCCTTCCACCTAAATGACCGTATTTCAGAGGTTTGATGGTTTGCCTTTCTTCCAGGTTTGATGGTTTACCTTCCTTCCACCTAAATGACCGTATTTCAGAGGTTTGATGGTTTGCCTTTCTTCCAGGTTTGATGGTTTACCTTCCTTCCACCTAAATGACCGTATTTCAGAGGTTTGATGGTTTGCCTTTCTTCCACATTTGATGGTTTACCTTTCTTCCATGTTTGATGGTTTACCTTCCTTCCACCTATATGACCATGTCCCAGAGGTTTAACATAAACCAACATAGAATGGCTCAAAGACTCTGCCGCCAGTGACTGAGGATTACCCAAATTGTCGAGCATGTACTGCACAGATGTTTGTTTTGGTACAAACGTGGCCCGTTAGTTCTAGTCTTGGAAACATTGCAGTATATGTGGGTGTAGATACCTTGAGTCGATTATTTTCTAATCATTCTAAGTAATTCTACTTGATGAAAGTAGTTTCAAAATAATGACACAGCACACAACGTATCATTGTCAGCTAAAGTCAGCATCTCTGTATGAGTGACACTTGGGTTGAATCATTCTTGTCATAAAAAGATGGGCAAATTTGAGAGGGGATGCAATATTCAATTTTTGCAGACAAAAGTATTTTTTTTATATTTTTTTCGTTCACCAGCTTTTACCTCTGACGAAGTCCCTAGAGGCTAGGAACTGAATTTTGTGTGTTAATCCATTTTTCCCTGGCAGCCGTGTGCACATGGGTCCCTCGCCATACAGGCAGATAACTCCGACTTCGGAGGTACTCTTATTTTTTTCCGTCGATGAGTAATTGACGTTTCAAGCCGGGCATCACTGCTGAGACCAGGGGTGGTTACCGCAGAGAGAAATCATAAATAAAAATCCGGTATTTGAACCCACAACCTCTCTGTCTCGAGGCTGGCGTTTTTCCTCGAAACCAACCAGTCCCCTTTTTCTTTATTCTTAGATACAGATTCTTCTAATCACTTTCAGTGTATAATAGTAGCATGTGTATTTTATACTTTTGGAAAGATACAAATTAGCAAATCAACTAAAGTATCCTACAGAGCTAGGGATAGTGACAAACGACAATTCACAAACAGCGGAGATGCACCAAAGCTTGTCAAATCGTTGGACAGCTATCACCACTATTATCCAACAAGGAAATAACTCTGGAGGCAAAACGAGCACTCTACAATATAATCTTCATCCCAACGTTGTGCTACCAATGTCAGACCTGGACCCTAGATGCAAGAACAATAAGAAAAATAACCTCTACTGAGATGAAATGTGTCAGACGAATGACAGGAAACAGCCTGAGAGACAAGATCAGAAATGAAGAACTGAGAAAAAAAGCTAGGAATAGCCCCCGCCACTGAATATATAAAGAAAGAACAGATAAAATGGTTTGGCCACGTGACAAGGCAGAGTGATCAAAACACAACACAACGAGCACTCAATAAACGTTGCGAGAAAACAAGACCATAGGGTCGACCACGAAAAAGATGGAGCGATGGAATATTAGAAGCACTAGGAAACATAACAGAAGAGCAAAAGACCACAAATTATATCTCCTCTCGACGCTGAAAGGCAAATGAAGAAGGAAAGAAGAAGAACTAAAGTATCATTCAGAGACAAACAGTTGTGTACGAGACTGCACTGTTTTCAACAGCCAGAAACCGAAAGTGTGGCCTAGAGAAGAAAGCGTATACAACAAACAAGAAAATAGTATAAGACCTCAAACGCGCCGTCCTTCACGCGACCCCTGCTCGTCTAGAAGCCTAGGCAGAAATAAATGTCCTAGGAGAAGGACTCAATCAATAAATAACATTTCACGGTTGAGTTCTGCGCAAAACTTGAATCACTGCCAATGCGAGAGAAAGTCGTACCAAGCGGCGGTAGAAGGTTTTGATTGTGTAACTCAAATGTCAACATGTCGTTTCTGCGTGTCCAAATGAGGGAGAATTGAAAAAAAAAAAAATTTTTTTAATGGTATGGTAAAAGCTTTACGTAATTGATAGACGACACAAATTTGAACGACGTTTCGGCTCAATAGGCCTTCAGCTGGAACAAACAAACAACACACACACACACAGAGATACAGGGTGTTTTTAAAGTTGCAGTGCAGTGAATTTCTACTCTCGGAAGAAAAACATCACCAGAAATGCGGTTAACTAATGCGTCACACAAATTGTAAAATAAATGGTATTATTCAAATATACTTGACTGCTATCGGCGAGCTTATAATGGGTAATGTTGGTATTAACACAATAAAGTTGTGCCTAAAGCATATGTTGAAAATGTCCACCACGGGCCTCAAGACATGTCGTGATTCGTCTTTCCATATTTGCGAAAACCTTCAGAATAATGTCTGGTGATATTTGTTTAATCTTGTCTACTATTTCAGTCTTTAGGTCATTAATTGTCTGCGGATTATTTTCATAAACTTTCCCCTTCAATGCCCCCCACAGATAATAATCTGGGGGTGTTAGATCTGGTGAACGAGCAGGCCAGATTCCACGTGAAATAATGCGATTTGCAAATATGCTTTCTAAATAATTGAGTGTTGTTGTGGCTGTGTGTGCTGTTGCCCCATCCTGCTGAAACCAGGATTCCATAATTTCCCGTTCTGTAAGGTGTGCTATGAACGGTTCCAGAATTAAAGTACGGTAACGTTCTGCATTTATTGTTTCATTAAAAAATATAGGTCCTATTATCCGCATACGACTTATAGCGCACCACACTCCGACTTTTTGATCGTAAAGCGGCACTTGATGAAATTCATGGGGGTTTTCACTGCTCCACAGCCGATTGTTCTGACTGTTCACATAACCGGATAAATGAAACCAGGCCTCATCAGTGAAAAAAGTGACGTCAAGGATGGCAGCGCCATGTTCATAAATAAAATTCTGAAACCACATGCAGTAGTTTAAACGGGATTCATAATCTCTTTCTTGGAGTTGAGACACTTCAGTTAATTTGTATGGACGATAGTGTAGTTCACTTCTTAAAACCTTGTGAACAGAACTCTTAGATATTTGCACCTGTTGAGACAAGTGGTTTAAAGATGCATTTGGACTCATTGTAATTCTGTCTTGGAGTTCCATAATTTGGTCTTGTGAAATTGAAGGTCTTCCAGATCGGTATGCATCTACCACACTACCGGTTTCACGAAACTTTTTGATCAATTTTGTAACAGAATTTCGGTGAGGGACTTGTGAGTCTGGAAATTTCCTCACGAATTGTCTAATGACCTCATCCGTATATTTACCGCCATTACGAAAGACATGCTCAACCAGAAATACCCTGTTTTCAATCGTCAACACCATTTCCTTCAAGCAATGAGACAGTGAAAGTAGCGTAGTGCCCGTCCTTTACGTAAATAAAACCTTAAAGGAAGCAGCGGTTTGTTCATAAATGTGGTTTACAAAATTGTGGTACGTAGATGATGATTACGTCATTTACTGAATATTAGAAATATTCACTGCACTGCGACTTTACGAACACCCTGTATAAATAAATAAAACTAATCCTACATAGCTAACAACTAATAAAACATCCAAAACAAAATAATCGAAACTGGTTTAAGAAACGAAAAAATGTATCCCCTGTGTCCTGGACCGCGGCCAGAATGAGAAAGGAGGCTTCATGGGTGTGCGCTGTAATTACCCTGCTGGTCGGAGGGTTATAAACATGTAAAGGGTTCTAAAAATATGTGAGTGGGGGGGAACACTGTCTAAGTTACCTCTACTACAAAGACACTGACAATGTCTATAAGCAAGTAAGAGTCCATACACACATACATGTATACCTATACACACACAAATGCGTACATATATATATATATATATATATATATATATATATATATATATATATATATATATATATATATATGGCCCTTTTCGTCTTGTCAGACAGTCTAGTGGAGACTATTGTGTACTTTTTTAGGTCTTATTTTTGTCGAACAGCTTCTCTCGTGACTAAATCTACCAATGTTTGACAAACACACAGCAGAATGAACAAGTCAGGCTCACTGATCCACAGGGTTTTCCATCCTTTTTCATGAGTCTTTTCTCTTATAAGTTTTGCCTTAGCACAGTCTCAAATAATGTTATACTGTTCCTTATACATGTTCTCCATGATGTGCGCTCACTTGCTAGATGTTTCCAGACATTTTCACATATGGAGTAGTGATTCAGAGATGATTTACAGATATTTCTATATCGTAGTTTAGGTCTGTCGATTTGTTTTTTTTTCCGTGTGTTAGTTCACCATATAGTATTTGCCTATGGGTGCGTTTTATATATACCTATACCCATAATCGAAATCGAAATGTGTCGAAATGAGCTGTAAGCGCTGTAATATTCAACGCATTGCCTCAATTGTAAAAGAAGCAAGCAGTAAATACATAAATGGTACTCTTCACCCCATTCCCCCCCCCAGGCTGGGCCTAGTCATCTATAAATTTATAGGTCCCAAATGTGTGTCTGCCCGTGGGCAGAAAATAAAAACTGGAAAACACTCCAATTAGCGTGACGTTATGGTTATTGGAAGGCCCCTGTATCACTGCAGACGAATTAAAATCCATAAATGTTCAACCGCCCGTGCTAGTGGAAGCATCCGAATTAATATCTCATCTCCACAACAAAGAGAGGTAGCTGCAGTCCCCATTATAGCAGTCTCAGCACACGCCAAAAGACATAAGGCGAAACCGCACAGAAAGTGAACACAGCCATCTGGACCCCGACATACCATATCATCATTCATCGTTAGCAATCGAAACAGCGTGACGTTGTCAGCTATAGCAGCTATAGACGGATGGCGTCATCTACCCACAACCACCCCTGCTCGCAAAGCTGAGAACGTCACGCTTGTTAAAGGTTTTCCGGGAATTTCATATCAGCCCGTAGGCCCAAGGATATCTATATATAGCTTTAGATGGTGTTGGGTTAGATCGACGCCCCCGATAGCTCTGAGCTTGCACGCTAAGGGGGTCTTCCCGAAAACACCCCAATACTTGTGACGTCTTGAGCTACAGACGGCTGACGTCATTTTACCCACAGCCGCCCCTGCTCGCAATACTGAAAACGTCAAACCTTTGGACGGTCCCACTTCAGCGGGCAGGCTCAGAGATATATGGGGGTGATAGGTAAGAGCGTCAAATAGCTCTGCTAGAAATTACGGCTGCAGTGAGAAACTCAAGCTGTTTGCCAAGACATACACTGTTCAGCAACAACAAAATTGTAATGTGGCATCTTCTTAACAGGGAAGAATCGCATCCATCAGATGAACCAGATTTAAAAAAAAAAATTAATAATAACTGGCCAGTCCGACTTTAATCAGCGGGGAAAAAAGGCATCAAAGGAGAAAGTAGCGGATCACACAAACACAAAAGATGGCTCCATGCGAGTCCTTCACCTCACTCCGTCGACGGTAGTTGTGCTATGACACCATGTGAGAAAGAACTGTACAACAGCACAAAGAAATTAGGTGGGAAATACAAACAGATCAACGCCTTTATCAAAGATAAGAAAGGAAATCTGCTTAGTAATATAAGGGAACAAATGGAGAGATGGAAAGAGCACTTTGAAGAACTTTTGAACAGACCCAGCTCAAATAATCCTCAAGATATACTACCAGCAGAAGAAGAGTTACACGTTAACTGCGGAAAACCAAGCAAAGAAGAAATAATGAAAGCCATCAAACTATTAAAAGATGGTAAAGCCACAGGACCAGATGAAATTCCTTCGGAAGCCATCAAAGCAGATATTAACACCTCTACCAAGATGTTACATGATCTATTGGATAAAATTTGGGAGAGGGAAGAAATACCTAAAGATTGGAAAGAAGGTTATATGATCAAACTATCAAAGAAAGGAAGTTTACAGGAGTGCACAAATTATAGGGGAATTATGCTACTATCAGTGCCAGGAAAAATATTAGGCAGAATCATTCTGGAGAGACTAAAAGAGGCTATAGAGAAACACTTGAGAGATGAACAAGCAGGTTTTAGGAAGAACAGATCATGTGCTGATCAAATAACTACTCTACGTATAATAGTTGAACAAAGTTTAGAACTAAAATCCCCACTTTATATTGGATTCATAGATTACGAAAAGGCATTTGATAGTTTAGACAGAAGAATGCTTTGGAAGTTGCTGAGTCATTACGGAATCCCCATAAAGTTTATTAACCTGATAAAAACAATGTATGAAGGAACAAAATGTAGTGTGGTGCATGAAGGACAGCTTACAGAAGTATTTGAAATAAAAACAGGAGTAAGGCAAGGATGCCTTCTGTCTCCATTTCTCTTTCTACTGGCCATAGATTGGATTATGAAATAACTCAAAACAACAGAAATGGGATCCAGTGGTCACTGACCAAACAACTTGATGATTTAGACTTTGCTGATGACATAGCTCTCCTATCACACAGCCATCAACAGATGCAGGATAAAATGAGTATATTAGATGAGAGATCACAACAGCTAGGACTAAAGATTAATAGAGATAAGACCAACATTATGAGAATTAATGCAGTTGGCAATAACCAAATAAAACTAGGAGAAATACCTCTACTAGACGTACAATCTTATATATATATCTGGGCAGTAATATAGATAAAGAGGGAGGAACAGAAAATGATACCAAAATAAGGATATCAAAAGCAAGAGGAGCTTTCATTGCACTAGGAAACATATGAAAATCCAAAGAAATTAGGCTAAATACAAAAATAAAAATTTTCAACTCAAATGTTAAGTCGGTCCTATTATATGGCTGTGAAACATGGAGAATGACAAAATTGACAATCACGAAAGTACAGACTTTCATTAATGGATGCTTGCGCAGAATAAAGGGATGGAAATGGCAGGACAAAGTCACTAACGTGGAATTATGGAAATGTACCGGTCAAATACCAGTGGATAAAGAGATACAGCGAAGACGATGGCGATGGATAGGACACACACTACGGAAGCCAACTGAGAGTATTACACAACAATTTTTTGGAATCCCCAGGGGAAAAGACAAAGAGGAAGACCAAGGAATTCTTGGAGAAGACAGATCGAAGCAGAGATGAAGATGATGGGGAAGACATGGAATGATCTTAAAAGAATTGCAAAAAACATAACGACTTGGAAAGTGTTTGTTGAAGACCTATGCTCCACTGGGAGCTAAAAGGTAGAAGAAGAAGTCCGACTTTAATCAGCGGGGAAAAAAGGCATCAAAGGAGAAAGTAGCGGATCACACAAACACAAAAGATGGCTCCATGCGAGTCCTTCACCTCACTCCGTCGACGGTAGTTGTGCTATGACACCATGTGAGTCCTTCACCTCGCTCCTCAACGGTAGTTGTGCTATGACACCATGTGAGTCCTTCACCTCACTCCTCGATGGTAGTTGTGCTATGACACCATGTGAGTCCTTCACCTCACTCCTCGATGGTAGTTGTGCTATGACACCATGTGAGTCCTTCACCTCACTCCTCGACGGTAGTTGTGCTATGACACCATGTGAGTCCTTCACCTCACTCCTCGACGGCTGTTGTGCTACGACACCCCATTATCACAAGCTCCCTCGCTAATGGTTGTCGTCGACACGCCCGCAAAACCACTAATTCGTTTCTCTGTTTCCGTTCCCAAAACCACAGTCCCATACTTCTAGCTCTAATGCCACAAAGGAGCTGTTGAATCCCAACTTCTATTAGTTAGACACACAAAGTTACGATAAAACCTCATTCTCATTCAGATTAATTGGATACACGGTCTTCTTCCTTTTCTTCAGGTTTCACAAGTCGTTAAGTGGGCGTGAATGCGTTGTGTCGCTAGTTTACATCAGTTTACGATGAATGGTGATGATATCGTATGATGGAGAACAGATGGCTGTGTTCACTTTCTGTGTTGTTTCGCCTTATGTCTTTTGGCGTGTGCTGAGACTGCTACGATGGGGACTACAGCCACCTATCTTTGTTTGGGAGATGAAATGGTAATTCGGATGATTCCACTGGCACGGGCGGTTGAGCAATTATGAATTTTAATTCGTTTGCAGTGATACCGGGGCCTTCCATAACTATAACTATTGACAGCAAGTCCACACATTCGGCATGTGTATATTATTACAGTTGCTCAACAAGTTTGCCTGGGCATCGACCAAGCTGGCCTGATTTTTTTCGGCTTTTTAACTGCCACGACAACAAAGAGACCGAGCAAGAAAAAGGTGGATAAACGGAATATTGAGACACTCGTGGGTATGTCAACAGAAAAGCAAATAACCACTAGTGAAATCTAAATTTAACACGCACTTTCGGGGCAGCAAAATGGCGCGCGAGATATTATTTCATTTGCTGATTATGACAAATGTTGAAAGTTCCCTGGACAGATAAAAAGACCAATGAGGAAGTTCTCAAAGAGGCCAACACAAAAAGGTAGCTGTTAAAAAACATCAGAAAGAAGCAATCAACATTTTTCGGGCACATCATGAGAAGAGGAAAGTTGGAATACTTGGTTACAACTGGCAAAATAAAAGGAAAAAGAGATCGCGGACGACAAAGAGAGAAAATACTGGATAGCTTAGTGTCATGGCATGGAAAACAGTCAACAACAGAACTGATACGATGCACTGTGGATAGAAGATTGTGGAGGGACATGATCACCTACGCCAACCGGTAAGGCACATGATGATGATGATGATTATGACAAACTGGCACCTGTACAACTCAAAAAGGTAGAAAATGTGGCCACAACAAACACTTCAAATAGATGAAAGAGACGGAATTCATGTTTAAATCGCGAATGAAATCTGCAAACGTTTGTTGATGGTGCGGACAGTGACTTTCGATTACGTGAAATTGTATGTATTCTTCAGTCGTTATGCGTGACCTATCGATGACAGGTTAACGTGTTCGCCGCTTCACAGTCAAAACACGCATTTTATTACTGGGAATGTCCGTCCCTAGTTGCACGAAGTCTGTGGTGGTGTATGAGGTGTAAGAAATGGTCAACGGTTCAGAGAACGAAGTCTGTGGTGGTGTATGAGGTGTAAGAAATGGTCAACGGTTCAGAGAGCGAAGTCTGTGGTGGTGTATGAGATGTAAGAAATGGTCAACGGTTCAGAGAGCGAAGTCTGTGGTGGTGTATGAGGTGTAAGAAATGGTCAACGGTTCAGAGAGCGAAGTCTGTGGTGGTGTATGAGGTGTAAGAAATGGTCAACGGTTCAGAGAACGAAGTCTGTGGTGGTGTATGAGGTGTAAGAAATGGTCAACGGTTCAGAGAGCGAAGTCTGTGGTGGTGTATGAGGTGTAAGAAATGGTCAACGGTTCAGAGAGCGAAGTCTGTGGTGGTGTATGAGGTGTAAGAAATGGTCAACGGTTCAGAGAGCGAAGTCTGTGGTGGTGTATGAGGTGTAAGAAATGGTCAACGGTTCAGAGAACGAAGTCTGTGGTGGTGTATGAGATGTAAGAAATGGTCAACGGTTCAGAGAGCGAAGTCTGTGGTGGTGTATGAGATGTAAGAAATGGTCAACGGTTCAGAGAGCGAAGTCTGTGGTGGTGTATGAGGTGTAAGAAATGGTCAACGGTTCAGAGAACGAAGTCTGTGGTGGTGTATGAGGTGTAAGAAATGGTCAACGGTTCAGAGAACGAAGTCTGTGGTACACAAGAGACATATTCAAGTCACGAAAGGCGAATATGGCTGACCACCGTGGAAGAGATAGGAAGCAAATCAATTCAGAGGAAGAGGTATGTTTACAGCACTCGTAAAAATTGACAAATAATCAACAACAACAAAAATATGGATCAAAGCAGGATCGAACCCGTACTCAGTGGCACAGCGCCTTGCCACGAAAAGCCAAACGCTAGGGAACACTGCCACTCAGCTAATTGAAGTTGTTAGTTTTTAGATTTTAGTTAGCTGAGTAGCAGTGTTCCCTAGCGTTTGGCTTTTCGTGGCAAGGCGCTGTGCCACTGAGTACGGGTTCGATCCTGCTTTGATCCATATTTTTTGTTGATTATTTGTCAATTTTTCCGAGAGCTGTAAACACAGCTCTTCCTCTGAATTGATTCGCTGATTATCGCCTCGGAAGTTTCCCTCTATAATAATATTCATTTATTATTATTTGTCTCCAAGAGATAAGAACCTCAACACTTATAATTTCAAAGAAAGCCATAGTGAATGTCATCCTGAAAGGGAAGGTACAAGGTAGACGATGCAGAGGGAGAGCAAGTCTAATGTGAACTGAAAACGTTAAGAAACGGACAGGGGAAATTGTGACAAACGTACACTAAGAAGTCAAGAGACATAGTAACAAAATGATGCTCCGTGGTAGCCAACATTCGATGTGGAGACGGCACTCAATGAATAAAAAATTAGAAGGAACACAATTATAAAATTAAAAAAAAACAATGAAACATTCGGCAAAGAGTAAGTCTGAATTATAAAGAAAGACAACAAATCAAATCAGACTGGCGTGGATACCTTGTCAATATCATATAAGATTTATTCAAGAAATGAAGAATCGAAAGAGACTTCGATTAAGAAAGATGATCAGCACATTATAAACTTTGCTACACCATCAAAGGTTCTTCTTCCTCTTCTATCCTTCCTCCATTGCCGTTGGCGTCGAGGGGAAATACAATCTGCGATTCTTTGCTCTTCTGTTGGCCTCTTCTGGTGTTATCCTCCTAGTGACTCTAGTATTCCCTTTATCCATCTCTTTCTCGGTCTTCCTCTTAATCTGGCGTTTTCGTAGCGTTTGTTTATGGCTCTTTGAGTCATTGTTAGTTCTTTTTGTCTTGCTATGTGGCCGAACCAATTTATTTGTTGTTTCTTTATGTATTCGATGGCTGGTTCAATTTCGAGTTTCTTCCTCAGGTCGGTGTCTCTTAAGCTGAGTCATCACAGGCTGAAGCTTCGAAAAGGGCGATAATGGTTTGTAATACTTGTACCTCGACATTCGACGTGACAGAAGAGAAACTGACAGGAAAAGACTGCAACAAGGAAAACTTGTAATATTTGCACGAGTTCTAGTTAAGTAACAAAATGTAAAAAAAACTTCATAACAGAAAACACAACGTGACGGATGGTTATTAGTGACGTAATCTTACCAATGCTGCTGCTGCTGAACAGCCCTTCCAGGTGTGTGTGCACCAAGTTATACCACAGAGATGGTGCGTTCACGTACAGATATAGCAAGAGGCTGTTAAAAAAACAGCTTGTCAACGAGACGATTGATGTCCACGCGAGCTGTCAACTGGCGCCCTAACGAGGTTCGATCTGATAGTTAAACAACTAGAACAACCAAAAAAAGTTGGAAGGAAGATTGCTGATAGCAAGTTGTTTTTTTTTTTTAAACCACGGGGGGGGGGGGAAGAGAGGAGGGGGAGAGGAATGTTCTGTGCAATGTGATTACGCCTGTCAAAAATGATAGAAACGATCTTTCAAAGCGTTTAACATTCGCCTAATAGAAGGGCACAAAATGGCTTTCACAACAATATATATTTTATGAAGGAAGAAAGCACGTCTGTTGCACGAAAAATCCATCAATAAAAACTAGTTGGGGAAACATTATAATGGGATCTACTTCGGTTACTTTCATTGAAAAGTACAAGTCACGTGACGTATGTATTCACCATTGTCGCGTTACTGTCAAGATTGGCTGGTCAGGTATTGCTTTTTAAGGAGAAAACAATGACAGGAAAAACGAGACGAATTGCTAAATCATTTGGAACCTTTCGATTGTATTTTTGTATTATTTATTTTATTGCTCTAATGTTATTCCTTTCTTTCTCCACTTTTTTTTCTTTTTTATTTTTCGCAATGTTAAAAAAAGAAACAACTACGAGGAATGCTTAGTAAAGCAACATTGTTATTTTTTGTTTAAGTTCAGGGTTTGTTTCATTAAAATTTAGAAAATTTTTTCATTGCTCCTCAAGTGACAGGTTTTGCTCATCTGGGAAGAAGGCCAAGGGATTCAACACCAAACATATAATAGAACAACACCAGACATATAATAGAACAACACCAGACATATAATAGAACACCAGACATATAATAGAACAACACCAGACATATAATAGAACAACACCAGACATATAATAGAACAACACCAGACATATAATAGAACAACACCAGACATATAATACAACACCAGACATATAATAGAACAACACCAGACATATAATAGAACAACACCAGACATAGAACAACACCAAACATAGTAGAACAACACCAAACATATAATAGAACAACACCACATATAATAGAACAACACCAGACATATCAACACCAATGACTGACATGCAACCTTATGACTGACATCCAACTCCAAGGACCGACATTGAAGCCCCAAAGACCGACAATCAACCCGAGGACCGACATTCAACCCAAAGGACCGACATTCAACCCCAAGAACCGGCATTCAAACATTCAACCCCAAAAACTAACATTCAACTCCAAGGGAAGACATTCAAACATTCAACCCCAAAGACTAACATTCAACTCCAAGGGCCGACATTCAAACATTCAACCCCAAAGACTAACATTCAACTCCAAAGACTAACATTCAACCCCAAAGACTAACATTCAACTCCAAGGCCGACATTCAAACATTCAACCCCAAAGACTAACATTCAACTCCAAGGGCCGACATTCAACCCCAAAGACTAACATTCAACTCCAAGGGCCGACTTCAAACATTCAACCCCAAAGACTAACATTCAACCCAAAGAGTAGTATTCAACCCAAAGACTAACATTCAACCCCAAGGACCGACATTCAACTCCATGGACCGACATTCAACCCCAAGGACCAACATTCAACAAAGACCGACATTCAACCCCAAAGACTAACATTCAACCTCAAAGATTAACATTTAACAGGACGACATTCAAAGACTTTAACAAAGATTAACATTCAACTCCAAAGACTAACATTCAACCCCAAAGACTAACATTCAACTCCGAAGACTAATATTCAACCCCAAAGACTAACATTCAACCCCAAAGACTAACATTCAACTCCAAGGGCCGACATTCAAACATTCAACCCCAAAGACTAACATTCAACCCCCAGGATCGACATTCAACCCCAAGGATCGACATTCAACTCCCAAGGACTGACATTATCCCCAAGGACCGACATTCAAACCCAAAGACCGACATTATCCCCAAGGACCGACATTCAACCCCAAGGACTAATAGTTAACACCAACGACTGACAGCGCTGACATACATTGCTGTTATTCTAAGCATTATTTAAGTGTCTATATTTGTTTGTAATACTCTCATTTCCCGCCAAAAAGAAATCCAATGACTGTTCTTGTAACTCACGTCATTCACATACTCCACTTTGAAAGCTGTGTCACTATCAACTGTCGGAAGACGAGGAAACTACATGAGATTGTGCGAGACGGGGCCAAGATGGTGAAATACAGTGTGTGTTAAACGACCGCTGCAGGATTTGCGTTTAGAGACTGATTAATTTCAGCTCTCTAATGTAGATCAATGGGTTGAAGAAAATAGGATGTTCCACTTTACAGAATTGCGCATGTGCAACGCAGTTGCTGCATCTGGCAGTGCTCCTTCTTGGTGAATCAGACAGTGTGAATATGACCTTCCTTCGTCGTGATGTCGATGTAATTATATTGAGTGGGTTAAAAAAAAAAAAAAAAGTAAAGTACCCCCGTCACGACAAGTGGAATTTAGGGAATATGGTGTTAGTGACCATAAATTTTACAGACCTTCGGCACATGATTTTTGGGGTAATGTGATCGGTATTACGTCCGTGCCGCTTTACTTTCCCAGAAAAAAATTCCGGTACCCATTAAAGGCTGGGTGAACCGGAGCCGTCGGTTGGGATCGAACCCTACCTCTTGCCCTTTGTAGTCCAGTTGACTAACCACTGAGCTATCGCGGCTCCCTATTATATTGAGTGGTGAAGAATAACCGCCGTTGGATTTGTTAGGCGACGATTACTTTCAGCTCCTTCATGTACATCGTTGAGCCATGTCAACCAAGGGTTCCGCTTTTAGGACTTTACGCAGGCGATACAATATTCATGGATCTGCCTGCGGTCTTTAGAGTGAATCAAGCGTCGTGGGTGCATCCATTGTTGAGAGTATTACATCATAGTGATGGACGATCGTAAACTGTATGCTCGAAACGGAGAATGAGATGATAACGATTTCGATCATGTTTGTGAATCTGCAAGCGTGTTGCGACTCCCGGATCTTCATGTTAGTCAAGAATGCTGATGCTTAATTCAAGAGAACTACGAGGAGAACGGGGGGAATGACTTACCAGTTTATCTTTTCACACTGCGAGATTTGCTAGGGAGGAAATAAGAGCGCTTCTGGATAGTTGTTTGATGTGCGATAAGAATAATCCGACAACCAACCAACCAACTAAAAGATTTCGGCATAAAAAAAAGGATGAATGGATAGATGGAACAGATCATATTAATTAGATTAGATTTAGATTTAGATTTAGATTTAGATTAGATTAGATTAGACTAGACTAGACTAGACAGACAGACTATATTGCATACAGAGATAATAAGGAAACAGTTGAGCTGGAGAGGTCATGATCATATCCCGAGAACAGATTAATAAACATAGAGATAGTTTGTGTCAGGCAATATGCTTAACTTTCTTCTATCGCGTCCTACTTCTCTTAGACAAAGAGCCCTTATCTTTCCTGAATGACTTGTCCATGTTTGTGACGTTTTTGCGGCCTATTCTTTTACAATGCAGAATTTACAGTCCCAAGCCGAACCCTCCTTAGTCGTCTTTTACTTACACAAAGCTAGAGGAGCATTCGTTGCACTAGGAAACACGGAAATGCAAAGATATTCGGTTAAATACAACAATATAAATGTTCAAATCCAATGTTAAGTAAGTCCTTGTATTGCCCTGAAACATGTAGAACAACAAAAGTGATAATTACGAAGATACAGACCTTCATTAATGGATGTTTGCGCAGAATAAATAGATGGAAATGGCAGGACAAAATCTTCTTCTTCTTCTACCTTTTAGCTCCCTGTGGAGCATAGGTCTTCAAGAAACACTTTTAGCTCCCTGTGGAGCATAGGTCTTCAACAAACACTTTCCAAGTCGTTCTGTTTCTTGCTATTCTTTTAAGATCATTCCATGTCTTCCCCATCATCTTCATCTCTGCTTATGTCTGCCTTCTCAAAGAATTCCTTAGTCTTCCTCTTTGTCTTTTCCCCTGGGGATTTCAAAATGGGCCTGTTGTGTAATATCTCAGTTGGCTTCCGCAGTGTGTCCTATCCAGCGCCATCGCAGAACAAAATCACTAAGGTAGAATTATGGAAAAGTACCAGCCAAATATCAGCGAATAAAGCTATACAGCGAAGAAGATGGCGCTGGATAGGATACAAAGATGGCGCTGGATAGGATACACACTGCGGAAGAAGTCAACAGAGTATTACACGAAAGACTTTTTTTTTTTTTTTTTTTGAATCCCCAAGGAAAAAAGACAAAGAGGAAGACCAAAATATTCTTGGAGAAGACAGATGGAAGCATAGATGAAGATGATGGGGAAAACATGGAATTATTTTAAAAGAATGGCAAGAAATAGAACGACCTGGAAAGTGTTTGTTGAAGACCTATGCTCCACAGGGAGCTGAAAGGTAGAAGAAGAAGAAGGATCGGCAGGTAAGGTGAAATGAGGCACATCAACGTAATCGCTCAAAATGCTTCGGTTGCTTTGCTTGTTTTAAATGTTTGTTTTAAATGTTTTTTAATGTTTATTTTAAATATTTGTTTTAAATCTGTGTTTTAAATATTTGTTTTAAATATTTGTTTTAAATATTTGTTTTAAATATTTGTTTTAAATATTTGTTTTAAATATTTGTTTTAAATATTTGTTTTAAATGTGTTTTAAATATTTGTTTTAAATATTTGTTTTAAATATTTGTTTTAAATATTTGTTTTAAATGTGTTTTAAATGTGTGTTTTAAATATTTGTTTTAAATATTTGTTTTAAATATTTGTTTTAAATATTTGTTTTAAATATTTGTTTTAAATATTTGTTTTAAATGTTTGTTTTAATATTTGTTTTAAATATTTGTTTTAAATGTGTTTTAAAATGTTTGTTTTAAATGTGTGTTTTAAATATTTGTTTTAAATATTTGTTTTAAATATTTGTTTTAAATGTGTTTTAAATATTTGTTTTAAAGTGTGTTTTAAATATTTGTTTTAAATGTGTGTTTTAAATATTTGTTTTAAATATTTGTTTTAAATGTGTGTTTTAAATATTTGTTTTAAATGTGTGTTTTAATATTTGTTTTAAATGTGTGTTTTAAATATTTGTTTTAAATGTGTGTTTCAAATATTTGTTGTAAATGTTTTTTTTTATCTTCTTCTTTCCTTCATCATCTGCCTTTCAGCGTCGAGGGGAGATATAATTGTGCTCTTTTGATCTTCTGTTCGCCTCTGCTGCTGTTATGTTTCCTAGTGCTTCTAATATTCCATCGATCCATCTTTTTCGTGGTCGACCCTTGGGTCTGGTGTTCTCACAACGTTTGCTGAAGGCTCGTTGTGTTGTGTTTTGATTTTTCTGCCTTGTCACGTGGCCAAACCATTTTATCTGTTGTTTCCTTATATATTCTATGGCGGGGGCTATTCCTAGCTTTTTTCTCAGTTCTTCATTTCTGATCTTATCTCTCAGGCTGTTTCCTGTCATTTGTCTAACACATTTAATCTCTGTAGAGGTTATTTTTCTTATTGTTTTTGGATCTAGGGTCCATGTCTAGCATTGGTAGCACAACGATGGGATGAAGATTTTTCTAATGTTTGTTTGGAAGACGCACCTCCCAGCACTTTCGTATTTTGGAAAGTGTAGCCACAGATCTTGAAGATACCACCTAGCGTGTACATCACTGACTGATTCGCCGATCAATGGACGGTGTAGATACAGAACAACAATGACTAAATTAACGATCAGCTGTGTTGACATTTGTGTTTATGTCCCAGCTACTCGGCCTCTCTTCTATATATCATCATGAACCTTCGAGCCGTAACCGGCCCATAGGGCGTAGACCAAGATACACCTTCTCCTATATGAATTTTGTTCTAGCAGTTTTCTTTTAAAGATATTTTATCAAATCTCGCCATCTGTCTCTGTTCTGTGCAAGCAGTTCTATCTCATTGAGGGAGCCGATTCCTGCTGCTCTTGCCTCTCTCATCAATGTTCTTCTCAGTGTCTCCCTGGGTCTTCCTCTTTTTCTTTTACCTGTTGTTTCCCATATGAGGGCTTGCTTTGCTATTCGATTATTATCTCTTCTCATCACATGTCCAACGTATGACCATCGTCTTTTCTTTATTACTGAAGATATTAGTGGTTGATTGGCGATTTCTCTAATTCCTCGTTTGTTTTGAATTCGTTCCATTCTATACCAAGTATTTTCCTTAGACATTTATTTTCGAATGCGTTCAACTTTGTTTCTATATCTCTTGTTGTTTTCCAGCTTTCACACGCATACGTAAGGTTGATAGTACATTTGATTTGAATAGCCTAAGTTTTGTGTTTGTGCTAATGAGTTTTGATTTCCACAACTTTTCAAGGCTTCTGAAAGACATTGCTGCTTTAGCCAGTCTGATTCTAATTTCTTTGCTCGTATCCCCTTCTCGATCAATGTGACTTCCAAGATAGATAAAGTGATCGATCTCTTCTACTGGTTTGTTTTCCATGTATATTTTGTCACTTGTTGGAATTAAACTTTTCATGACTTTAGTCTTTTCATGATTGACCTCAAGCCCAATTTTGCTGGCTATTGATGATAGTTCATTTGTGTTTTCCTGCATCGTTTTTATCTGATTGCTGATGAGAACTATGTCATCAGCAAAGTCAGGTCCTCCAAATGGTCTCCTTGTATCCATTCGATGCCTTTATTACCAGTGCAGCATTTCTTCATTATGAAGTCCATAACAATTCCAAATAACAAGGGCGATAAATACATCCTTGTTTAACCCCAGTTTCTATTGGGAAACATTCGCTCAGTCCTTCCTCTGTTCGAACTGCACATGTGTAACCATCATACATGTCTTTGATAATATTTATGATTTTGATGGTAAGCCATATTGCTTCAGAATTTTCCACAAAGAATCTCTATGAATACTATCAAATGCTTTTTTGAAGTCGATGAAGTTAAGTACAAAAGGTTTTTGCTTTTCAATGTGTTCCTCCAATATAAGTCGTAGAGTGAAAATGTGGTCAAGACAGCTTCTCCCTTTTCTAAACCCAGCCTGTTCTTCACGCATTACTGTATCTATTGAATCCTTTATTCTATTTAGGATGATTTTACAGAATAATTTTGAGGCAACTGACAAAAGTGTCACGCCTCTCCAATTGTTACAATCTCTAAGATTGCCCTTTTTTGGGATCTTAACAATGATTCCTTTTTTCCATTTATGAGGCGTCTTCTCTGTTTTCCAAATGATGTTGAACATTTTTGGAGATGTATTAAATTATGGCTATCAATTGCCTTGAGGATCTCAGCTGTTAACTTATCCTCTCCAGCAGCCTTGTTATTGGTCATTAGCTTTAAGGTGGTTTCTATTTCACTCAAGGTGAAGTCATCTAAATTTACATCTAATTCTGCTGCTGGTGTTTCAGCTTCAAAATCTATTAAACTGTGAGGTAGTGGACGGTAAGAATTTCTTATATCTTCTATACAGGACAGTGGTAATGCCTTCCCGGGAAGGGGGTAAGGCACAAATAAAAATAGTGTCTCAGTCAAGTATAAATATACATTTCTTATGTGGCAGTTGGTGCACCGTACTCTTTGATAAATAATTCTTTTGTGGCAGTTGGTGCACCGTACTCTTTGATAAATAATTTCTTTTGTGGCAGTTGGTGCACCGTACTCTTTGATAAATAATTTCGTATGTGGCAGTTGGTGCACCGTACTCTTGGATAAATAATTTCTTATGTGACAGTTGGTGCACCCTACTCTTGGATAAATAATTTCGTATGTGACAATTTGTGCACGTACTCTAGGATAAATAATTTCTTATGTGACAATTTATGCACCCTACTCTAGGATAAATAATTTCTTATGTGACAATTGGTGCACTAATTACTTAACTGTCCTGCAACGTGCTAAGACCCCAACAATCATGTCGATGCTCAGATGTCAAAGACTAAGATGGCTGGGGCACGCCCAGCGAATGGAAGAAAAACGCATCCCCAGGCAAATACTATATGGTGAACTATCACACGGAAAAAGACAAATCGGCAGACCTAAACTAGGATATAGAGATATCTGTAAATCATCTCTGAATGACTTCTCTATCTGTGAAAATGACTGGGAACATCTGGCAAGTGATCGCACATCATGGAGAGCATATATAATGAATGGTATAACATCATTTGAGACTGTGATAAGGCAAACGTAGAAGAGAAAAGACTCATGAAAAAGGATGGAAAACCCTGTAGATCAGTGGGCCTGACTTGTTAATTCTGTGGCCATGTGTGTTTTGTCAAACAATGGTAGAATCAGCCACGACAGAAGCTGTTCGACAAAAACAAAACCTCAAAAAAATACACAATAGCCTCCACTAGACGGTCTGACAAGACGAAAAGGGCCATATACAGCATTTGCTGCCTCTGTACAAGTAGTAACGTATGCTGAATTCAAATGTTGGGCTACCTCTAGCGTTGCGTTTGAAATGAAAGTGCAAAAGGAAGGGGTAGCTCTTCATATTTGATCCGAGATCTTTTAAACTGTGAAGTCACAGTAACTCGTTAAAAAAAAAAAAACTAAACATGAAATAAAAAAAAAACTAAACATTAAATAAAAAAACGTAACATTAAATAAAAAAAAACTAAACATTAAATAAAAAACTAAACATTAAATAACTATGAAATTGTAGCATCAGAACTCTCTAGACAGCTATACTGGAATATACGTCTCTGCTTTCAAGAATAGATGAAATAAAGTCAAAGTTCTGTAGAGTGCCTGTGTTTCATGTATGGTCCAAATCGTGATGTCTTTTATTTCATTGGTACGTCGTTTTCAAAGGTAAACTATGGTTACTAACACCGTATTACCAAATAATAAATAAATAAATAAAGACGCGGGACCAACCTTTACTATAAGCTCCAAGTCTGCCTTCTTCCATTTCCCCGTTGTGTTTGAGTCGCAAAACTCTCAAGTGATGTCTATAGCTTGCTTCATAACTCGTGCCTAACTTTTAAAATCGATAGCTTTTTAACCGCTTGATGTAAGTTGTTCAAAATTTGCATGTAAAGTTATAATGATTAGAACCCAACAGGGAATTAATTTCATAAAAAAAAACATTTGGTTATTATTGTTGCTTATTTGATTTATATAAATGTATAACGACCCATTGATGTAGTCAAAACTTAATGTTTACAGTATTTTAAGTTAAAAATAGCGAGTAAAAATCCATACACGGTAAAATTGACGCGTTTGCACGGTTTTACCGTGGTTTTTTGACACAATTAGACACTTGTAAAAAACACGAGAAATTGTGTGTTCCATTTCCGTTCATTCATAGGTGAAGACGTGGAACGATAACATTTATCATGAGTCTTAAAATGAAATTCTGCAGTTTACAAAACATCGCAATAAAAATGTATGACTATTTTTGCAAAGAGGCTAAACGAGGAAGATTATTTCATTCTTTAGAAAACCCTGAGAATAGGACAAGACACATTTTGGATTGATCTAAACGGTCATTTAATCACTGGATTCAAACACGTGACCGTCAATGTTCAAAATATACAAAATCACAAGGAAGAGCAAACATGTTGGATAATTTCAACAGTGAACTTATTAGAAGTGAAATTCGCAAAATGTTGGGTATGAATGAAACTGTTACAATAAGAAAATTAAAAGTATCGCTGAAAAAGAACAACAGTATTGAAATATCAAAGTCTACATTATGGAGGAATGTGAGAGCTGCAGGCTTTACATTCAGAAAGTATTCCAATGGACGAAACATCATCTGTGAGAAGCCACATATAGTATTCATGAGAAGTAAGTACTTACGTGAAGTAAAAGAGGTGCGCAAGCAAGGTTATGATATTGTGTACTTGGATGAAACATGGATCAATGCTCACCACACTAACCAAAGGGAATGGCAGTCATCAGATGGAAAGATTAAGAGATTAATACCTAGTAGCAAAGGACAGCGCTTGATAATTGCTCATGCAGGTAGTCGACAACATGGACTAATACAGAATGCAGAGCTCATTTTTCTTTCAAAATCCATAGACAATCGGGATTATCACTCTGAGATGAATGGTCACATATTTAGACATTGGATTGAAAATTCTGTTCTCCCATCACTAGATCGACCATCTTGCCTAATAATGGACAATGCAGCGTACCACAACATTGTTGCACTTGAAGATAAAGTCACGACGTCATCCAGTACAAAATATGCTATTAAGATATGGCTCACAAAGGAGCACATACAATTTAATAACATGTACTTAAAACCTGAATTACTATCTCTAGTAAAGCAAAAACAAAGGACAAAGATTTTTCAAATAGATAAGATTATCCAAGAGCACGGTCATATAAGTTTGAGGCTGCCACCTTACCATGCTCATTTAAATCCAATAGAACTAATCTGGGCAAAATTAAAAGGACAAGTGGCAGATGAAAATACAACATTCAAAATATGCGATGTAAAGACTCTTGCTAATCTCGCTTTATTAAATATAGACAAAGAATATTGGGCTAAATATGAAGACCACGTCTTAAAACAGGAAGCGGAATATTGGAAAAATGATGGTTTGTGGAATGTTCAACCCAAACAGTTATTAATCTTTTAGACTCGTCTGATTCAGAATGAAAGTATATAATCCCCACAATGTTGGCCCTATATTACCTTAAATTAGTTCAACAAACGGTCCTTATCAGGACCACACAACTATGAAAATTGGACATACAGGTATACCTTGATATTATCGTCCGTCCTCGAACTGAGAAGACAATAATTCACCTGGTGTTTTGTCTTATTCAGTTATTTCCCCATTACGGCCACGCCTTTACCTAGTGAAAATTAATCATATAGTGGTGATGTCTATTGGTGATAATGTCTAGTGGTGATGTCTGGTGATAATGTCTGGCGATAATGTCTAGTGGTGATAATGTCTAGTGGTGATGTCTGGTGATAATGTCTAGTGGTGATGTCTGGTGATAATGTCTAGTGGTGATGTCTGGTGATAATGTCTAGTCGTGATGTCTGGTGATAATGTCTAGTGGTGATGTCTGGTGATAATGTCTAGTGGTGATGTCTGGCGATTATGTCTGGTGGTGATGTCTGGTGATAATGTCTAGTGGTGATGTCTGGTGATAATGTCTAGTGGTGATGTCTGGCAATTATGTCTGGTGGTGATGTCTGGTGATAATGTCTAGTCGTGATGTCTGGTGATAATGTCTAGTGGTGATGTCTGGTGATAATGTCTAGTGGTGATGTCTGGTGATAATGTGTAGTCGTGATGTCTGGTGATAATGTCTAGTGGTGATGTCTGGTGATAATGTCTAGTGGTGATGTCTGGTGATAATGTCTAGTGGTGATGTCCGGTGATAATGTCTAGTCGTGATGTCTGGTGATAATGTCTAGTGGTGATGTCTGGTGATAATGTCTAGTGGTGATGTCTGGTGATAATGTCTAGTGGTGATGTCTGGTGATAATGTCTAGTGGTGATGTCTGGCAATTATGTCTGGTGGTGATGTCTGGTGATAATGTCTAGTCGTGATGTCTGGTGATAATGTCTAGTGGTGATGTCTGGTGATAATGTCTAGTGGTGATGTCTGGTGATAATGTCTAGTGGTGATGTCTGGTGATAATGTCTAGTGGTGATGTCTGGTGATAATGTCTAGTGGTGATGTCTGATTATAATGTCTAGTCGTGATGGCTGGTGATGTCTAGTCGTGATGTCTGGTGATAATGTCTAGTCGTGATGTCTGGTGATAATGTCTGGTGGTGATGTCTGGCGATAATGTCTAGTGGTGCTGTCTGGTGATAATGTCTAGTGGTGATGTCTGGCAATTATGTCTGGTGGTGATGTCTGGTGATAATGTCTAGTGGTGATGTCTGGTGATAATGTCTAGTCGTGATGTCTGGTGATAATGTCTAGTGGTGATGTCTGGTGATAATGCCTAGTCGTGATGTCTGGCAATTATGTCTGGTGGTGATGTCTGGTGATAATGTCTAGTCGTGATGTCTGGTGATAATGTCTAGTGGTGATGTCTGGTGATAATGTCTAGTGGTGATGTCTGGTGATAATGTCTAGTGGTGATGTCTGGTGATAATGTCTAGTGGTGATGTCTGGCGATAATGTCTAGTCGTGAATGTCTGGTGATAATGTCTAGTCGTGATGTCTGGCAATTATGTCTGGTGGTGATGTCTGGTGATAATGTCTAGTGGTGATGTCTGGTGATAATGTCTAGTGGTGATGTCTGGTGATAATGTCTAGTGGTGATGTCTGGTGATAATGTCTAGTGGTGATGTCTGGTGATAATGTCTAGTGGTGATGTCTGGTGATAATGTCTAGTGGTGATGTCTGGTGATAATGTCTGGTGATAATGTCTAGTGGTGATGTCTGGTGATAATGTCTGGTGGTGATGTCTGGTGATAATGTCTAGTCGTGATGTCTAGTGGTGATGTCTGGCAATTATGTCTGGTGGTGATGTCTAATGATATTTGGTACTGCTGACTGGTGATATCTGGTAATGATATACGATAATGATGCCCGGTAATATCTGGTAATGATGCCTGATGTTAATGACTGGTAATGATGTTTGGTAATGATATCTGGTGATATCTTGTAATGATATTTAGTAATTATGTCCGGTAATAACTGTCAGGTCGGGTAATTTTACCAGCTACAGTATGCAGTAGACAATACAACCTGCGCCTGCCTTGCAGGTATACTCGGTAGAGTAAAAGGCCAAAGGACGGTACACTGAGTAAAACAACCCCACTGCCTTGTGGGTGAGACTCTTTAGTCAAAGGCTAGCCAACCAGAAACAAACCGACGGAAGGCAATAGAAAACCACTGCCATATCGTCTTTGTATAGTTATGGGTCGCTACAATTATAGAATTCACGACAACAACGTTAATGGGGATTCCAATGGAAAACCCTCATTCGGTAGGGGGCATCATGTGCTACAGGTGATACCCGATCGTCATCAAGCTACTGTAAGCAAAATAAATATAAAACAGACTCGGAAATAGGAACTTGGAACGTAGGAACACTCATGAAAAAGGGAAAACTGGAAAATATCAAACAGGAAATGAAAAGGATGGGTTTACATTTACTGGGACTGTGAAATGAGATACACTGGATCAGGGGAGATATATTCTGATGAACATAGAAGTAATCTATTCTGGAGGTACTGGACACCAAAGAGGAGTAGGTATCATCTTGGATGCAGACAGAGCAAAAACAGTGACATATATATACAATTATATATATATATATCTAATATCTGACAGAGTCCTTTTAGTGAAACTGCTTGGAAAGCCAATATGTATTAATCTCATACAGGTTTATGCACCAACAGCAGACAATCCAGAGGAAACAGTTGATAAATGTTATCACAAACTTAATATGGCACTTCATTAATGCAAAGCATATGACAACACCATAGTTCTAGGGGATCTCAGCACAAAACTAGGAAAGGAAAAAGTTGAGGAAGTAGTTGGCTCTTATGGCTTAGGCGAGAGAAATGAAAGAGGTGAGAAACTTATTGACTGGGCAAAAGTACACAACATAATGATAGGAAACACCTGGTTTAAGCAATATCCAAGACGTCTGTGGGCATGGAAAAGCCCAGGAGACAACGCACGTAATCAAATCAACTACATTATGATAAGCAATAGATTTAAAAACAGCCTGGCATATGTGAAAAATAGACCAGAGCCAGACTGCAATAGTGATCATGTACCAGTTGTGGGAAAGCTTAGAGTAACATTAAAAACAGCAAAATGAGCCTCAGATAATATCAAGTTAAATTTAGATTTACTCAAATCAGACAAGAGATCACAAAACAAATATAACATCACAATTCAGAGCCGATACAATGCAATAGAGAAGATACAAATCATTGATGAACAGTAAAAGAATCAATGAAACAAACATCAAAAGGGTTCACACCACCAGTTAGGACAAATTCAAGAAAGAAATTGATGACAGATGACATTTTACAGCTAATGGATATAAGAAGAAAAAAATAAGGATAACAAAGATGAGTATAAGAGTTTAAATAAAAGAAATTTTAATAAAATACAATGAAGTAAAAGAAGCATGGCTAAAACAGTGATTCAAAGAGATTGAAACGCAACAAAAAAGGAGATGCCAAAGCTAAGTACAAACAAAATGAAGAATTTACAGGAAGAAAAGCGCGATCAAAAACTGGATGTTTAAGATCAAAGGAAGGAGAACTGTTGATTGAACAAGAATGCATAAGGATTGATGGACAGAAAACATTAAAGATCTTTATAATGATGAACGAACGGAAGTAAATATTAAGGATAATGGGGAAGGACACCAGATAGAAAAAGTGGAAGACGCCTTCTGCAATATGAAAGCAGGAAAAGCTCCTGGACCAGATAATATAACTAAAGAAGAGATTGAAGCCATGGGTGATTTTGGAATAGAATTAATAATAAAAATAATGAATGATATCTACAACAGCGGATATATACCAGACGACCTGCTTCAATCAATATTCATAGTCATACCAAAGAAATATGAGAGCCGCGATAGCTTAGTGAACTGAACTACAAAGGACAAGGGGTAGGGTTCGATCCCAACCGACGGCTTCCGGGTTCACCTAGCCTTAAATAGGTACGGGATTTTTTTTATGGGAAAGTAAAGCGGCACGGGCGTAATACCAACCACATTACCCCAAAAATCATGTGCTGATAGTCACTAACACCATATTCCCTATACGCCACTTGGCGTGACGGGAACTCTTTATTTCCAAAGAAATCTGGTAAGATGGACACCGATGATCATCGCACAATAAGTCTTTTGAGTCACATGACTAATATATCATTTATAAGAATCACCATGCGAAAAGTGCTAAACAAAATCAGTCCAAGAAACTAATGATGAACAGTATGGTTTTGTTGGAGGTAAAGGAACGAACAATGTCATATACATTATAAAATCTTTAGTAGAAAGAGCCATAGAGGTGAAAACAGATCTACACCAATGTTTCATAGATTTTACCAAAGCATTTTACAAAGTAAAGTACAAAGAAATAATCAAAATTTTAGAAGGCATAAACGTGGACAGCAAAGGTCTAAGAATAATAAAGAACATGTACTGGCAACAAACAGCGGCCATACGAACTGGAAATCAGTTGGGAATGTTTCAACAAATAAATACAAGGTTGCGTGGTCACCAGATTTATTTATTTTATATATTAAGATTATTTTTAGATCCATAAGTGGCATGCCTGGGATAAAAACTGGATGTCATAATATAAATAATCTAAGGTATGCTGATGATACAGTCTTAATCGCTTAGAGTGAAAATGAGTTACAAGAAATGTTAGACATGACAGTGAAAGAAAGCAAAAATAAAGGACTCAGCCTTAACAGCAAAAAGACAGAAAGTAATGGTAACAACAAAGAAAAAGACATCACCTCAGTGCAAAATAAAGACAAGTGGAAGTAGAGCCAGTCTTAACATATGGATGTGAATCATGGACAATAGGACAACAGAAACGAAGATCACTGTAAGCTGTAGAAATGCGGTTTTACAGAGGAATGTCGAGAATACTATGGACAGCTAAGAAGAGTAATGAAAACATTCTTAAAGAGGCCAAAAAAAAAAAAAAGCTAAGTTCCAAAATTAGGAAGAAACAATCATCATTTTTGGCCATCCAATGAGAAGAGAACAACTGGAATATATTGTAACAACTGGGAAAATTAAGGGACGAAGAGATAGAGGGAAGCAAAGAGAAAAGATACCAGACAGCTTAAGAGAATGGCTTGGCAGAAGGTCAACAACAGAAATGATAAATAACTGTCAAAATAGAAAGTTGTAGAGAGTCATGATCATCTACGCCAGCAGGCATTGCACTTCATATTGAATATCTGGTAATGATGGTTATGGTATCACTGCAAACGAATTAAAATCCATAATTGCTCAACCACCGTGCCAGGGGAATAATCCGAATTACTAACTCATCTCCCAAACAAAGAAAGGTAACTGTAGTCCCCATCATAGCAGTCTCAGCACACGCCAAAAGACATGAGGCGAAACCGCACAGAAAATGAACACAGCCATCTGTTCCTTGTCATACGATATCATCAATCATCGTAAACAATTGGAATATTGAAACATTATAAAAACGGATGAGACACAGCTCACGGTGTGCACAGAGCACTTAACTCAGTAGCTCATGCAACAAGCCGGACTTGGAATATGAGGAAACTGCAACAAGGAACACTTTTGATACATAGCCTTCAATGGTCCCTGCCGCTTGTCCATCATATTGGCCGGAAGTTTACGTCCTCTTGAAAATGATGATCGTCATATTTTTTTTTAACTGTATAGCGCTTGATGATGTTAGGACATCGTTTTTTTCTCCAATTCCGAACATATAAACACACAGTTAGTCGTCGGATTATACCCGTCACACATCAAACAGACTGTAAGATTAGGGTGTGGCCAGTCAAGGGATATACGATGAGCCATGGAGTAATCAGAAGAGAAAGAATCAACTAGAAATAGAAATAATACATAAATAAACAAGAAACTGTATAATTAAGCAGCTTAACTTGTAGATAAACGAGACAAACTGCGTTGTTTCTGCAAAAATCTTCATCAGGTACAAAACATAAATACTAAAATCGACACGAACGGCAAGTACTTATCTCAAAATGACGATGTGAAATGATAGACCCTTGGGTCTAAAAGACAGTAAGAGGGATTACAAAATAGTTATTCTTCCACTTCTGTAATCAAGTCATTCCCCTCCTTCTACATTCCATAAACCTGGGGATGTGGGGTATTGTTGTTGGGACACTACGGCAAACTACGCCAACACTGCCCATGAGAACACCACAGTCCGAGATAAGGCAGGATGTATATGATTTCTGCTCTATATTCAGGCTCACCCCGCAATCTCTGCACCTTCTGTTCATATCATCTAAACGTTTTATTTATTTACATTTTTTTATTGCTGTTTTTTTTTTATATTTTACTTGTTGCTATAAGTGTGCCAGGTCACCTGGCAAAGTGTGCTCCTTGAGATCGTTATCATCATTTATGTTAACTTCTTTTTTTCTTACATAAATGATATGTGTTTGTGTGTGTGCGCGCGCACGCGTGGATGAGGTAATGAAAACATAAAACGTTCAGACTCGCACAGGTGTTTAACACTGATGCTTTCATTGATTTACCCGTTTCTTGTACTTCCAGTAAGATACCAGTAAATTGCACATATTTCTTCAATTGAGTATTCAGAGTGATTAGAAGAAGCTGTATCAAATAAACCTCTGTGGTTAACATTGAATATTGCCTCCCCTGAAAGTCTCAGACTTTCCTATCTTTGGTCTTTTTTTTAATGAGTCTCTCTTCTTCACTGTTTCAACTCCCTGTGGAGCATAGGTCTTCATCAGACACTTTTTTCAAGCCGTTTTGTTTCTTGCCATTCTTTTAAGATAATTCCATGTCTTCCCCGTCACCTTCATTTCTCTTTCCACCTGTCTACATCACGTACATCTTGGATTTCCTCTCTGTCTCCTCTCCCAGGGATTCCAAAAAAAGGCATGTCGTTTAATACTCTCAGTTGACTTTTTGTAATGTTTCATTTCTGCTGCCAGATGTGGTGCATTTTCTTGTTCATTTAAAGTACGTACGTTTTAGGTACCAATTCTGGAGGATTTCCTGGGAGACAAAACGTCAGTTTGCGATCTGCTGCGGCTTTCTCCGTGAGCGTCATGCATCTCTTAGAAAGAGAACTCTTAGCGAACTCGATATTTCCTCGATGGCGGATTCACTTTTTTTTCCTTTTCTTTCACTTGTCCATGTTTGTCAAGTTTTTGCGGAATATTTTTCTATGGGTACAGGACAGCCAGTCCCATGCCAAATCCTCTTTACAGCATATGACAGCAAATCCCATGTCCAATCCTCCTTACAGTACAGGTCACTCAGTCCCATGTCCAACTCTCCTTACAGTACAGGACACTCAGTCGCATGTCTAATCGTCCTTACAGTACAGGACACTCAGTCGCATGTCCAATCGTCCTTACAGTACAGGATAGCCAGCCCCATGCCCAACCCTCCAGAGTCGCCTCTTACGAACAGGCCTGGTAGGGATCAGCGCTACAATTCTTTACTCCCCTTTCGGGCCCCGGCAGCACCCGAAGGCTTGTTAGAGTATCAACTACACAAATGTTAACTTTAGCTAAACGTGTCATGTTGTGTGTACGGTGTCACACATTTAAACCACTTCCATAAAATATCCATTTTAAGAATGAGTGGAATGTACTGGACTTAGGACCACTTCATCCATAGATGTTGCAACATTTCCAATATTATAACAAAAATAACACTTTGAGATGAAAACAGATGTGCCTCTCTCTTTCTCACTCTCTCCCTCCCTCTCTCTCTCTCCCTCCCTCTCTCTCTCTCTCTATCTCACACACGACTCTAAAATTTCTCTATTATGGCTATAAAAATGTTAATGACTATAAACTATTGGATTTCAAATATAACCTGATCGGGCTGAATTTATTGAAGTCAACGGTAGGTCGAGCATACGAGATGGCCGGATTGATATCCATTTCAATTAAATATCAATGACTGCACATGCTGCCCTGTTATTACAAAGATCAACGTAGTCGATTCGTTTGTTTTCAATGTCTGTGTGTTTGTTTGTTTGTTTGTTTGTTTTTTTTTCCCCGAAGGAATTGGAGTGAGGGAGTGACTGTGCGCTCTTTTTATCGATGAAAGTCGTTGGGACTCATCGCCTGTGCAGCCGAATAGGGCCTGCACGAAGGCGGATCCAGTCAATACGATTTGCTAATGGTGCCAATGCGCTTTAGGGAATGTTGTGATGTTAGATGGAGCGGTTATGGGAAAAAGCAACAATGAAACTGATTCTAAGAATAGAATAGAATAGAATAGAATAGAATAGAATAGAATAGAATAGAATAGAATAGAATAGAATAGAATAGAATATGGAGGAAGAGAGTCGTGACTGATTTCTTCATAAAACTATTCCAAATTGTAATGATTTGTTGTGTATGAAGAGTTCCCTCATCAAGTGCCTCTTCTGACAACCAATGTTCAAAGTTGACAAGCCTACATGTGGTGTATACCTTTAGAGTAGCGCTATTAACGGTAAAGGATACCTCCAATGAGGAAATTCTCAAAGAAGCCATGACCCCCCCCCCCCCCCCCCCCAAAAAAAAAAAAAGAGCTCACAAAGAACATCAGAAAGAAACAATCGACATTTTTCGGGGATATCACGAGAAAATGAAAGTTAGAATATTTGGTTACAACATGCAAAATATATGGAAATCTTGGGGACGACAAAGAGAGAAGATACTGGATGACTTGGTGTTGTGCATGGAAAACGGTCAACAACAGGAATGATACGATGCACTGTGGATAAAAAATGTTGGAAGGAAAACATCGTCTACACCAGCCGGTACGGGACATACTGCTATAGTTCGTTCACAAATTCGTGCCCACAGAGTTTATTAATTACCTTGGAAACTGTTTAATGAATTTCTGTAATTCTTTTTCGTGAAATCTTAATTTTTCACCGACCTTCTGTCTGATATTTTGCCCTATCTGTCATGCATTTATGAAATATTTTTTACTTATTTGAGGTATATAAAAATATGATTTTCTTGCTTGTCCTAAATTTTAGGATTTTACAATACCCACATTTGTTGTAATCAACTCACCAATTAAAAAGGCAAATTTCACATGCACACCACACAATCTTAGCACACCACACAATCAGAATGAGTGGAATGTACCGGACTTAGGACCACTTCATCCATAGATGTTGCAACATTTCCAATATTATAACAAAAATAACACTTTGAGATGAAAGGAGATCTCACCATTTCGCACTCTTAACTTGTAAGGAACGCCACTTCGAGGTTTTGTTTTTGGTAATTTCATTAAATTAAGGTTCTTGTTAGATTGGTCCAGAAGCGTATTTTGACACAATATTTAATATTAATGAATGTTCCTGTATGTGTGATAATTTGTAAGCTGTTGCGAAGCGACTATTTGACTTTTAAAATCATGAAGAGTTTAAAGTGTAAATTCATCACTATGCAAAAGGTAGCTGACTTAATATACATGTACTTTTGCAAGGAATCTAAAAGGGGTCGGTTATATTACGATATAAAAAAAACCCACAGAAAACAGAACACGGGCAGCTCTAAATATAGATAGAAAGTCTTTTAATCGATGTATAGGTCATAACTTTGTCTCTGCAGAGGTGACAGTCAAGCAAGGAAGTTTACCTCTCTCTATGACAAAAATATAAATTCAAATGAATAATTTTGCCCTATTCAATGTAATACAGATAAGCCTTTGGCTTGCATTGTTAGAAAATTAACATAATTTACAGTAAAATCTAATGTTTAGAGCACGCGGTTTTATATTTTCCTAAAATTATATTTAAAAAAAAAAAAACGATTTGTGCAAAATTTAGACTACATTTGTACTTAAATGTTTTATAATCTGAAGGTCGGTGAAAAAAATAAGATTTCCTGAAAAATATTAAAGAAATTCATGAAACAGTTTCCGAGATAATTGATCAACTCTGTGGGCACGAATTTGTAAACGAACTATTGTATATTTGTTAAGCAGCTCTCAATCCGTAAACTTCTGTCCTTCGCCGGAGTGTGATGAATGAAGGTCTCACACTTCTGTTTATTTAATGAAGATCTCACACTTCTGTTTATTTAATGAAGATCTCACACTTCTGTTTATTTAATGAAGGTCTCACACTTCTGTTTATTTAAAGAAGATCTCACACTTCGGTTTATTTAATGAAGGTCTCACACTTCTGTTTATTTAATGAAGATCTCACACTTCTGTTTATTTAATGAAGGTCTCACACTTCTGTTTATTTAATAAAGATCTCACACTTCTGTTTATTTAATGAAGATCTCACACTTCTGTTTATTTAATGAAGGTCTCACACTTCTGTTTATTTAATGAAGGTCCCACACTTCTGTTTATTTAATGAAGGTCTCACACTTCTGTTTATTTAATGAAGGTCTCACACTTCTGTTTATTTAATAAAGGTTTCACACTTCTGTTTATTTAATGAAGGTCTCACACTTCTGTTTATTTAATGAAGATCTCACACTTCTGTTTATTTAATGAAGGTCTCACACTTCTGTTTATTTAATAAAGGTTTCACACTTCTGTTTATTTAATAAAGGTCTCACACTTCTGTTTATTTAATGAAGATCTCACACTTCTGTTTATTTAATAAAGGTATCACACTTCTGTTTATTTAATGAAGATCTCACACTTCTGTTTATGTAATGAAGGTCCCACACTTCTGTTTATTTATTGTAAATCAGGGATTCACAAACTATTGAGATTGGAAAACCTCGATGGATCTGCCATTTGTTCTCTACATGCACAGACAACCCTCGCTACCCACAACAAAAGCGGAACCGCCTTAATGACAGTCTGAAATAGTTGTCTTTCTATCTCTCAGTTCCGAAACTTCAAAATGAAATTGTTGTCTTTCTATCTCTCAGTTCTCGAATTTCAAAATGAAATTGTTGTCTTTCTATCTCTCAGTTCTCGAATTTCAAAATGAAATAGTTTTCTTTTCAGCCAAGACTTCTAGGACTACAAACTTAAATGGTGCTGGGTGGTCTAGAGTAGACGTAAGACGTTGGTCAGGAAGGTTCCGTGTTCGGTTGGGATTTTTTTTCCCAAAAACCGAAACCTTGCGTTCGCAACCTCGCTTACTCTCTGGGTAGTAAGATCTGATGCCTAGCCCTCTTGGAAAATGACGAAAAACACGAGACCCCGTGTGCACTCGCACACGTTAAAGAACCAGTGGTTGTTTAAAGTTGAAAAGAGTAGGTCAAATTGACCTCTGACCGCGCATATTGCGCATTATGCAAATCTACCCAGGTACCCAGGTCGTAAAATAGGAAATGTCAAGAAGAAGAAACATAGAAACCAGTTTTCTTTCCATAATTCAATGTTCCTAAATATTAAGATATAAGAAGCCCGAGATAACATTACAACAATGCCCCCTACTGCAGCCCGAGATAACCTATGGACTATCTTCCCACCCCAGGAATAGATCAGCATCCGCTTCATCGTTTTGCAGCATTCCTCAGTAGCACACCGCGGTTCTGCCTCTGCCAACCATCCATGTGTTCATTCCTCAGTAGCACACCGCGGTTCTGCCTCTGCCAACCATCCATGTCTTCATTCCTCAGTGGCACACCGCGGTTCTGCCTCTGCCAACCATCCATGTGTTCATTCCTCAGTAGCACACCGCGGTTCTGCCTCTGCCAACCATCCATGTGTTCATTCCTCAGTAGCACACCGCGGTTCTGCCTCTGCCAACCATCCATGTGTTCATTCCTCAGTGGCACACCGCGGTTCTGCCTCTGCCAACCATCCATGTGTTCATTCCTCAGTAGCACACCGCGGTTCTGCCTCTGCCAACCATCCATGTCTTCATTCCTCAGTGGCACACCGCGGTTCTGCCTCTGCCAACCATCCATGTGTTCATTCCTCAGTAGCACACCGCGGTTCTGCCTCTGCCAACCATCCATGTGTTCATTCCTCAGTGGCACACCGCGGTTCTGCCTCTGCCAACCATCCATGTGTTCATTCCTCAGTGGCACACCGCGGTTCTGCCTCTGCCAACCATCCATGTGTTCATTCCTCAGTGGCACACCGCGGTTCTGCCTCTGCCAACCATCCATGTGTTCATTCCTCAGTAGCACACCGCGGTTCTGCCTCTGCCAACCATCCATGTCTTCATTCCTCAGTGGCACACCGCGGTTCTGCCTCTGCCAACCATCCATGTGTTCATTCCTCAGTGGCACACCGCGGTTCTGCCTCTGCCAACCATCCATGTGTTCATTCCTCAGTGGCACACCGCGGTTCTGCCTCTGCCAACCATCCATGTGTTCATTCCTCAGTAGCACACCGCGGTTCTGCCTCTGCCAACCATCCATGTCTTCATTCCTCAGTGGCACACCGCGGTTCTGCCTCTGCCAACCATCCATGTCTTCATTCCTCAGTAGCACACCGCGGTTCTGCCTCTGCCAACCATCCATGTGTTCATTCCGCAGTAGCACACCGCGGTTCTGCCTCAGCCAACCATCCATGTGTTCATTCCTCCAGGCCGTGGGGTCAAGCGGGAATCACGTCGACCCATCCCCCCCCCTCCCCGAACACCTAACTAACCTATCTACTGGCGTATCATGTGTTGGACCAGTTGTGTCTGTGCGATGCACCACCGGTCTGTTGCGGCATGAAGGTCTTGCTAATAAAGTTGAAGCCGTCGGTCCTCTGTGTGTGCCGGTGTAGGGTTTCAAGTCGATATAGGAACTGCACACTTCGTCCCGTCCACATGGGGGGGGGGGGGGCGCTTTTTATCGAAGCAGTAATAAGACAGAGGTGAATCATGGACAATAGGACAACAGACAAGAAAATCACTGGAGTCTATAGAAATGTAGTTTTACAGTAGAATGTTGAGAATACCATGGATAGCTAGGAAGAGTAATGAAAACGTTCTGAAAGTGGCCAAAGCAAAAAGAGAGCTAATTTCCAATATTGGGAAGAAACAATCATCATTTTTGGGCCGTGTAATGAGAAGAGAACAACTGGATATATATTGTAATAACTGGAAAAATTGAGTGACGAAGAGATAAATGGAAGTAAAGAGAAAAAATACCAGACAGATTAAGAGAATGGCTTGGCAGAAGGCCAACAACAGAAATGATAAATAACTGTCGAGATCGAAAGTTGTGGAGAGACATGATCGCCAGCAGGCCCGGTACTTGATGATGATGATGATGAATAAGACAGAAGAAAAGGGCACTGACTCGGAGAAAGTAATGGTGAGTGGAAGGAGAGCATGGCGTGCAGCACGCGCGATGGGCTCTGGTCCTGCATCCATAGAGACAAACCTACGCCCTGCCCATAACGTCAATAACATTATTATGAAGGCCAGTTGGCTTGAATTTCATTCCTATAATTCAGGTATCAATCATTATACTGAAATACCAAAGTCACAAGTCAAGATAAACAATATCAGTCAACTGTCATCATCAGGTGCCATACCAGTCCGTGTAAGCGATCATCTCTCTCCACAACACTAAGCTATGTCAGTCAGTACAAGTACGCATAAACACTTAGTCAGTACAAGTACGTATAGACACCAACATAATATCAGTCAGTACAAGTGCGTATATACGGATATGCGGATGACACAGTCTTAATAGCAGAGACAGAGAATGAACTACAAGAAATGATAGACATAATAGTAAAAGAAAGCAACAAGAAAGGTCTCAGTCTGAATAGTAAGAAAACAGAAGTAATGGTCATATCGAAGAAACAATCATCACCAGCATGCAGCATAAATATAAACAGGACAAATTTGAAACAAGTGCAACGCGTCAAATAATTGGGCACAGTAATAACATCGGATGGAAGATGCACCACGGAAATAAAAAGCAGAATAGCTCAGGCCAAAATAGCATTTCAGAAAATGAAAAATATCTTATGCAACAAATCTATGTCAATAGAAATGAGAAAGAGAGTTCATCGGTGCTATATAGAACCAATTCTGACCTATGGAAGCGAATCATGGACAGTAGACAAACAAATTAAAAGACGATTAGAGGCCACAGAGATGGGATTTCTCAGAAGAATGTTGAAAGTTCCATGGACAGTTAAAAAGACCAATGAGAAAGTTCTCAAAGAGGCCAACACAAAAAGGCAGCTCCTAAAAAACATCAGAAAGAAACAATCAACATTTTTCGGGCACATCATGAGAAGAGGAACGTTGGAATACTTGGTTACAACTGGCAAAATAAAAGGAAAGAGAGATCGCGGACGATAAAGAGAGAAAATACTGGATAGCTTGGTGTCATGGCATGGAAAACAGTCAACAACAGAACTGATACGATGCACTGTAGATAGAACATTGTGGAAGGACATGATCGCCTATGCCAACCGGTATGGTACATGATGATGATGACAACTACGTATTGACACTAAGGTAATATCAGTCAGTACACGTACGTATAGACACTAAGATAATATCAGTCAGTACAAGTACGTGTAGACACTAAGATACTATCAGTCAGTAAAAGTACGTATAGACACTAAGAAAATATCAGTCAGTACAAGTACGTATAGACACTAAGATAATATCAGTCAGTACAAGTACGTATAGACACTAAGATAATATCAGTCAGTACAAGCACGTATAGACACTAAGATAATATCAGCCAGTGCAAGTACGTATAGACACTAAGATAATATCAGCCAGTACAAGTACGCATAGACACTAAGATATCAATCAATACAACAAACTACCAATGTCAATAAATTAGAAACATCCAAATAAAAACGGAAAAACAAAATGGCAACGCAACAAACATGAATAGCGCGAAGTGACACGTACATGTTGCTTAGCAACTATACAAGTACAAGATGAAACGCGTGTCTATTTAATCACACACACAGAACACGGGTTTCAGTTCACATTTCAGTAAGTGAAATGACGTTTATGTCTCGCGTATAGATTAGCAAAATTGGAAAAGTAACCAAATATGAGACGCTTCAAGCAGGACGAACATTAAGGAGGACATAAATGTATTTCACACCATCAATGAGGGGATAATCAATTAACACTTAAAGCCAAAACTCTGTCTAAATGACACAAAAAAAATATTGATATCAAATAGACAGCAGACTTTCATTACTCGTATATGACGTGGGAGGTGGGAGGGGTGGGGGGGGGGGGGCGCGTGGGTGTCTAGGGGTAAGACGTCGGCCTCTTGACAAGGAGCCCCCCCCCCCCCCCCCCCCCGGTTCGAATTCGGCCACAGGAAGTGGGAATTTTCCACTTCGCCCCAGTAATTTCTCCGAATCTTTACCATCCATTTGTAATGCCGACCACATTACCCCAAAAAATCATGTGCGTGCATTGAGCAATACAGAAGAGAAAATCCTGATGAAAAAGTCTCAACCAAATGGTAATGCATAAAGAAAAGCATACAAGAAACTTGCGACATCTTACCTAAAAAGGGAAAGGAAAAAAAATGGATAACCTACGCCATCTTGGAAAAAATGGAAGTAAGAAAACAAGCAAAAAACACTACCCAATACAACAAAATAGACAATGAAATAAGCAAAATTTGCAAAAAGGCAAAAGAAGACTGGCTCAACCAAAGATGTCTAGAAATCGAAACTATGGAAAGTAAACAAGATTTAAAAGTAATGAACACATAAATAAAGAGAATGATTAGTACAAATAAAAAAAAAGCCACAGAAAATGGATGTATTGCAAAGAAAAAAGGAAAAATGCCAACAGAGAACTAAGATATAATCAATGGATGGCAGAAATATATAAAAGCATTATTTTATAACGAAAAGGAAAAGAAACCAATTATAAAATGTACGTCAGGCTATACAGTCTTAAATTCTTAAGTGAAAAAAGAGCTATACAAACAATGAAAAGGGCAAAAGCTGCAGGACTTGACAACATAAAGATAGAGATGATAAAGGCACTACAAGATTTTAGCATTGAAGTGGTCACAGGTTTATACAACGACACATACCATATAAGATATATACAAAATGAACTAAAAATATCAACTTTCATTGCATTGCCTAAAAAGAATGATGCAGTTGAATGCAGTGATTTTAGAACAGTAAGCCAAATGAGCTATGTAATAAAAATCTTGCAAAATGTTATTTCAAGGAAGGATTCAGAGTAAAATCAATATGGAATTAGAGGAACACCAATTTGTATTTAGGAAAAACAGTGGGACAAAAGAAGCCATATGCTGCATGAGGATATTAATCGAAAAGTACACAGAAGTAAACAAACCAATATATGCCTGCTTCATAGACTACACTAACGCTTTTGATAGAATACACCATAAATAACTTATAGACTGCCTAAAAGATATACATCTAGATGACACAGATATACGACTAATATGTAATTTATACTGGAGCAAACAGCAATAACAAAATATAACAAAGAGAATTCTACACCTATTGATATAAAAAGAGCTAGACAGGGTTGCATCCTGTTACAATGTTTGTTCAATCTATACACTGAGAAAATATTTAAAAACATCACAGAGATGCAGGTGTCATGAATGTCGCCAAAAATAAACAGAACATCAACATAACTGTAGAAGGCAGACAACTAAAGCAAGTAGAGGAATTCAAATACCTAGGAAGTCTAATGACAAACGATAATTCCCAAACACCAGAAATAGAATCAAGATGCAACAAATCTTGTCAAATCATCGGACAGTTATCACCACTTTTGTCCAACAAGGAAATAACTCTGGAGGCAAAACGAGCACTATACAATACAATCTTCATCCCAACGTTGTGCTTCCAATGCCAGACCTTGACCCTAGATGCAAGAATAATAAGAAAAATAACTTCTACAGAGATGAAATGTGTTAGACGAATGACAGGAAACAGTCTGAGAGATAAGATCAGAAATGAAGAACTGAGAAAAAAGCTAGGAATAGCCCCCGCCATAGAATATATAAGGAAACAACAGATACAATGGTTTGGCCACGTGACAAAGCAGAAAGAACAAAACACAACACGAGTCTTCAACAAACGTTGTGAAAACACCAGACCCAAGGGTCGACCACGAAAAAGATGGGTCGATGGAAAATTAGAAGCACTAGGGAACATAACAGCAGCACAGGCGAACAGAAGAGCAAAGGACCGCAAATTATATCTCCCCTCGACGCTGAAAGGCAAATGAGGAAGGAAAGAAGAAGAAGAGGATGAACAGAGATGCAAGGCCTAAACAATAATGGAAAGATAATCAATAACCTAATACATGCTGATGATATTGTATTACTAGCAGAAGATCTGCGACAATTATTTAATGAAAAAAACATGACAAGCAAAAAATATAGATTAGATATAAATATTAAAAAAAGACTAAAACTATGCTCATAAACAAAGATATTACTCAAAACCTACAAATGGATATCAAAATTAAAGGAATAGACCTGGTGACAGTTCAGAACTACAACTACCTTGGACATACTATAATCAGTGATGGAAAATGTACAACTGAAATAAACAAAAGAATAGAAATGGTAAAAAATGTAATTTTAATGCTATGAAAAATATACTAACATGAAAACAAATAACACCAGGACTAAAATCTAGAATAGCAAAATGCTATATCTTCTCAACATTCCTGTATGGTGCAGAAACATGGACATAGAAAAAAAACCTAACAAAATTGAAGCCTTTGAAATGTGGATATATAGAAGAATATTAAGAATTGAATGGAAATGAAAGAAAACAAACGATGCAGTCTTAAAACAACTAATAAAGGTAAAGGTAAAGGTAAAGGTAAAGGTAAATGTAAAGGTAAAGTACGAGACTTGAACCGGCGTCTTAGCACGCGAGTTTCCACCAATATATGCTCGGCCGCCTATCCAGAAATGTTCGGAGATTTTTGTATAGTGTTGCCTCAAGCATCGAAACTCAGATGCGAAGCGACATTCCTCACCTTCCCAGGGTAATACCCTGGTACCCATTTCTGCTGACGGCTGGGTCGACCGTGGGAGTATTTTTTTTTCCCAACCACGAGTACAACTCACACTGCTCCCAGCGGGAATCGAACACGGGTTGTCCGAACGTCGGTAGTCCAGTCGGGTGGTTTTCCCAACTAGGCTTGCGAGACCCCCCAAAAAACAACTAATAATGAAAGGAGAACTACTAAACATAATTCAAAAAAGACACATCAGATTTGGGGCATGTTAAAAGACACAACAGCCTACTAAAAGTAATCTTGGAGGGGAAAATTCAAGGTAAAAGAGGCAGACCAAGACTAACATGGACGAGTAACATTAAAAGATAGACAAATCAGTCTATGCATATCTGCACTATGAAAATAAGAGACAGAGCGGAATGGCGCTCCATGGTAGCCAACCTTTGATGCGGAGACGGCACTCAATGAAATGAAGACATCTTATGTCTGTGATTGAGGAGGAATCAGAACTTTGTTGCCGGGAGCTCGGCAGGAGGCAAAGTACATTGTTTTTGTACCTGAAACTCGCAGAGGCACGAGGGCTCAGGACGTGACAATCCAATCACCTTAACCTGTGGCCATATGTCTGGAGACCTGAGATAAGTTTGCTGTTGCCAGCAGGAAGTTTGTGACAGTCAACTTAGTTATCACAGTTTATTGGAACAGAATATGGTCTCCGACGTTCAGGCAACCCGTGTTCGATTCCCACTGGAAGCAGTGTGAGTTGTACTCGTGGTTAGAAACAAAAATACCCCCGCGGTCGACCCAGACGTTAGCAAAAATGGGTACCAGGGTAGTACTCTGGGAAGGGGAGGAATGCCGCCTCGCATCATGAGTTTCGATGCTTGAAGCGACACTATCCAGAAGTCTCCTAACACTTCTGGATAGGCGGTCGAGCACATATGGGTGAAAATTCGTGTGCTAAGACGTCGATTCAAGTCTCGTACTTGACCTTTATTTTACCTAGAATATGGTCTTCTGTCTCACATAAACACAACACTCGTTTTTTAGATCAGAGTGAGTGTAATGGGAATGGAGATCATCTCATTCATCATCATCATCATCATCATCATCATTGAGTGCCGTCTATGCATCGAAGGTTGGCTACCATGGAGCTCCATTCCACTCTGTCTCTTCCTTTGATGGTGCTGATTGTCATAGGTTGACTTCTTCATCTTTTGATGTTACTCCTCCATGTTAGTCTTGGTCTGCCTCTTTTACCTTGTATTTTCCCTTCCAATATTAAGTTATGCCTACCCCTCTTTGATGTTCTGTTGTGTTACCTGAATATATAAATGTATATTTATCGTCTTGTATGTATCCACTTCTCACTAGCTGCGTCATTTCTGCAAATTATCGATTTGTGTCGCGTTTTATTTCCTTCTTCTGGCAGCTCCTGCTAAGTGTTCTTTACTTGTATTGTATAAGTATCTTTAATATCTTTTTGATTTAAAGCTGTTATATCTAGTGGTATTGTTGATGACATATAATGAGATCGTTAGTAGACAAAAAAGGAATTGAAGTCAACGGTCACAACATAAATAATTTGCGATATGCGGACGACACAGTCTTAATAGCAGAGACAGAGATTGAACTACAGGAAATGATAGACATAATAGTAAAAGAAAGCAACAAGAAAGGTCTCAGTCTGAATAGTAAGACAACAGAAGTAATGGTCATATCGAAGAAACAATCATCACCAGCATGCAGCATAAAAATAAACAGGACAAATTTGAAACAAGTGCATCGCGTCAAATACCTGGGCACAATAATAACATCGGATGGAAGATGCACCACGGAAATAAAAAGCAGAATAGCTCAGGCCAAAATAGCATTCCAGAAAATGAAAAATATCTTATGTAACAAATCTATGTCAATAGAAATGAGAAAAAGAGTTCATCGGTTCTATATAGAACCAATTCTGACCTATGGAAGCGAATCATGGACAGTAGACAAACAAATTAAAAGACGATTAGAGGCCACAGAGATGGGATTTCTCTGAAGAATGTTGAAAGTTCACTGGACAGCTAAAAGGACCGATGAGGAAGTTCTCAAAGAGGCCAACACAAAAAGGGAGCACCTAAAAAACATGAGAAAGAAACAATCAACATTTTTCGGGCACATCATGAGAAGAGGAAAGTTGGAATACTTGGTTACAACTGGCAAAATAAAAGGAAAGAGAGATCGCGGACGACAAAGAGAGAAAATACTAGATAGCTTGGTGTCATGGCATGGAAATCAGTCAACAACAGAACTGATACGATGCACTGTAGATAGAACATTGTGGAAGGACATGATCGCCTACGCCAACCGGTATGACACATGATGATGATTGTTGATGAGTTAGTCTTTTGTTTTGTTTGTTTCTCTTTAGTATGACTTTCATTTTAAACATTACAGGATTGTGATCTCAGTCCTGATTTTAATATCTGCTCCGGATAGGTTTTGGCTTTCTTGATGCTGTTAGTAGTAGTGGTGGCTGTGAACTCAGGGGAAAAGTGCACACACATGCACCGAAATACAATAGATTTGGCACCGACTTGGCACCGACTTTGCACCGAAAAAAAAAAAAAATTTTTTCGAATTCGCGATTTTTTCGAACTTCATTATTTTTTTGGGGGAAAAAATTTTTTTTTTTTTTTGGTGTTCGTCAGTTTGTCGAAATGGTTCACTGCGTCTGAGAGCTTAACCGCAGGTAAATTCAATAGAGACTCGGTGCTAATCCGTGTCCGGTGATCGCGCTCCGTGTCCGGTGATCGCCTCGCTCGTGTTAGAAATTTGTGAAAGAGTATTTTAAAAGAGTATATTTGTGAAAGTGATAAAAAATACGAAATGTTTCAAAACGTTAAGAAATATAGTTAAATGTGATAAAACTGATTTTTTAAAAAGGCGAAAATAATAAAAACTATGAAAAAATTTCTGAGTGGTCATTGGAAGAGCAAGCTTTCCCATCTTGGACACCACCTAACGCTTATTTTAATAATGGGTTAACTTTAGATTCCATCTTCAAGAAGATCCCCGATAGTGTGGTAAACAGAAATGAAACCTCTGATCATGCGAGGATTCAGCCACTATTAAATTCAAGTTCAGAATGTGAGGAGAGTGATGAAAGTTCCGAGATTAAAGGTGTAGAGAATTCTGCTCCGGAGTTAGATTATGAGGAGGTTAACGCTCGCTGGAATGAAATTTACCCTACTATCACGAACAACACTTCCACTCAACCACACGATCCGACAAAAAATATAATTAACAGGGTATGTATTTGTTTGTCTGTTACTTAGTGTTACGTTAGTATATCAGACTATAACAGAGATTTCTATAAGTCCATTTTTTCTAAACACAGACATTCAAGGATAAAAACTAATTGAAAATCATTTTAGTGGAATTGTAACTTCAAGAATTTCGTAGTATGGCCCAGCTACTTTATAGTGTAAGTTCAAGCTCAGAAGATGAGGAAAGTTCTGAAGAGTAGTAGTGGTGGCTGTGAACTCAGGGGAAAAGTGCACACGCATGCACCGAAATACAATAGATTTGGCACCGACTTGGCACCGACTTTGCACCGAAAAAAAAAAAAAATTTTCGAATTCGCGATTTTTTCGAACTTCATTATTTTTTTGGGGAAAAAAAATTTTTTTTTTTTTTTTGGTGTTCGTCAGTTTGTCGAAATGGTTCACTGCGTCTGAGAGCTTAACCGCAGGTAAATTCAATAGAGACTCGGTGCTAATCCGTGTCCGGTGATCGCGCTCCGTGTCCGGTGATCGCCTCGCTCGTGTTAGAAATTTGTGAAAGAGTATTTTAAAAGAGTATATTTGTGAAAGTGATAAAAAATACGAAATGTTTCAAAACGTTAAGAAATATAGTTAAATGTGATAAAACTGATTTTTAAAAAAGGCGAAATAATAAAAACTATGAAAAAATAAGTTAACTGTAAATACTGACGGAAAACTGTATGTTAAGTCAAGAAACTGGAATGACATGGCAGCTTTTGTTGACTGGGCGGCCAGTGGTACTTGAGGAATGCTATTGTTAGGAAAAATCGCTTATTATTGTCAAGGAATCGTGGTCATTGTTAGGAAAATATGCTGACGGTCATAGTTAGGCATGTGACTGAAACAAGTAAAAATTCAGAATTATTTAAAAAATATGTATTTGTGAAAAGAAACTCAGAATTATTAAAAATAAAAAAAATAAAAAAATATTCTCCCTTCAGGATTCGAACACGGGTCTGACCGCTCACATGCTCGATGACGTTTAAGGTGACCCGTGACATAGCGTTTTTTTTTCCAATACTTGGTGCTCGGGGACAGCGGTTCTAAAAGGGGGGGGGGTATCTCGCGGGTCGGATGGCGGACGGCTATCGAGGCGTGCGGGTGGGGAAAGGTGCCTTTATTGGTTATCATCATGTGTGGGTATTAGGCAACAGGAGGCGACATGTAAAAAAAAAAAATGCTGACAAGCAATTATTAGTATCGTTAGCATCATGTATTCTGACCTTCCCTCCTTGTTTTCTAACACAACTTCCTAGATTTCTGACCTTGCCTCTTTGGTTTCTGCCCCTCAACATCCCCCTTCATGTGCCTACTATCATCATGTGCCTCAACACTATCACCATGTCCCTCAACACTATCATGTGCCACCCTCAACATCCCCCTTCATGGCCTACTATCATCATGTGCCTCAACACTATCAGCATGTCCCTCAACATTATCATCATGTGCCACCCTCAACATCCCCCTTTCATGGCCTACTATCATCATGTGCCTCAACACTATCAGCATGTCCCTCAACATTATCATCTTGTGCCACCCTCAACATCCCCCGAAGTTCCCCTGATTAACAAAGGGGGGCGTGTAGTCGATTAGATTCGTGTTAACAAGAGATGGTATGTAGTTTTGGTGGTTAACGACAGGCGGCGTGTAGTTGATCTGATTAACGAGAGGTGGCGTGTAGCTGATCTGGTTAACAACAGGCGGCGTGTAGTTGAGGTTAGCATAAGCGGTTAAAATTTCCTCTCGCATCTCAACTAACGTGATAAATTCCTCTCTCGATAGTGTTATCCCAGTTCTGGTAGGAAACTTCAAAAAACTATCACCGCTATATGTCCTTATATTTATCAATGGTCTGTTACGAAAAACACAAACCGAGACTGCCTTAACGCCATCTTTAGACAATGGAACTACAGTCTCATTTCCACGTGACATAAATATGCGCTGATCACTGAGATCAAACGAAATTGGCGTATTCAAGCTACATGACTCCATATTCAAAGAAAAACAAACCACCTGGCAACAGACGTTGGTTATGTGTGTGCGTGTACACTGCTCGACTGGGGGTTTTTATACCCGTTTATCGGGTCGAGGACCGTCTATTTATAGCAGCTAACGCAATACGTTATCAGGCGTGGTAATCAGTCGTGATGCGACATGTTCAGTGACCTCTGGAACTGACCCAATAGGGGGGTGATGTGTGGGGAAATATGATGCGTGTAACAATTCGGTCTCAGGTAATGCGGCTTGAGACTAGGAAACTCCTCCTCCTCCCCCTGTAGTGTTTATATAGGTTGTGGCTTATAAAAATAGGTGTTAGTTGAAGAGGGGGAAACCTCGCGCGCTGACCTAAAATCACTCGTTGTTATTTTCGTCGGGGGCGTAATCACTAAAGTTAGTAGCACTTGTGAGGATGGATCCCCGATGGAATCATCCCTTCACAGCTCTGATAGCCGGTCCTACCGGGTGTGGGAAAACGGTATTTGTGCAAAAGTTTATACAGAACCTTCACGAGCTAGCTGTCCCCGTACCGGAGGAAGTTATATGGTGTTATGGAGAATGGCAGCCGATATACGAGACTATGGGGTCAGTGAGATTTATCGAGGGTCTACCAGACGTCGATAAATTGTAAGGTGGTAAGAAGAGAAGACTGATCGTCATCGATGACTTGAATGTCTGAGACGGACGAGCGGGTAACAAAATTATTCACCAAAGGTAGTCATCGCAGAGATATTAGTGTGATGTACATTGTTCAAAATCTATTCGGAAAAAATAAAGAACATCGAACCATAAGTCTCAATACGCACTATTTAGTCCTTTTCAAGAACCCGAGAGACGGGAGTCAAATTATTAATCTGGGTAAACAAATGTACCCGGGTCAGGTGGGGTACCTCCAAGATAGTTTTAAGGACGCGACAGCGAGTCCTCACGGTTATTTGCTGGTCGATCTTCGTCAGGACACACCTGATAATCTTAGGTTGAGAACAAAAATATTCCCGGGGGAGAGACAAATCGTCTACGTGCCAAAGTAGAGAATCATGTGTGATGAAGCACTTAGACGGCACGGTGAAATGTTGAAATGTATGCGCGCCGCCTCGCCGACCGGTTTAAGAGCCATATTAAAAACAGCCTCTCCCAAACTCATTAACTTTTTGTGCGAGTGTTGTCATAACATATTAAAAGGTAATGTTAGACTCACTCAGCGACAGAAGTGCGAGCTACGTCGACACAAGAACAAGTTGAGACTTCTCACTAAAAAGAAACCGAGTCTTAAGCGGCGGAGAGAGATTCTACAAACCGGTGGGTTTATAGGTGCTTTGCTCCGTCCTATATTAAGTATTCTCGGTGGAGTACTAGGTGCGTAACAATGGCCAAAAAAATGATTTTGGTGGATCCTCGATTCCTCGAGGGTCTTAAACAGACTACTACCACGTCGTATAGCCCACCCGAGGCGATCGGTGACAACTTGAGAGATTTAGATGATGAAATGCAACGCATCCTATTCCGCGATGATTTAGCACCCGCCGATAAGGCCAGAGTGTACCAACGTGCCCTGCATCAATATTTAACTAGATTGGAGCAGTATAAACGACGCTCATTGGGCTCGGTCGATCTCATTCAACACAACACGGCAACAGAAAAAACACCTTCCCCACCAACACCATCATTCGAGGTATCACCAGAGCAGACCAAGACACCACCACCACCACCAGCGGAAACCCCAAAGGTAGGTAATGAAACCACTCCGCCCGTAGCCACGTATAAACTGAGACCTAAAAAAAGAAAGAGCGGAATCCCAACACCAAAATGGGAACGGTGGAGAAAATATTGAGACGTCGTTACTTTGACCCTAGTCGACCAGGGGCGTATAGTGGTGCAACGGCCCTGCAACGTAACACCAAACTGGGACTCGCAAAGATCAAACAATGGCTGAGTCATCAGGATACCTATACCCTTCATAAACCAATTCGTCGCAGATTTGAAAGGCGTCCCATTATAACGAGTGGCCCCCAACAGCAATATCAGGCAGACCTAATCGATTTGAGACATTTGAAAAAACACAACGATGGATATTCCTATTTGGTTTCTTGCGTGGACGTTTTCAGTAAATTCGCGTGGTCTGTACCGATACGAACCAAAACGGGGAAATCCTTAGTGGAAGCCGTCGGTAAGATATTTTTCGATGGGAAACCCGCGAGTTTTCAAACGGATAAGGGGTCAGAGTTTCTGAACAGAACATTTCAGAAATTCCTCGCTGACAACAACGTTCACTTTTTCACTACGCAGAACGAAGATATTAAGGCCGCCGTGGTGGAACGCTTTAATAGGACTCTGAAACAACGGATGTGGCGATATTTCACGAAATCCAATAAGTTGTCTTATGTCCGAGTCCTCCCCGCCCTACTTCGAAGTTATAACCATTCGTATCACAGAAGTATAAAAATGGCACCGGTCGACGTCAACGCAGACAATCAAGAACAGGTATGGAACACGTTGTATAATAGCAAACGTAACTTTAAATTTGAAAGACCCCTGTACAAGCCCGGTGATCGAGTTAGACTGGTCCTGGGCAGAGCCAATTTTAAAAAGGGTTATGCCCCGGCTTGGACGGAGGAACTGTTTTCCATCAGTCGAGTAAATGAAACAAACCCCGTTACATATGTGTTGAAGGATAAGGGCGATGAGATAGAGGGGTCATTCTACACACCGGAAATTCAAAAAGTTGGAGACAAACACGAGTACAGAATCGAGAGTGTCATAACCGAGCGTCGCACATCCTTTGGGCGAAAGGAGTGTTTAGTCAAATGGTTTGGGTACGATTCCTCATTTAACACTTGGATACCGTCCAAGGACATTGTCAGATACAAAAACTAGAGATGCGAGAAGAAGAAGAAGAAGAAGTGGTAACTTTTGGTGGAGAGCCCGATTTGCGAGCCGTAAACTCGGGAGTCGGGAGAGACGGCGAACCGCGCTGGTGGGGGTCGATGTTTGGGAAACTATCCCCTACTTAGAACTTGTCTTTATTTGTCAAGTGGTAGTTATATATACAGTTGTAGCGGTCTCGCTGTTCAATCTGACCACCGAAAAGCCAGACGCGAAGGAGGGAAAACTGTGGATAGCCCTACTGAGCAGCTGTTTGGGTTACATGCTACCGAATCCAAACTTGGAGAGGCGACGGTGAAACGAGTGAAAAAAAAAATGAGTTTTTATGTCACCCTGCCCAGCAACGCATCTATGGAACTTTTTAAGGATAATAACCCAGGCCACTTTTTCGTTAAACTCCCTCAGACCATTGACATTTCGACGCAGTATGAGATCGCGCTGGTGGAGATACAGTTTCTGCTAAATTATTTCAATGTAATAGAGGGTGATGTCTGGATTCGCTACGAATCTCTCGATAACGACGATATTTGCGACGCCAGATTTTATTTCAACGTGACATTGGAGCCCGGGTTATACACGAAACCCGATGCGTTCATCGGCGCGTTGAGCGCGTCGATCGTAAAAGCGGAGGATGAGTCGTACAGTGGAGTGAAAGGGAAAAAAATGAGATTCATTTACGCAAAAGAGGTGAATAAAGCCATCTTGAAACTCTACGAAAAAGGAGTCAGTGTTACCATAAGCGACACATTGAAAAACATGTTAGCCTTCCCACGACCTCAATATCAGACACGGCTCCCGATATCTTCAGCGTGGGTGTAATGGACTTGGAAAGTGTTGCGAAGAATGTCTACGTCTACTGCGATCTCGTTTCCTCCAGACCGGTCGGGGATGTGATGGTGCCTCTCCTCAGGAGCGTGCCTGTTCTCAATAGAAATCACACCTCGGTATTTCAGATCTACGATAAGCCTCACTACCTACCCCTGAGTAGATTTTCCTTCGATACCGTCGAGATCCTTTTAGCCAACGAACACGGAAAAACCATTCCATTCACCAGCGGGACGTCGGTGCTAACGGTACACTTTCGAGTCAAGAAGCATCTCGAGCTGGTATAATGGTGAAACACACTCCCCTTCATAGAGATGTTGAGTTATACGAAGACTTTTACTGTTGTCAGGCGGGCGATGGGATGCCCGTGTTTATAGGAGGTCGAAGTCAGAGCGGTCGAGGAATCGGTAGTTTCTTCGGTGGAATCGGGAGGGCTATTTTACCCTGGTTAAAAACCGGCGGTAAGGCCTTGCTCAGAGAAGGCTTGGGGACCGGTCTGCAGGTCGCACAGGACGCATTAGCCGGAAAAAATGTCGGTGAAGCTTTCAAAGAACGAGCTAAGGAGGCCGGTCAGCGGTTGCTACACGGGGCCGTAGACCACCTGCGTGATAACAACCAATCAGGAAGTGGTTTACGTCAAAGCAGAAAGCGAGTTATGAAGCTACCTCCACCAGGAGAACCCGTTACGAAGAGGATAAAACCGACAGCTGGACGGTTCCACCTTCATTCGGTGCACAACAGAGGGAAGAAGACGAAGACGAGGGTGGCAAAGGATATTTTCGACTAATAATGTCCCTCATTCACCCCAAATCGTGCGAATGTCTTCACTCTGGTTTGGATTTATTTAGCGTTCCACCCACACAGACATCTCTAGACTCTGGCCAGTTTATTGAAATTCGTCCGATCGCAGCTTTGTCGCATAGCGCACCGATAGAGTTTTTCATTTCTGGAAACAGCGAGGAGTATCTAGATCTTTTCAACACGTTTTTACATCTGCGGGTCAAGATCACCCTCCCGAATGGTGATAGTGTACCAGTCGATGCTGAGGTAGGACCGGTCAACAATTATCTTCACAGTCTATTTTCACAAGTCGACGTATCGCTAAACGACACGTTGGTTATACCGTCGGAGAATACCTATCCTTTTAGAGCGGTGTTTGAGGCCACGCTAAATTACGGAGAGGATGCGAAAACGGGATACTTGACGGCCGCTCTGTTCTACAAAGACACAGCTGGCCACCATGACGATTTGAAAGAAAATGAGGGTTTTAAAACACGGCGCGATTTGACTTCGGGTAGTAAAGAGGTTGAAATGATGGGTCGTTTGCACTCTGATGTCTTTGTGCAGGATCGTTACATGTTAAACAGAGTCGATGTAAAGATAAAACTCACGCCCTCGAAGGATGTGTTCAGCCTCGCGGCTCACGATAGCTCTGTGGGTTATAAGAGTGTTATCACCTACGCCGCGCTCGTGGTCAGGAAAGCTAAGCTAAACCCCGCGATTTCTCTGGCCCACGAAAAGGCTCTCTTGAGCGGGAATGCGCGGTACCCGATCAAGAGGGTTACCATCAAGACATTTTCCATCGCTAGCGGGATGTTCTCCCACAGTCAAGACAATTTATTTTTGTCTCAGACACCGACCCGTATAGTGATAGGTCTGATTACGGCCAGTGCTTTTAATGGTGTTTACACAGCTAACCCGTTCAATTTTCAACACTTTGGTCTGATTTATATGAACCTGACGGTCGACGGGAAATGTATCTCGGGAAAGCCTCTAACTATGGACTTTGAACGAAATCAATACGCGAGAGCTTTCTTCGGCACAAATCTGGCCATGGGTCTGATTGGTAAAGACGCTGGGAATAACGTTGATTATAGAGAATTCAAGGACGGATACTGCCTATTTGGTTTTGACCTCTCGTCCAGCCTACTGGACGGCTCCCATTTTGAGCTAGCCACAAGCGGACCCTTGTCGATAGAACTCAAGTTTGCCGCTCCCACCACTACTCCCCTACAAGTTATCGTCTACGCAGAGTTGGACTCGGTGCTCGAGGTGTCCAAGACAAGGCAGATTCTAACAGACTTCGCCGTTTGAGAGAGAATCGAATATGAACACGAGGGAGATTTACAACCTTTTGATGTCGGATATTTTCGTTCGACTTTGTTCCCTTGTTAGTGTCATTCCACGAAACCACTTACCGCCGAGCATCGACCCAACGGCGACCGCGGCCTTTGTCATAAACACCGACCCTGCCCACGAACCCGGTGAGCATTGGGTGGCCCTATTTTACAACGGTCTCGGCGAATGTGAGTATTTCGATTCCTACGGTTTGCCTCCCAGACACGTGGATATTTTAAACTTTATAGAGCAAAACTCACACGTTCCATTCGTCTACAACCCGCGGGTGTTGCAAGATTTGTTTAGCAACACGTGCGGTCTATATTGTGTTTATTATATACTTCTTAAGTGTCGTGGCGCGAAACTTAACAGAATTCTCATGCCTTTTTCATCGAGACAGCACGTAAACGACCGTATCATTTATCGTTTGCTCGCCCCGTGGATACTTCGGCTTCGAGGGGCCCGCCCAGACGATTAAAATTATCAACAACCGGACAGTAATATATATGTGTCGTATATTTGATGTATTAATAAAGTTGTGAAATATAGAACGAGTTTTGTTTTGGTTTACCATGAATGTGTGAGAGAGATGATTGATACTTTGTGTGGCTTGATGATAGGCCATGAAGGGTGGTGTTGAGGCACATGATGATGATGATATGAAGGTTGAATGAAGGTTGAGGGTGGTACATGATGATGATAGGACATGAAGGGTTGATGCTGGTGTTGAGGCACATGATGATGATGATAGGAAGGGGAGATGTTGAGGGTGGCACATGATGATAGTGTTGAGGCACATGATGATAGTAGGCCATGAAAGGGGGATGTTGAGGGTGGCACAAGATGATAATGTTGAGGGACATGCTGATAGTGTTGAGGCACATGATGATAGTAGGCCATGAAAGGGGATGTTGAGGGTGGCACATGATGATAATGTTGAGGGACATGCTGATAGTGTTGAGGCACATGATGATAGTAGGCCATAAAGGGGGATGTTGAGGGTGGCACATGATAGTGTTGAGGGACATGGTGATAGTGTTGAGGCACATGATGATAGTAGGCACATGAAGGGGGATGTTGAGGGGCAGAAACCAAAGAGGCAAGGTCAGAAATCTAGGAAGTTGTGTTAGAAAACAAGGAGGGAAGGTCAGAATACATGATGCTAACGATACTAATAATGCTTGTCAGCATTTTTTTTTTACATGTCGCCTCCTGTTGCCTAATACCCACACATGATGATAACCAATAAAGGCACCTTTCCCCACCCGCACGCCTCGATAGCCGTCCGCCATCCGACCCGCGAGATACCCCCCCTTTTAGAACCGCTGTCCCCGAGCACCAAGTATTGGAAAAAAAAAAAACGCTATGTCACGGGTCACCTTAAACGTCATCGAGCATGTGAGCGGTCAGACCCGTGTTCGAATCCTGAAGGGAGAATATTTTTTTATTTTTTTTATTTTTAATAATTCTGAGTTTCTTTTCACAAATACATATTTTTTAATAATTCTGAATTTTTACTTGTTTCAGTCACATGCCTAACAATGACCGTCAGCATATTTTCCTAACAATGACCACGATTCCTTGACAATAATAAGCGATTTTTCCTAACAATAGCATTCCTCAAGTACCACTGGCCGCCCAGTCAACAAAAGCTGCCATGTCATTCCAGTTTCTTGACTTAACATACAGTTTTCCGTCAGTATTTACAGTTAACTTATTTTTTCATAGTTTTTATTATTTCGCCTTTTTTAAAAATCAGTTTTATCACATTTAACTATATTTCTTAACGTTTTGAAACATTTCGTATTTTTTATCACTTTCACAAATATACTCTTTTAAAATACTCTTTCACAAATTTCTAACACGAGCGAGGCGATCACCGGACACGGAGCGCGATCACCGGACACGGATTAGCACCGAGTCTCTATTGAATTTACCTGCGGTTAAGCTCTCAGACGCAGTGAACCATTTCGACAAACTGACGAACACCAAAAAAAAAAAAAAAAATTTTTCCCAAAAAAAATAATGAAGTTCGAAAAAATCGCGAATTCGAAAAAAAAAAAAAAAATTTTCGGTGCAAAGTCGGTGCCAAATCTATTGTATTTCGGTGCATGTGTGTGCACTTTTCCCCTGAGTTCACAGCCACCACTACTACTGCTGTTACAGAACCTTTCTTTTATTATTATGTAATCTATTTGATTCCTCTTATCTCCAGGGCTTTTCCATGTGTATAATTTCCTTTTCTCTGGCTCAAAGTAGGTGTTGCATATTATCAGCCTTTTTCTTCTCAAAAGTGTATTAAACTTTCTTGTCTGTCATTTCTTTTTTCCTAAACCATTATTTCCTATAATGGTCTTATATCAACCTTTTCCTACTTTAGCGTTCATATCACCCATTACAACCAAGATGTCCGAAGATTTAACTTGCTTCATAACTTTACATCTTCATATTATGACTGTTTGTTCATCTGTATAATCTTGAATAGATAAGTATGTCTGTAAGTCTGTATTATTGATATGTCCAATGGTTTTGCTTTCATTTTGAGTTGTATAATCCTATCATTGTATGTCAAGTGGGTACTTATATATTTGAGTAGCTCTCTTTTTATTAGTATTCCTACACCTCTTTGACGTTCTGTTGTGTTGCCTGAATATATATAAATGTATATTTCTCGTCCCACATGTACTCATATTCTTTGCATCTTGCCTCTGATATTCCTAAAATGTCTATGATTAATCGCAAGATAAGATAAGACAAGATAAGATAAGATTTACAGATTTTTTAAAAACTCACTTCTTAGTAAAACATTCATTTGGTTTATACCAGTGCTTCCCAAAGTGTTTGACGCGGCTCCTACGGACGCCATCAAACTTTGGCAAGAGCGTGAGCTCAGAGATATGATCGTATACCTCTTCAGTGATTAGAAATCATAAAATGACATCTACATAGGCTTAATATTTTTTAATGCGCGTAGCGAGTCTCTAAAGGACTGTTAATTGTGTGGACATTTATCATCTTATATTTCCTATCAGAGGAATAGGAGTTTGCTGGACTGATGCGAAGGTAACTGCCATGAGTGCATTAATGGCAAATATCAGCAGGGAATGGGACCCACAAGGGCCCAAAGTTTGGGAACCATTTATGTATACAGTAGGAGTTGGGAACAGAAACTATGAGCAGAACAAGAGACATAACACGGCAGAACGATTAGAGAAGTGATGTATATGGGCACATAACGAGACATGAAACTGCTGTGAATGCCGTTCTATAGAGGTAGATTCAAGACGAGTAGACAAACAAATGACGGTGTACATGATTGGCTATTAGCATAAAAAATGAAGAGGAAACAATCCCATCACGCTTCGAGTATGGTGTACAGGAACTATGGTATTGGTGTCCATATTTAATGACAATCTCTGCGGAAAATAGGACAGCAACAGCGACATGTAGTCTTTCATTCCATGAAAAAAAAAAATTTCTTTTCTAAATCCCTGGTTCTTGTTTACGGTTGACTAGACCTTGATATCCACCCAAACTTTAGAGAGGAAAGTAAATGTTTTTTGGAACCAAATGTTTACATAGGGTCTCAAACATAAGCTGGAAGGAGTACATTTCAAACACAAAGGTAAGGGACGAATCAAGAAAACGTGTCGAGTTTCATAAGAAAAAGGCGTTGGAATTACACTGGTCACGTGATGAGAATGGATGAGGAACGACCTTCCCACCAGGTAAAAGGTAGAGGTCAAGTACGAGACTTGAATCGACGACTTATCGTGCCAGTTTTCATCCACATGTGTTCGGCCGCCTATCCATAAGTGTTCGGAGACTTCTGGATAGTGTTGCTTCAGGCATCGAAACTCACGATGCGGTATTCCTCACCTTCCCAGAGTTCTGGTACCCGTTTCTGTCAGCGGCTGGGTCGACCGCGGGGATATTTTTTATTTCTAATCACGAGTACAATTCACATTGCTTCCAGCGGGAATCTAACACAGTTTGTCCGAACATTGATAACCCAGTCGGGTGGTTTCCCAACTAGACTACCAAGGCCCCCTCCCCCCAGGTATTCATGTGGACATCAACTGGTAAAAAAAAACAAGGCAGACTCAGAGAATCGTTGTGCAGAACAACTACTAGGGAATTACCATACGGCGGCTTCCAGTGAACAACTACAGATGGATAAAAGATAACCAATCAGAACGTAGTAGCAATAAACGTCAGACAACAAGGGAGATAAGCTTTAGATTGGAGTTTAAAAGATCTGGTCGATGGTGAATATGTCGTAACAGGTTACAGGCCATCGCAGTCACATCACTAAAATATATTTGAACGGAAGTGAAGAGCCCATCGCTATTGATCAATGTTAACACCTTCAACACATAGAGAACAAGAAATATATTTGTTTGTTTCAGGTTGACTCTACAGAAGAGTATTAGGCTGAATCGAACACATTATCATTGTATCGCATGGCTACTACGCCAAAGATGCTGTCACATCAATAGATTGATCGACTATAACTTGTCAGGATGTAGCATCAATGCACGAGAGGGACAACGTTAAGGTTCTTTTGCGGCAAACCTTCAATGCGGAGACGGCCACCATCGACATGAGAAAATGATAGATACCCAGGTAATAATCAGGTCGCATGTCCTTTGTAGAACGTTGCAATCACTACAGCTGGTCTGAAGAAATGTCACTAGCCAGATCTCCTACACAACGTTGCATTCACTACAGCTCGTCTGAAAGAATGTCACTAGTCAGATCTCCTACACAACGTTGCAATCACTACAGCTCGTCTGAAAGAATGTCACTAGCCAGATCTCCTACACAACGTTGCAATCACTACAGCTCGTCTGAAAGAATGTCACTAGTCAGATCTCCTACACAACGTTGCAATCACTACAGCTCGTCTGAAAGAATGTCACTAGTCAGATCTCCTACACAACGTTGCAATCACTACAGCTCGTCTGAAAGAATGTCACTAGTCAGATCTCCTACACAACGTTGCATTCACTACAGTTCGTCTGAAAGAATGTCACTAGTCAGATCTCCTACACAACGTTGCATTCACTACAGCTCGTCTGAAAGAATGTCACTAGTCAGATCTCCTACACAACGTTGCATTCACTACAGCTCGTCTTAAAGAATGTCACTAGCCAGATCTCCTACACAACGTTGCAATCACTACAGCTCGTCTGAAAGAATGTCACTAGCCAGATCTCCTACACAACGTTGCAATCACTACAGCTCGTCTGAAAGAATGTCACTAGTCAGATCTCCTACACAACGTTGCAATCACTACAGCTCGTCTGAAAGAATGTCACTAGTCAGATCTCCTACACAACGTTGCAATTACTACAGCTCGTCTTAAAGAATGTCACTAGTCAGATCTCCTACACAACGTTGCAATCACTACAGCTCGTCTGAAAGAATGTCACTAGTCAGATCTCCTACACAACGTTGCAATTACTACAGCTCGTCTGAAAGAATGTCACTAGTCAGATCTCCTACACAACGTTGCAATCACTACAGCTCGTCTGAAAGAATGTCACTAGTCAGATCTCCTACACAACGTTGCATTCACTACAGCTCGTCTGAAAGAATGTCACTAGTCAGATCTCCTACACAACGTTGCATTCACTACAGCTCGTCTGAAAGAATGTCACTAGTCAGATCTCCTACACAACGTTGCAATCACTACAGCTCGTCTGAAAGAATGTCACTAGTCAGATCTCCTACACAACGTTGCAATCACTACAGCTCGTCTGAAAGAATGTCACTAGTCAGATCTCCTACACAACGTTGCAATCACTACAGCTCGTCTGAAAGAATGTCACTAGTCAGATCTCCTACACAACGTTGCATTCACTACAGCTCGTCTGAAAGAATGTCACTAGTCAGATCTCCTACACAACGTTGCAATCACTACAGCTCATCTGAAAGAATGTCACTAGCCAGATCTCCTACACAACGTTGCATTCACTACAGCTCGTCTGAAAGAATGTCACTAGCCAGATCTCCTACACAACGTTGCATTCACTACAGCTCGTCTGAAAGAATGTCACTAGCCAGATCTCCTACACAACGTTGCATTCACTACAGCTCGTCTGAAAGAATGTCACTAGTCAGATCTCCTACACAACGTTGCAATCACTACAGCTCGTCTGAAAGAATGTCACTAGTCAGATCTCCTACACAACGTTGCAATCACTACAGCTCGTCTGAAAGAATGTCACTAGCCAGATCTCCTACACAACGTTGCATTCACTACAGCTCGTCTGAAAGAATGTCACTAGTCAGATCTCCTACACAACGTTGCAATCACTACAGCTCGTCTGAAAGAATGTCACTAGTCAGATCTCCTACACAACGTTGCATTCACTACAGCTCGTCTGAAAGAATGTCACTAGTCAGATCTCCTACACAACGTTGCAATCACTACAGCTCGTCTGAAAGAATGTCACTAGCCAGATCTCCTACACAACGTTGCATTCACTACAGCTCGTCTGAAAGAATGTCACTAGTCAGATCTCCTACACAACGTTGCAATCACTACAGCTCGTCTGAAAGAATGTCACTAGCCAGATCTCCTACACAACGTTGCAATCACTACAGCTCGTCTGAAAGAATGTCACTAGCCAGATCTCCTACACAACGTTGCAATCACTACAGCTCGTCTGAAAGAATGTCACTAGCCAGATCTCCTACACAACGTTGCAATCACTACAGCTCGTCTTAAAGAATGTCACTAGTCAGATCTCCTACACAACGTTGCAATCACTACAGCTCGTCTGAAAGAATGTCACTAGTCAGATCTCCTACACAACGTTGCATTCACTACAGCTCGTCTGAAAGAATGTCACTAGCCAGATCTCCTACACAACGTTGCAATCACTACAGCTCGTCTGAAAGAATGTCACTAGTCAGATCTCCTACACAACGTTGCAATTACTACAGCTCGTCTTAAAGAATGTCACTAGTCAGATCTCCTACACAACGTTGCAATCACTACAGCTCGTCTGAAAGAATGTCACTAGCCAGATCTCCTACACAACGTTGCAATCACTACAGCTCGTCTTAAAGAATGTCACTAGCCAGATCTCCTACACAACGTTGCAATCACTACAGCTCGTCTTAAAGAATGTCACTAGCCAGATCTCCTACACAACGTTGCAATCACTACAGCTCGTCTGAAAGAATGTCACTAGTCAGATCTCCTACACAACGTTGCAATCACTACAGCTCGTCTGAAAGAATGTCACTAGTCAGATCTCCTACACAACGTTGCATTCACTACAGCTCGTCTGAAAGAATGTCACTAGTCAGATCTCCTACACAACGTTGCAATTACTACAGCTCGTCTGAAAGAATGTCACTAGTCAGATCTCCTACACAACGTTGCAATCACTACAGCTCGTCTGAAAGAATGTCACTAGCCAGATCTCCTACACAACGTTGCAATCACTACAGCTCGTCTTAAAGAATGTCACTAGCCAGATCTCCTACACAACGTTGCAATCACTACAGCTCGTCTTAAAGAATGTCACTAGCCAGATCTCCTACACAACGTTGCAATCACTACAGCTCGTCTGAAAGAATGTCACTAGTCAGATCTCCTACACAACGTTGCAATCACTACAGCTCGTCTGAAAGAATGTCACTAGTCAGATCTCCTACACAACGTTGCAATCACTACAGCTCGTCTGAAAGAATGTCACTAGTCAGATCTCCTACACAACGTTGCATTCACTACAGCTCGTCTTAAAGAATGTCACTAGTCAGATCTCCTACACAACGTTGCATTCACTACAGCTCGTCTTAAAGAATGTCACTAGTCAGATCTCCTACACAACGTTGCAATCACTACAGCTCGTCTTAAAGAATGTCACTAGTCAGATCTCCTACACAACGTTGCATTCACTACAGCTCGTCTTAAAGAATGTCACTAGTCAGATCTCCTACACAACGTTGCATTCACTACAGCCCGTCTAAAAGAATGTCACTAGTCAGATCTCCTACACAACGTTGCAATCACTACAGCCCGTCTGAAAGAATGTCACTAGTCAGATCTCCTACACAACGTTGCAATCACTACAGCTCGTCTGAAAGAATGTCACTAGTCAGATCTCCTACACAACGTTGCAATCACTACAGCTCGTCTGAAAGAATGTCACTAGTCAGATCTCCTACACAACGTTGCAATCACTACAGCTCGTCTGAAAGAATGTCACTAGTCAGATCTCCTACACAACGTTGCAATCACTACAGCTCGTCTGAAAGAATGTCACTAGTCAGATCTCCTACACAACGTTGCAATCACTACAGCTCGTCTGAAAGAATGTCACTAGTCAGATCTCCTACACAACGTTGCAATCACTACAGCTCGTCTGAAAGAATGTCACTAGTCAGATCTCCTACACAACGTTGCAATCACTACAGCTCGTCTGAAAGAATGTCACTAGTCAGATCTCCTACACAACGTTGCAATCACTACAGCTCGTCTGAAAGAATGTCACTAGTCAGATCTCCTACACAACGTTGCAATCACTACAGCTCGTCTGAAAGAATGTCACTAGTCAGATCTCCTACACAACGTTGCAATCACTACAGCTCGTCTGAAAGAATGTCACTAGTCAGATCTCCTACACAACGTTGCAATCACTACAGCTCGTCTGAAAGAATGTCACTAGTCAGATCTCCTACACAACGTTGCAATCACTACAGCTCGTCTGAAAGAATGTCACTAGTCAGATCTCCTACACAACGTTGCAATCACTACAGCTCGTCTGAAAGAATGTCACTAGTCAGATCTCCTACACAACGTTGCAATCACTACAGCTCGTCTGAAAGAATGTCACTAGTCAGATCTCCTACACAACGTTGCAATCACTACAGCTCGTCTGAAAGAATGTCACTAGTCAGATCTCCTACACAACGTTGCAATCACTACAGCTCGTCTGAAAGAATGTCACTAGTCAGATCTCCTACACAACGTTGCAATCACTACAGCTCGTCTGAAAGAATGTCACTAGTCAGATCTCCTACACAACGTTGCATTCACTACAGCTCGTCTGAAAGAATGTCACTAGTCAGATCTCCTACACAACGTTGCAATTACTACAGCTCGTCTTAAAGAATGTCACTAGTCAGATCTCCTACACAACGTTGCAATCACTACAGCTCGTCTTAAAGAATGTCACTAGTCAGATCTCCTACACAACGTTGCAATCACTACAGCTCGTCTGAAAGAATGTCACTAGCCAGATCTCCTACACAACGTTGCAATTACTACAGCTCGTCTTAAAGAATGTCACTAGCCAGATCTCCTACACAACGTTGCAATTACTACAGCTCGTCTTGAAGAATGTCACTAGCCAGATCTCCTACACAACGTTGCAATTACTACAGCTCGTCTTAAAGAATGTCACTAGCCAGATCTCCTACACAACGTTGCATTCACTACAGCTCGTCTGAAAGAATGTCACTAGCCAGATCTCCTACACAACGTTGCAATTACTACAGCTCGTCTTAAAGAATGTCACTAGCCAGATCTCCTACACAACGTTGCAATTACTACAGCTCGTCTTAAAGAATGTCACTAGCCAGATCTCCTACACAACGTTGCAATTACTACAGCTCGTCTTAAAGAATGTCACTAGCCAGATCTCCTACACAACGTTGCAATTACTACAGCTCGTCTTAAAGAATGTCACTAGCCAGATCTCCTACACAACGTTGCATTCACTACAGCTCGTCTTAAAGAATGTCACTAGTCAGATCTCCTACACAACGTTGCAATCACTACAGCTCGTCTTAAAGAATGTCACTAGCCAGATCTCCTACACAACGTTGCATTCACTACAGCTCGTCTTAAAGAATGTCACTAGCCAGATCTCCTACACAACGTTGCATTCACTACAGCTCGTCTTAAAGAATGTCACTAGTCAGATCTCCTACACAACGTTGCAATCACTACAGCTCGTCTTAAAGAATGTCACTAGCCAGATCTCCTACACAACGTTGCATTCACTACAGCTCGTCTTAAAGAATGTCACTAGCCAGATCTCCTACACAACGTTGCATTCACTACAGCTCGTCTTAAAGAATGTCACTAGTCAGATCTCCTACACAACGTTGCAATCACTACAGCTCGTCTTAAAGAATGTCACTAGCCAGATCTCCTACACAACGTTGCATTCACTACAGCTCGTCTTAAAGAATGTCACTAGCCAGATCTCCTACACAACGTTGCAATCACTACAGCTCGTCTTAAAGAATGTCACTAGTCAGATCTCCTACACAACGTTGCAATCACTACAGCTCGTCTTAAAGAACCTCTGTCTCTAGCCAGATCTCCCACTTCTTCTGTTGTCATGTTCAATGTCTCCTTCAAGCCTTGAGCTAAGAAGATGCGTCGCCCAGAAACTATGTCTTCCATTATTGTTCTGTCCAGCTTGCTGCGTCTTTCAACGTGACCATTATATTTTAATTTCCTCTGTAGAGTGATGCTTATAAACCAGTTCCTTTTAATGTTTATATTTTAAAATATGTCTTCATTGCACTTTTTCATTATCAAAGATATCATAAGGATGTTTCTGTAGCATTTTGTTGCGAAAGAATCGATTTTCTTTCTCGCTGTTTACGTAATTGTACATGATTCACAACTATCTGTTGCTATCGAGAAGATGTTTTCAGTAATTTCAATTTTACTGTCTTGCCGGCATTGTGCAACATGTTCTTCAAGGCGTTTAATTTTAGTGTTTATATTACTAATCTTCTTTTGATCTCTTTCTGATAGTCTCCATTGTTGGTTACTCATCCTCATCAAGTACCGGGCCTGCTGGCGTAGGTGATCATGTCTCTCCACAACTTTCGATTTCGACAGTTATTTATCATGTCTGTTGTTGACCTTCTGCCAAGCCATTCTCTTAAGCTGTCTGGTATTTTTTTCTCTTTGCATCACTCAATCTCTTCGTCCCTCACATTTTCTCACTTGTCACAATATATTCCAGCTGTTCCCTTCTTATTACATAGCCAAAAAATGATGATTGTTTCTTCCTAATTTTGGAAATCGGCTCTCTTTTTGCTTTGACCTCTTTCAGAACATTTTCATTACTCTTCTTAGCTGTCCTTGGTATTCTCAACATTCTTCTGTAAAACCACATTTCTACAGTCTCCAGTAATTTTCTTGTCTGTTGTCCTAATGTCCATGATTCATATCCATACGTTAAGACTGGCTATACATAAAATTTAAGAGCTCTTTTTCTTGTTTCTATTGTCAAAAATGGATTGCATAGTATCTTCCTCATTTTTTGGAAAGCTGCTTTTACCTGAGCCATTCTCCATCTCACCTCTTTTGTACATCTTCTGTCTGAGGTTAACAAAGTTCCCAAATATTTAAATTCATTTACCTGTTTTAATATTGTTCCACTTGACTTTATTTTGCACTGAGGTGGTATCTTTTTCTTTGTTGTTACCATTACTCCTGTCTTTTTGCTATTAAGGCTGAGTCCTTTATTTTTGCTTTCTTTCACTATAGTGTCCAACATTTCTTGTTAGTTACTACAGATCCCAAATATTCATAGTTTGTTACAATTCCAAGCTCTTCACTGTTAATGATGATTTTGGGTTGGATTTTTGTTTTGTCATTGGACATTATCTTAAGACACCCAGTATCGAGTGTTTAAAGCTACGGATTCCGTGATGACGTGACCGGAATGTGTCCCTTATTGTAGTCATCGTTTCTAATTTTGCAAGCCAAATACTATTCCACACATGTGCCAGAACGGATCATGTCTGTCAAAAAGCGACACAGTCTTCATTGTGCCGAGGTGCCAGCAGGAAACTTTGAATAAGTTCGGTCAAATTAGCAAATTATTGAGAGGAATGAGTGCACTGGCCATCGTTTCTTGGACCGTCGCACAGTCGCTAACATAGTCACTCATTTACGACTAAGCATAAAAGAAAGCATGTCGCCAGAGATAAGATATCGGAGAAAAGCGCTTGCAGTCACCAGAAATGACAGAATCAGAAATGATATTATAAAAGAAAGAGTAGACATTGAACAAATGCTAAACTACATACTTCTTCTTTCCTTCCTCATTTGCCTTTCAGCGTCGAGGGGAGGTATAATTTGCGGTCTTTTGCTCTTCGGTTCGCCTATGCTGCTGTTATGTTGGTTGGTTGGTTATGGAAGGCCCCGTATCACTGCAAACGAATTAAAATCCATAATTGCTCAACCGCCCGTGCCAGTGGAATCATCCGAATTAATATCTCATTTCCCAAACAAAGAAAGATAGCTGTAGTCCCTATCGTAGCAGTCTCAACACACGCCAAAAGACATAAGGCGAAACTGCACAGAAATTGAACACAGACAACTGTTCCCTGCCATACGATATCATCATTCATCGTAAATAATCGGAATATCGAAACACGATCAAAACGGATGAAACACACAGCTCACGGTGTGCACAGAGCAATTAACTCAGTAGCTCCTGCAACAAGCCGGAATTGGAATATGAGGAAACTGCAACAAGGAAAATTTTTCATACATAGCCTTGAATGGTTCCTGCTGCCTATCCACCATATTGACCGGACGTTCACGTTCTCTTTAAAATGATGCTCATCACATTTTTAAAATGTATAGCACGTGACGATGTTAGACCATCGTTTCTGACTCCAATTCCGAATATATAAACACACAGTTAGTCGTCAGATTATCCCCGTCGCACATCAAACAACAGACCATAAGATTAGCGTATGGCTGGTCTAGGGATATACGATGAGCCATTATGATGACGTATGTTGTTATGTTTCCTAATATTCCATCCATCCATCTTTTTCGTGGTCGACCTTTGTGTCTGGTATTCTCACAACGTTTGCTGAAGGCACGTTGTGTAGTGTTTTGATCTTTCTGCTTGTCACGTGGCCAAACCATTTTATCTGTTGTTTCCTTATATTTTCTATGACGGGGGCTATTAAACTACATACAAAAACAACAAATAAAATGGTTTGCCAATCTAAAAAGAATGTCGTGTGACTCCTTACCATACAAAGCATATATTAAAAGAGAAGGAAGTAGAGCAAAAGGCAGATCCAGAATAAGATGGGCAGACAACACCAAACAAAAGTTAAACAACATCAATAGATAATGAAGAAACAAAGAAGAGAGAGAGGGGGGGGGGAAGAGAGAGAGAGAAAGAAAGAAAGAAAGAAAGAAAGAAAGAAAGAAAGAAAGAAATAAAGAGAGAAAGATTAAATTATGCACCATAATTGCAGAAGCTAATTAATATAGCACATGTATAGTCCCTAACTTATAAACGTGGCAATCCCTGGGCTGGCATTAAGCTCACACATACCCTGACAAAAGGCCTACTAAAGTTCACTACTTCACAGTTATGTTTTACTGTTGATACTTTAGTTTCTAGCTCATCTGCTTACTTCAATAGCCTGGACATGATTCTTCTATGCTACCTCCATGTTTTGATTACACATGATTTGAGATTTGAGAACAGCCAAAGCATAACGAGAGTGACGGATACCACCAACTATCAAGGAGGGATCAAGTCATCATACTTCGCCTACGCACTGGCCACAATAGAATGAGAAACCACATGTTCACCAAACTCAAAATAGGTACAACCAGCCAATGCCACTGTATAACACGATAACAAAACATGTTCTACAGGATTGTCCCCAGTACACGGACCTGAGAAGGACAATGTGGTCCACGCCCACCTCACTGGAAGAGAAACTATATGGGGCAATCGATTCGCTTAAACAGACAGCTGACTTCATGAGAGAGTCTGAAATCCTACTCTGATTGAGTCTTGATCGCAGAGAGAGAGAGAGAGTGAGAGAGAGAGAGAGAGAGAGAGAGATTATAGGCTGCTATAATTATTATGGGAGCCGCAATAGCTCAGTGGTTAGTGGACTGGACTACAAAGGACAAGGGGTAGGGTTCGATCCCAACCGACGGCTCCGGGTTCACCCAGCCTTAAATGGGTACCGGATTTTTTTCTGGGAAAGTAAAGCAGCACGGGCGTAATGCCGACCACATTACCCAAAAAATCATGTGCTGAAGGTCTGTAAAATATATGGTCACTGACACCATATTCCCTACACGCCACTTGGCGTGACGTGGGTACTTTACTACTTACATAATTATTATATTTACTATAGCATTTGTGTTGACACATTGAATATTTCAGAAAAGATAATGCCAACTTTGTTCATTTTTGTGAAGAAGCATCTTCATCAGTTTTAATTGACTCAAATATCACCAATAGTTCATTAACCTAGAAAATGAATATTCTCGTGTCGTCTCCGTCTTTCCTTCCTCATTTGTCCTTCAGCGTCAAGAGGGAATGCAATTTGCGGTCTTTTGCTTTTCTCCGTTGGCTTCTGCTGCTGTTATGTTTCCTAGTGTTTCTAATATTCCATCTACCCGTCTTGTTCGTGGTCAACCCTATTTGCTCTTCTCCGTTGGCTTCTGCTGCTGTTATGTTTCCTAATGTTTCTAATATTCCATCTACCCATCTTGTTCGTGGTCGACCCTATTTGCTCATCTCCGTTGGCTTCTACTGCTGTTATGTTTCCTAGTGTTTCTAATATTCCATCTACCCATCTTGTTCGTGGTCGACCCTTGAGGCTGATGTTCTCGATCATTATATTTTGTTCTGTTTTTTTTCTGTCTTATCACGTGGCCAAACCAATGTATCTGTTGTTTCTTTATGTACAATAATGGCGGGAATTATTCCTGGCTTTTTTTCTCCGTTCTTCATTTCTGATTTTATCTCTCAGGCTGTTTCCTGCCAGTCGTCTTACCTCATTATTAGTATATGGCTAGAACTAAGATGCCATTTTGATGCTAAACTACGTGCTTCCGGTTGATCGATACTCGTTCGCGTGCGCAGGCGTCACAACAGTCACAGCTATAGCACCTCTACTTTGTATTGATGACCTTTGTTTAGAACATCGATTCCGTAAGCGTCATCGGCGATGACTCGCATCCGTATTTCTGCATCTCCCAGTGAATCGTTGACGTGCTAAAATAACCTATCGATCTAAATACTTAACAGCTCTGGGAAAAAAAACCCAACTAACTACCCTCAAAAATAAAACACACATACATTACAAATGACAATGAAAGAAATAATAAAATACGGGCTTTTGGTAATGATAATGAAAAAGATCATGAAATACGGGATTTTGGTAATGATAATGAGAACAAGAATTTGACAAAGCAAAAACAGATGTAGCACGTGGAAGTAAATCAACCGTAAATCAAGCTGATGGAGGACACACAGAACTGTACATTGAATTATTTGTATAATATAAAGTTCTCATGAAAATTGTCAAAGTTGGTAACAAACGGAGGAAACACAAACAGATACACACTATATAAGTATATATGGTCTTCGGCGCTCTGGCAGAAGGTTTGGTATAGCAGGCAACCATGATTTGTCAGTAGCTTGGTAATATATTGGGAGCCGCGATAGCTCAGTGGTTAGTGAACTGGACTACAAAGGACAAGAGGCAGAGTTCGATCCCAACCGACGGCTTCCGGGTTCACAAAGCCTTTAATGGGTACCGGATTTTTTCTGGGAAAGTTAAGCGGCACGGGCGTAATACCGACCACATTACCCCAAAGATCATGTGCCGAAGGTCTGTAAAATGTATGGTCACTAACACCATATTCCCTATACGCCAGTTGGCGTGATGGGGGCTCTTTACTTTATTTTTACTACTTTTGGTACTGTATCAGTGTATTATGTTGGATGCTGTTTATTCAGTAGCTTCTCTAGGGGCTCAATTTGCCAATATTGGATAGACAGACCCGAGCTCGGAATGAACAAGACGCATTTGTGGTGCCCGGTTACATTTTCTTTTTAATGCGCTTTTTTAACATCGACGTTTCCTCGAAAGTTTCTGTAACGTTTTTTTTTTTCATTTGTCATTGTTGTTCTCCATGTGCCGTACTTTCCCAGTTTCTTTCGCTGATAGAGAATTCACTCAAAAAAAAAAACCCTGCAAATATCTCTACGGCTCCGCACTGATCAACTCTTTGATCTATCCCTGTCACTAAATCACCATGCACTTAATGGTTTAGGAACATGATTCTTCTCCTTTCTACTCACGTTACCCAGTTGCATGTTTTGGTAGGCTACGTTGTGCATTTCGTTGGTACCAAGTTTAATGGGCCAGCAACGTTTGGTTTTTGTTCTGCTTATAAATCATGTGTACTCCAATAATGTATTCAAGCTGTCAGTGGTAACACAAATGTTATTTTGACAAATGTCGGATGACGATGTCAATTTAAAGGGCGTGTGTTTAAGTGTTGAGGTGTTTTCACTGTATAGCTATTGTGGTATATATGAGATACGATGTCGTGTTTAATGTTTGGTTGGCTGAGTAGAGTTTAATAGGACAGAAATGTTTAGTTGGTGATAGTTGAGTGTAGTAGGAGAGAAATGTTTAGTTGGTGATAGTTGAGTTTAGAAGGATAGAAATGTTTAGTTGGGGATAGTTGAGTTTAATAGGAGAGAAATGTTTAGTTGGGGATAGTTGAGTGTAGTAGGAGAGAAATGTTTAGTTGGTGATAGTTGAGTGTAGGAGAGAAATGTTTAGTTGGTGATAGTTGAGTGTAGTAGGAGAGAAATGTTTAGTTGGTGATAGTTGAGTGTAGTAGGAGAGAAATGTTTAGTTGGTGATAGTTGAGTGTAGTAGGAGAGAAATGTTTAGTTGGGGATAGTTGAGTTTTTAAAAAAAAGTAAAGTACCCCCGTCACGCCAAGTGGCGTATAGGGAATATGGTGTTAGTGACCATAAATTTTACAGACCTTCAGCACATGTTTTTTGGGGGTAATGTGGTCGGTATTACGCCCGTGCCGCTTTATTTTCTCAGAAAAAATCCGGTACCCATATAAGGCTGGGTTAACCCGGAAGCCGTCGGTTGGGATAGAACCCTACCTCTTGTCCTTTGTGGTCCAGTTCACTAACTACTGAGCTATCGTGGCTCCCGAAGTAGGGCAGAAATGTTTAGTTGGTGATAGTTGAGTTTTGTAGGAGAGAAATATTTAGTTGGTGATAGTTGAGTTTAGAAGGATAGAAATATTTAGTTGGTGATAGTTGCGTTTAGGAGGACATAAATGTTAAGTTGGTGACAGTTGAGTTTAGTAGGAGAGAAATGTTTAGTTGGTGATAGTTGAGTTCCATAAGAGAGAAATGTTTAGTTGGTGATAGTTGAGTTTAATAGGACAGAAATGTTTAGTTGGTGATAGTTGAGTTTAGTAGGACAGAAAAAGAGATAGAGGGAAGCAAAGAGAAAAAATAACAGACAGCTTAAGAGAATGGCTTGGCAGAAGGTCAACAACTGAAATGATAAATAGCTGCCGAGACCGACAGTTGTGGAGAGACATGATCACCTACGCCAGCATGTCCGGTACTTGATGACGATGATCACCAACTAAACATTTCTGTCTTATTAAACTCTACTCTAACCACCCAAACATTAAACATGACATCATATCTCATATATATCACATATGGTATACAGTGAAAACACTTCAACACTTAAACCACGCCCTATAAATTGACATCGTCATTTGACATTTGTCAAAATAACATTTGTGTTGCCATTCACAGTTTGGATACATTATTGGAGTACAAATGATTTAAAAAAACAGAACAAAAACCAAACATTGCTGGTCCATTAAACTTGGTACCAACGAAATGCATAACGTAACCCACCAAAAAAAAAAAAAACCCACCATAACTAATAACCACAACAGCATTACCAAGTAACGCTATAGAACAGTTGGCCAAACCACCTTGAAAATTTACGGTCGATTTAAACAAAAAAAAAAGAAAATCCCTTTAGAAATAAGCTTGGTCTAAGACATTTATGAACAACAAAGAATCAAAGAGTTTGAAGGCGGGGCACGATTTTTTTTTCTTTCCGAATAAAATATTCTGAAGGCTGAGCGAGAACTTTTGTTTTTGATAATTCACTTCACTCAATGCTGTACATGTTCTCCTGCAATTCTGTGAAGAGGTGGCAGCGGGATGGTTAAAGGGATCTGGGATCTTCACTGTATGACCCCTAGGTATCCTTTTTCCCAAATTATTTCTTCATTGGGGGACTGGTTGGTCTCGAGGCAAGACGCCGGCCTCGAGACAGAGAGGTTGTGGGTTCAAATCTCGGCTACACCGGTTGGGATTTTTATAATTTATCTCTGCGGCAACCACGTATGGTCTCAGCAGCGAGGCCCGACTTGAAACGTCAATTACTCATCAACGGAAAGAAAAATATGAGTACCTCCGAAGTCGGAGTTATCTGCCTGTGCGGCGAGGGAGGAACAGAATAGTCTACAGCGAAAAACAATAACTCTCAGTTTCCTGGAGGAAGAATACCCACAAGACCTATGGATCCGTGTGTACACAGATGGATCAGCACAGAATGCAGTAAAAAATGGGGGAGCAGGTGCATGTATAGAGTACCCAAATAACACTAGGGATATGAATAAAATAGCAACAGGGAAATATTGTCACAATTATGATGCAGAAATACAATCAATAAAGTTGGCAATAAAAAAACTGCTGAACAGTAATCTTACAAGGTCTGTGCTGCAAGGATGTCCACTCCCACCTTTACTCTATATTCTTGCTCTCTAAATCGTTAAGAGAATTAGAGAAGATCTACATATTAAAGGGATACTTATACCAGGAGTTTTTTTCACTGTCAATTAGTGTTCACAAAACAGTAATACTAAGTCAAGGCGACATCAAACTTCTATTCTCTTCTACCTTTTAGCTCCCAGTGGAGCATAGGTCTTCAACAAACACTTTCCAAGTCGTTCTGTTTTTTGCAATTCTTTTAAGATCATTCCATGTCTTCCCCATCATCTTCATCTCTGCTTCAATCTGTCTTCTCCAAGAATTCCTTGGTCTTCCTCTTTGTCTTTTCCCCTGGGGATTCCAAAAAAGGGCCTGTTGTGTAATACTCTCAGTTGGTTTCCGTAGTGTGTGTCCTATCCATCGCCATCGTCTTCGCTGTATTTCTTTATCCACTGGTATTTGACCGGTACATTTCCATAATTCCACGTTTGTGACTTTGTCCTGCCATTTCCATCCCTTTATTCTGCGCAAGCATCCATTAATGAAAGTCTGTACCTTCGTGATTGTCAATTTTGTTATTCTCCATGTTTCACAGCCATATAATAGAACCGACTTAACATTGGAGTTGAAAATTTGTATTTTTGTATTTAGCCTAATTTCTTTGGATTTCCATATGTTTCCCAGTGCAATGAAAGCTCCTCTTGCTTTTGATATCCTTATTTTGGTATCGTTTTCTGTTCCTCCCTCTTTATCTATATTACTGCCCAGATATATATAAGATTGTACGTCTAGTAGAGGTATTTCTCCTAGTTTTATTTGGTTATTGCCAACTGCATTAATTCTCATAATGTTGGTCTTATCTCTATTAATCTTTAGTCCTAGCTGTTGTGATCTCTCATCTAATATACTCATTTTATCTTGCATCTGTTGGTGGCTGTGTGATAGGAGAGCTATGTCATCAGCAAAGTCTAAATCATCAAGTTGTTTGGTCAGTGACCACTGGATCCCATTTCTGTTGTTTTGAGTTATTTTCATAATCCAACCTATGGCCAGTAGAAAGAGAAATGGAGACAGAAGGCATCCTTGCCTTACTCCTGTTCTTATTTCAAATGCTTCTGTAAGCTGTCCTTCATGCACCACACTACATTTTGTTCCTTCATACATTGTTTTTATCAGGTTAATAAACTTTATGGGGATTCCATAATGACTCAGCAACTTCCAAAGCATTCTTCTGTCTAAACTATCAAATGCCTTTTCGTAATCTATGAATCCAATATAAAGTGGGGATTTTAGTTCTAAACTTTGTTCAACTATTATACGTAGAGTAGTTGTTTGATCAGCACATGATCTGTTCTTCCTAAAACCTGCTTGTTCATCTCTCAAGTGTTTCTCTATAGCCTCTTTTAGTCTCTCCAGAATGATTCTGCCTAATATTTTTCCTGGCACTGATAGTAGCATAATTCCCCTATAATTTGTGCACTCCTGTAAACTTCCTTTCTTTGGTAGTTTGATCATATAACCTTCTCTCCAGTCTTTAGGTATTTCTTCCCTCTCCCAAATTTTATCCAATAGATTATGTAACATCTTGGTAGAGGTGATAATATCTGCTTTGATGGCTTCCGAAGGAATTTCATCTGGTCCTGTGGCTTTACCATCTTTTAACAGTTTGATGGCTTTCATTATTTCTTCTTTGCTTGGTTTTCCGCAGTTAACGTGTAATTCTTCTTCTGCTGGTAGTATATCTGGAGGATTATTTGAGCCAGGTCTGTTCAAAAGTTCTTCAAAGTGCTCCTTCCATCTCTCCATTTGTTCCTTTATATTACTAAGCAGATTTCCTTTCTTATCTTTGATAAAGGCGTTGATCTGTTTGTATTTTCCACCTAATTTCTTTGTGCTGTTGTACAGTTCTTTCATATTCCCTTTATTTGCTGCTTCTTCTGCCTCTTTAGCTAATTCATCTATATATTTCCTCTTATCCCTTTTAATGCATCTTCTCACTTCTTTGTTCACCTCTGTGTAAGCTTCCTGTGTCTTGGCTTTATTACTTCTTGTTTTGCTTTTATTTATGTCTGCTTTCTTGTTCTTTCTTTCTTTAATTTTATCCAGGGTCTCTGCTGTCATCCATGCCTTATTCTGGCGTTCTCTTTTCCCCAGTGTTTCTTCGCATGTCTCTTTCCATATATTTTTTACCTGTTTCCAATGATCTTCTATATTTATTGTATTTTCTAGTTGTTGGAGGACTTGGTATTTGTTTGATATTGTGACTGCGAATTTATCTTTAATTCCTTGTTCTTTAAGAAACCCTACATTGAAATACGTTCTGCCCTTATTCGTTGTAGTATACCTTTTTAATTTAATTTTAAGTTTGGCTAACAGAAGATGATGATCAGAAGCTATATCTGCCCCTCTATATACTTTTACATCCTGTAAGGATGACTTAAACTTATTATTAAAATAATTATTATAATAAACTTCTATTAATCACTCTAAAAGATTGTCCACTTGAATTAGTTCAGAAATTCACGTATCTTGAATCCACAATTATGCAAACAACTTCTCTTGGTGATGAAATAAACAGCCGAATTGGTAAGGCAGCTACGACTTTCGGCAAACTCACAGAAAGGGCCTGGGACAACACGAAACTAACACTGAAGACTAAACTCTTAATATATCAAACGTGTGTGCTTAGCATATAATATTATATGGATCTGAAACCTGGACAACATACTCAAACCAGGAAAAAAGACTAAATGTCTTCCACATGCGATGTCTCCGCAGAATAATGCACATCAAATGACAGGACAAAATAACCAACTAAACTGTCCTGCAACGTGCTAAGACTCCAACAATCATGACGATGCTCAGATGTCGAAGACCAAGATGGCTGGGGCACATCCAGCGAATTGAAGAAAAGCTCATCCCCAGGCAAATACTATATGGTGAACTAACATACGGAAAAAGACAAATCGGCAGACCTAAACTACGATATAGACATATCTGTAAATCATCTCTGAATCACTTCTCCATATGTGAAAATGACTGGGAACATCTGGCAAGTGATCGCACATCATGGAGAGGATGTGTAAGGAATGGTATAACATTATTTGAGACTGTGCTAAGGCAAAACTTAGAAGAGAAAAGACTCATGAAAAAGGGTGGAAAACCCTGTGGATCAGTGGGCCTGACTTGTTCATTCTGTGGCCGTGTGTGTTTGTCAAACATTGGTAGAATTAGCCACGAGAGAAGCTGTTCGACAAAAACAAAACCTCAAAAAATACACAATAGCCTCCACTAGACCGTCTGACTAGACGAGAAGGGTCTTAACAATAATACCAGGAGTGGGAGAGAAGAAAGTGATAGCATGTGTGGATGGTACCGTTTTCACCGTGTAATTATAGATCAATACAAAATATGTTAGATACTTTCAACTCATACAGCACACATAGTGGGTCACAAATAAGTCCAGAAATCGCAAATTGTGGAGACCAGGAAATGGGACGATGAAAGGGATTTTCCTTTTCAATTAACACAAATAAGTTCAACTACAATTTACTGGATAACTTACACATCCACGATGGAAGTTGGGCAGAGATGTAGAAGAAATAAATCAAATAAAAAGCAGGCTCGAAAGTACGGTTATAAAACAAACAGAAGTTTATGCAGGAGCTTAGTGTTCCACTGAAGGCAGAGACTGTCACTAAATATGGATACCCATACCATACTTACTCTACTCGAAGCATGATGGGATTATTTATTCTGTCTTTTTATGCTAATACCCAATCTTGTACACCGTCATTTGTTTGTCTACTCGTCTTGAATCTACCTCTATAGAACGGCATTCACAGCAGTTCATGTCTCGTTATGTGCCCATATACATCACTTCTCTAATCGTTCTGCCGTGTTATGTCTCTTGTTCTGCTCATAGTTTCTGTTCCCAACTCCTACTGTATACATAATTGGTTCCCAAACTTTGGACACTTGTGGGTCCCATTCCCTGCTGATATATGCCATTCATGCACTCATGGCAGTTACCTTCGCATCAGTCCAGCAAACTCCTATTCCTCTGATAGGAAATATAAGATGATAAATGTCCACACAATTAACAGTCCTTTAGAGACTCGCTACGCGCATTAAAAAAATATTAAGCCTATGTAGATGTCATTTTATGATTTCTAATCACTGAAGAGGTATACGATCATATCTCTGAGCTCACGCTCTTGCCAAAGTTTGATGGCGTCCGTAGGAGCCGCGTCACACATGTGTATACACTGATGTGGCAGCACTAGTATACACCAAATATATGTTTTACTATCAAGTGATTTTTTAAAAATCTTATCTTATCTTACGATTAAACAGATATTTTAGGCATATCATAGACAAAATGGAAAGAATGTGTGTACATACAGGATGAGTAATATACATTTATATATATTCAGGCAACACAATAGAACGTCAAAGAGGTGTAAGAATAATAATAAAAAGAGAGCTATTCAAATATACAAGTACCCACTGACATACAATGATAGGATTATACAACCTCAAAATTAAAGCAAAACCACTGGGTATAGCAATAATACAGACATACACATCTACTCAAGAACATACAATAAGGATATAATCAGTAGATGGAAAAAATATATAACCTAATTATTGTATGAGGAAAGAGAAAAGAAACCAATTACAAAATGAAAGCCATGCTATGTAATCTTCAAATCTGTAGTGGGAAAAGCTAGACAAACAATGAACAAGGAAAAAGCTAGACAAACAATGAACAAGGAAAACGCTAGACAATGAACAAGGAAAACGCTAGACAAACAATGAACAAGGAAAAAGCTGCAGGATCTGACAACATACAGATAGAGATGATGCAGGCACTAGAAGATTGTGGCATTATTGATATGGTCACAGACATATACAACGACATATACCATACAGGATATATACCAAATGAATTAAAAACATCAACTTGTGTATGACATTGCGTAAAAAGAATGGTGAAGCTTAATGAGCCATGTAACTAAAATCTTGCTAAAAGGCATGCAAGGAAGAATTAAGAAGAAACAAATCAATATGGAATTAGAAGAACAATTTGAATTTAGGAGACACGGGTGGACAAAAGAAGCAATATTCGGCATGAGGACATTAATCGAAAAGTACAAAGAAGTAACAAGCCAATAAATGCCAGCGTTAATAGACTACAACAAAGCTTTTGATATAATGTACACCATAAACAACTTATAGACTGCCTAATGGATATATAGATGTATCCCATCACCTACTTTCTTCTATCTATACATTGAGCAAATCTTTAAAAATATATCACAGATGACAGGCTTGTACATTCATGGAAAGATTTTTTTTTTGGAAAGACAAGATTGGTAGATAACGGGTAGGCCAAACAGTGGCAGTACAGGGGACACGATTAGTGGAGAACGAGGGCAAACAGTGGGAGAGCAGGGGACAAGATTAGTGGAGAACGAAGGCAAACAGTGGGAGTACAGGAGACAAGATTAGTGGAGAACGAGGGCAAACAGTGGGAGTACAGGAGACAAGATTAGTGGAGAACGAGGGCAAACAGTGAGAGTACAGGAGACTCGATTAGTGGAGAACGAAGGCAAACAGTGGGAGTACAGGAGACAAGATTAGTGGAGAACGAGGGCAAACAGTGGGAGTACAGGAGACAAGATTAGTGGAGAACGAGGGCAAACAGTGGGAGAGCAGGGGACACGATTAGTGGAGAACGAGGGCAAACAGTGGGAGAGCAGGGGACACGATTAGTGGAGAACGAGGGCAAACAGTGGGAGAGCAGGGGACACGATTAGTGGAGAACGAGGGCAAACAGTGGGAGAGCATGGGACACGATTAGTGGAGAACGAGGGCAAACAGTGGGAGAGCAGGGGACAAGATTAGTGGAGAACGAGGGCAAACAGTGGGAGAGCAGGGGACACGATTAGTGGTGAACGATGGCAAACAGTGGGAGAGCAGGGGGCAAGATTAGTGAAGAACGAGGGCAAACAGTGGGAGAGCAGGGGACACGATTAGTGGAAAACAAGGGCAAACAGTGGGAGAGCAGGGGACACGATTAGTGGAGAATGAGGGCAAACAGTGGGAGAGCAGGGGACACGATTAGTGGAGAACGAGGGCAAACAGTGGGAGAGCAGGGGACACGATTAGTGGAGAACGAGGGCAAACAGTGGGAGAGCAGGGGACAAGATTAGTGGAGAACGAGGGCAAACAGTGGGAGAGCAGGGGACAAGATTAGTGGAGAACGAGGGCAAACAGTGGAAGAGCAGGGGACAAGATTAGTGGAGAACGAGGGCAAACAGTGGGAGTACAGGAGACACGATTAGTGGAGAACGAGGGCAAACAGTGGGAGTACAGGAGACACGATTAGTGGAGAACGGGGGCAAACAGTGGGAGTACAGGAGACAAGATTAGTGGAGAACGAGGGCAAACAGTGGGAGAGCAGGGGACAAGATTAGTGGAGAACCAGGGCAAACGTTGGGAGTACAGGGGACAAGATTAGTGGAGAGCGAGGGAAAACGTTGGGAGTAGAATAGACACGATTAGTGGAGAACGAGGGCAAACAGTGGGAGAGCAGGGGACAAGATTAGTGGAGAACGAGGGCAAACGTTGGGAGTACAGGGGACACGATTAGTGGAGAACGAGGGCAAACATTGGGAGTAGAGTAGACACGATTAGTGGAGAACGAGGGCAAACAGTGGGAGAGCAGGGGACAAGATTAGTGGAGAACGAGGGCAAACGTTGGGAGTACAGGGGACAAGATTAGTAGAGAACGAGGGCAAACAGTGGGAGAGCAGGGGACAAGATTAGTAAAGAACGAGGGCAAACAGTGGGAGAGCAGGGGACAAGATTAGTGGAGAACGAGGGCAAACATTGGGAGTACAGGAGACAAGATTAGTGGAGAACGAGGAGGGCTAACGGTGGGAGTACAGGAGACAAGATTAGTGGAGAACGAGGGCAAACAGTGGGAGTACAGGAGACACGATTAGTGGAGAACGAGGGCAAACAGTGGGAGTACAGGAGACACGATTAGTGGAGAACGAGGGCAAACAGTGGGAGTACATGAGACACGATTAGTGGAGAGCGAGGAGGGCTAACGGTGGGAGTACAGGAGACAAGATTAGTGGAGAACGAGAACAAACAGTGGGACAGCATGGGACAAAATTAGTGGAGACCGAGGGCAAACAGTGGGAGAGCATGGGACAAGATTAGTGGAGAACGAGGAGGGCTAACGGTGGGAGTACAGGAGACAAGATTAGTGGAGAATGAGAGCAAACAGTGGAAGTATATACAAGACTGGGCGGGGGGACGAGGTAAGCAAACAGTGGGAGAACAGGAGAAAAGACTGGTGGGGAACGAGATGAGCAAACAGTGGGAGAAAAGGAGACAAGATTAGTGAAGTACGAGGGCAAACAGTGGGAGAACAGGAGACAAGATAATGGAGAACGAGGGCAAGCAGTGGAAGAACATGTGACAAGATTAGTGGAGAACGGGGAGGGCAAACAGTGGGAGTACAGAAGGCAAGATTAGTGAAGAACGAGTGCAGACAGTGGGAGTATAGGAGACAAGATTAGTGGAGACAGGGCAAACAGTGGGAGTACAGGAGACAATATTAGTGGAGACCGAGGGTAAACAGTGGGAGTACAGGAGACAAGATTAGTGGACAACGAGGAGGGCAAACAGTGGGAGAAAAGGAGACAAGATTAGTGGAGAACGAGGGCAAACAGTGGGAGTACAGGAGACAAGATTAGTGGAGAACGAGGAGGGCAAACAGTGGGAGAAAAGTAGACAAGATTAGTGGAGAACAAGGAGGCCAAACACTGGGAGTACATGAGACAAGACTGACAGGGAACGAGCAGAGCTAACAGTGGGAGAACAGGAAACAAAATTAGTGGAGAACGAGGGCAAACAGTGGGAGAGCAGGAGACAAGATTAGTGAAGAACGAGGAGGGCAAACAGTGGGAGTATAGGAGACAAGATTAGTGGAGAACGAGGGCAAACAGTGGGAGTACAGGAGACAAGATTAGTGGAGAATAAGATCTACACAGATGGACAAACTGGAACTTCAGCGATGGTTTATGTAACGCTCTAGAATTGTCAGTATAAATGACGCCACTAACCATTTAACCCCACCCCCCCCTCCTTCCCCATCAACAAAGGGTCACTACTGACTTCCCATCCCGACACGGGATGCATTAAAATAATAACTGAGCACAGAGATAGAGAAATGTGTCGATAAGCCTTTCCTTTTATTAGTGCTTGGCAATTGCTGATTGTTAACGAAGTTTACGGAGAGAGTGCCTTGTGATGTTAAAATTGTGGAACGGTTGGGATAATAACCGTGTTTATCACAATGTATGTCTTGATAGGACATAAGGAGTCAGACAAGGCTGTGTTCTGTCACCGGACTTGTTTTCACTTTACAGCGAATATATTATGAGATCAATAGTAGACAAAAAAGGAATTGAAGTCAACGGTCACAACATAAATAATTTGCGATATGCGGATGACACAGTCTTAATAGCAGAGACAGAGAACGAACTACAAGAAATGATAGACATAATAGTAGAAGAAAGGTCTCAGTCTGAATAGTAAGAAAACAGAAGTAATGGTTATATCGAAGAAACAATCATCACCAGCATGCAGCATAAAAATAAACGAGACAAATCTAAAACAAGTGCAACGTTTCAAATACTTGGGCACAATAATTACATCAGATGGTAGATGCACCACAGAAATAAAAAGCAGAATAGCTCAGGCCAAAATAGCATTTAAGAAAATGAAAAATATCTTATGCAACAAATCTATGTCAATAAAAATGAGAAAGAGAGTTCATCAGTGCTATATAGAACCAATTCTGACCTATGGAAGCGAATCATGGACAGTAGACAAACAAATGAAAAGACGGTTAGAGGCCACAGAGATGGGATGTCTCAGAAGAATGTTGAAAGTTCCCTGGACAGATAAAAAGACCAATGAAGAAGTTCTCAAAGAGGCCAACACAAAAAGGGAGCTCTTAAAAAACATCAGAAAGAAGCAATCAACATTTTTTGGGCACATCATGAGAAGAGGAAAGTTGGAATGCTTGGTTACAACTGGCAAAATAAAAGGAAAGAGAGATCGCAGACGACAAAGGGAGAAAATACTGGATAGCTTGGTGTCATGGCATGGAAAACAGTCAACAACAGAACTGATACGATGCACTGTAGATAGAAGATTGTGGAGGGACATGATCGCCTACGCCAACCGGCAGGGTACAAGATGATGATGATGTCTTGATAGAGAACATAACAGAAAACTGAAGCCTTGGAAGTGTACATTTGTAGAAGAATATGCAGAATTGGATGGAAAGAAAAGAGAACAAATGATGCAATTTTAAAACAACTAAAAATTAAAAGAGAACTACTAAACACACCATGAAAAAAGTATAGAAAACCCTGTGGATCAGTGAGACTGACTTGTTCATTCTGTAGCCATGTGAGTTTGTCAAACATTGGTAGAAATAGCCATGAGAGAAGCTGTTCGACAAAAACAAAACCTCAAAAATGCACAATAGTCTCCACTAGACCGTCTGAACAGACGAAAAGGGCCATATACTGTATCTTCTTCTACCTTTCAACTCCCTGTGGAGCATAGGTCTTCAACAAACACTTTACAAGTCGTTCTGTTTCTTGCCATTCTTTTAAGATCATTCCATGTCTTCCCCATCATCTTCATCTCTGCTTCTGTCTGTCTTCTCCAAGAATTTCTTGGTCTTCCTCTTTGTCTTTTCCAATGGGGATTCCAAAAAATGGCCTGTTGTGTAATACTCTCAGTTGGCTTCCGCAGTGTGTGTCCTTTCCAGCGCCATCGTCTTCGTTGTATCTCTTTATCCACTTGTATTTGACTGGTACATTTCCATAATTCTTTGTTAGTGATTTTGTCCTGCAATTTCCATCCTTTTATTCTGCGTAAGCATCCATTAATCTCTCTCTCTCTCTCTGCGTTCAGGACTCAATCAGAGTAATGACTCCAGACTCTCATATGAAGTCAGCTGTCAGGCTAAGTGTGTTGATCGCCCCCACAGACAGAACATCATAATTAGAGTCTGTCAGATCCACTCTGACTGAACACCCGTTAATACGTTGCACTGTGTTCTGCGCCAGTGGCCCAGTGCATCCGATTTCAGCCAGCATTTTATTCGGGTTTGCTTTCCCTAGCCTTTGATTGTCCCCAATCTTCCTGCAAGGCAGCAGATGATCTTTTCTGTAGGGGGATTCTGCCCTTAGATGGTAGGCCCTCCCAGGTTTACGAGCACCATCTGCCCGAGTCACTAGAGGTGACTAACACAGACAGGGACACACAAAGATGTGAGATATGACTAACACAGACATACACACACAAAGATGTGAGATGTGACTAACACAGACATACACACACAAAGATATGACACATGACTAACACAGATACACACCAAGATATATGACACATGACTAACATAAACATGCACATAAAGATATGAGATATAAATGACATTGACATGCACACACAAAGATATGACACATGCCTAACATAGACATGCACACAAAGATAAGAGATATGACTAACATAGATATGCACACACAAAGATATGAGATGGGACTAACATAGCCATGCACACACAAGGATATGAGATGTGACAAACACAGACAATGACACACAAAGATATGAGATATGACTAACATAAACATGCACACAAAGATATGAGATATCACTAACCCAGACATGCACACACAAAGATATGACATATGACTAACACTGGTACACACTAAGATATGAGATAGAACATTTTTATTTTTGTATTTAACCTAATTTCTTTGGACTTCCATATGTTTCCAAGTGCAAAAAAGCTTCTTGCTTTTGATATCCTTATTTTGGTATCATTTTCTATTCCTCCCTCTTTATCTATATTACTGCCCAGATATATGTAAGATTGTACGTCTAGTAGAGGTATTTCTCCTAATTTTATTTGGTTATTGTCAACTGCATTAATTCTCATAAAGTTGTAAAGGGCCATATATACTAAACACAATTAAAACAAGACAAATGGAATTTTGGGGGCATGTTAAAAGACACAACAGCCTACTAATAGTAATCTTGGAAGTGAAAATACAAGGTGATAGAGGCAGAGGCATACCAAGACTAACATGGACTAGTAACATCAAAAGATGGACAAGACAGCATATGACAACCTGCACCATCAAAGCCAGAGGCAGAGGCATACAAAGACTAACATGGACTAGTAACATCAAAAGATAGACAAGACAGCCTATGACAATCTGCAACATCAAAGCCAGAGGCAGAGGCATACCAAGACTAACATGGACGAGTAACATCAAAAGATGGACAAGACAGCATATGACAACCTGCACCATCAAAGCAAGAGGCAGAGGCATACCAAGACTAACATGGACTAGTAACATCAAAGGATGGACAAGACAGCCTATGACAACCTGCACCATCAAAGCAAGAGGCAGAGGCATACCAAGACTAACATGGACTAGTAACATCAAAAGATGGACAAGACAGCATATGACAACCTGCACCATCAAAGCCAGAGGCAGAGGCATACCAAGACTAACATGGACTAGTAACATCAAAAGATAGACAAGACAGCCTATGACAATCTGCAACATCAAAGCCAGAGGCAGAGGCATACCAAGACTAACATGGACGAGTAACATCAAAAGATGGACAAGACAGCATATGACAACCTGCACCATCAAAGCAAGAGGCAGAGGCATACCAAGACTAACATGGACTAGTAACATCAAAAGATAGACAAGACAGCCTATGACAATCTGCAACATCAAAGCCAGAGGCAGAGGCATACCAAGACTAACATGGACGAGTAACATCAAAAGATGGACAAGACAGCATATGACAACCTGCACCATCAAAGCAAGAGGCAGAGGCATACCAAGACTAACATGGACTAGTAACATCAAAAGATGGACAAGACAGCCTATGACAACCTGCACCATCAAAGCAAGAGGCAGAGGCATACCAAGACTAACATGGACTAGTAACATCAAAAGATGGACAAGACAGCATATGACAACCTGCACCATCAAAGCAAGAGGCAGAGGCATGCCAAGACTAACATGGTTGAGTAACATCAAAAGATGGACAAGACAACCTATGACAACCTGCACCATCAAAGCAAGAGGCAGAGGCATACCAAGACTAACATGGACTAGTAACATCAAAAGATGGACAAGACAGCATATGACAACCTGCACCATCAAAGCAAGAGGCAGAGGCATACCAAGACTAACATGGTCGAGTAACATCAAAAGATGGACAAGACAGCATATGACAACCTGCAACATCAAAGCCAGAGGCAGTGTCGATTGGCGCTCTATGGTAGCCAACTTCGATGAGGAGACGGCACTCGATGATGATGATGATGATAGAACAAAATCTGTTGGCAAATTGTGGTGACAAGCCAGTTCTAACCGCCTGCATACCTGCCAAATCATCATCCATACATTCGGTACAACGTATGGAGTAAGCCAACAAACATCTAACCAACCTAATTAAAAGTCTCCACATCAACAGCAGCTGCACAGTCAGAGCAGCTGCAGGTTACATGGACCACTTTGAAGTTAGATAAGGTATAAGACAGGGATACGTACTTCCCCCCCCCCCACCCCCCTTTTGTTTATTTCATACATGGACTATATATGCAGGTTATCCAACCGATCAGAGACCGAGGAGATCAATGAATTTCTAATCGGATACGATCAGCATTAATACATGGAAAACCTACAAGAAAACTTAAACAAACTCAACAGCACAGGTACAAAATACAACATGAAAATCAACAACAACAAACCACAAGTCATGAATATCGAAAAAGAGAAATAGAACATCAACATAACTATAGAAGGCAGGCAACTAAAACAAGTAGAGGAATTCAGATACCAAGGAAGTCTAATAACAAACGACAATTCACAAACAGCAGAAATGGACTCAAGATGCAACAAAGCTTGTCAAATCATTGGTCAGGTATCAACAATATTGTCCAACAAGGAAATAACGCTAGAGACAAAAATGCCACTCTACAACACTATCTTCATCCCAATGTTGTGCTACCAATGCCAGTCCTGTACCCTAGATGCAAGAACAATAAGAAAAATAGCCTCCACTGAGATGAAATCTGTAAGACGAATGACAGGAAACAGCCTGAAAGATCAGATCAGAAATGAAGAACTGAGAAAAAAAGCTAGGAATAACCCCCGCCATAGAATATATAAAGAAGCAACAGATAAAATGGTTTGGCCACGTGACAAGGCAGAAAGATCAAAACACAACACAACGAGCCTTCAATAAACGTTGTCAGAACACCAGACCAAAGGCCGACTACGAAAAAGATGGAATGACGAAATATTAGAAACACTAGGAAACATAACAGCAGCAGAGGCGAACAGAAGAGCAAAAGACTGCAAATTATGTCTCCCCACGATCCTGAAAGGCAAATGTGGAAGGAAAGAAGAGGAAGAAGATACGTTCGTCGGTGCCCATCCGTCCATTCTTCTAATCCATCCATCCAACATCTCACCACAAACTATCACAGCCAACATCTCACCACAAACTATCACACCCAACATCTCACCACAAACTACCACACCCAACATCTCACCCCACAAACTACCACACCCAACATCTCACACCACAAACTATCAGACTCAACATCTCACCCCACAAACTATCACAGCCAACATCTCGCCCCACAAACTACCACACCCAACATCTCACACCACAAACTACCACACCCAACATCTCACCACAAACTATCACACCCAACATCTCACCACAAATTACCACACCCAACATCTCACCCCACAAACTACCACACCCAACATCTCACACCACAAACTATCAGACTCAACATCTCACCCCACAAACTATCACACCCAACATCTCACCACAAACTATCATACCCAACATCTCACTACAAATTACCACTCCCAACATCCCACCACAAATTACCACTCCCAACATCTCACCACAGACTATCACACCCAACATCTCACCACAAATTACCACTTCCAACATCCCACCACAAATTACCACTCCCAACATCTCACCACATATTACCACACCCAACATCTCACCACAAATTACCACTCCCAACATCTCACCACAGACTATCACTCCCAACATCTCACCATAAATTACCACTCGTAACATCTCACCATAGACTATCACACCCAACATCTCACCACAAATTACCACACTCAACATCTCACCACAAATTACCACTCCCAACATCTCACCACAAATTACCACTCCCGACATCTCACCACAAATTACCACACCCAACATCTCACCACCTACCGATTGCCACCCTATAATACCGGCCCAGCAGCGATGACGTTTCCAACAGTGTTTGTTTTAAGTTCTATTTTGGCCAACCTGTTAAACAAATGATATAGACCAATCCAGTCATACCCAAAACATGTGCCCATTGATCTGATAACCTGACATCAAGTGGCCATGTTGCTTCCAATAGCGTGATCAACCACAAAGTGATGAATTTATTTATAATGTCCATTTATAGACGGGAAGAGCTGGGTACATTCATAGGCATGACTGCTGGTTATACAGAAGTAAATGAGAAGAAACACGAAAAAGGTAGAGAGAGAGAGGGAGAAGAGTGTGAAGAAAAGAAAAATAAAAAGGGGGTAATGTAACGGAACCAGCGGTTAACTCTAGATCCCGGATGTTGTTCGCCAAAATGATTTTTTCTTGCTTCCATTTCGCAGTTTTGCTGGAAAACCTTGAACTTGCCAATCTTAATGAGTGTGCAATGTCAGGGTTTTTTTTTTTTTAATATCATTAGACCTTATCATTTCCGAGAATTTCGTGACCTTTACCTTGTGAGTCTGTCTAAAGCGAACCAACAGATAATTCAGACGTGAATAGGCGTTATCGTTACGACACATATTACCATTGCTGGTGTATGCCGGGAGACTCACGACTGTACCGGAGGATAAAAGACCGCTTGGTCAAAGCAGTCGCCACGTCGGCCTTTCAACCAGCGAGACAGTGGATTTCGCCGCACGGCGAAACTTCTACCTTGTTTTTTTCCCCTCCAGGATTACTTTTAGTAGGCTGTTGTGTCCTTTTAACATGGCCCAAAAATCGCATTTGTCTTGTTTGAATTGTCTTTAGTAGTTCTCTTATCATTTTTAGTTGTTTTAAGCCTTCGTCGTTTGTTTTCTTTTCCTTCCATCCAATTCTATCTATTCTTCTATATATCCACATTTCAAAGGCTTCAATTCTGTTCTGTTTTCTTGTCTAATGTCCATGTTTCTGCACCATAAAGGAATGTTGAGAAGACATAACATTTTGCTATTCTTAGTTTTAGCCCTGGTGTTATTTGTTTTGATGTTAGTATGTTCTTCATGACATTAAAATTACTTTTTTGCCATTCCTATTATTTTGTTTATTTCAGTTTTATATTTTCCATCACTGGTTATAGTACGTTCAAGGTAGTTATAGTTCTGAACTGTCTCCAGGTTTATTCCTTCTATTTTGATATCCACTTGTGGGTTTTGAGTATTTTCTTTGTTTATGATCATAGTTGTAGTCTTTTTTTTATATTCATATCTAGTCCATATTTCTTGCTTGTCTTGTTTATTTCAAACCAGACAACTAAATGCTAATCAAAAACACGTGTACACAACACTTGTGAAGTTTGTGGATATTCTGCCCACCCAGGTGTTGAGCCAGTGTCACAATGTGCGATATCAGTTATCTGCCCCAAGACATCGTTGTTAAGGAAGCGTTCACTGCGTAGATTTCCTCGCCAAAAACTGCCGTTTTTCCCCACAAAACTTTTCGATCGTTCTAGTCATACATTTAAAGCAATGAGATCGTCACGTCTTGAGCAACTGTGTCTACACGGTGAGTTTCGGTCACGTGAGCTGCAGTCACCTCTTTCAGTTGCTCTAGCAGCACCCCAAGAGACAGAGAACACTTAACTATCAAGTATCAACAATTGTTTTCCTTGCCATCATCAAGTACTATCTAATAGGGGGCACCATCATTTGGAGAAACGCAGCTTCGTGCGAGACAACTTACGGTTGTTATGGATCGTTTTAGCAAGAATGTATATGACCTGAAACTGTCAACTTGGGGACTTGGTGGTCTAGAGGTAAAAATATCGATCTCTCAACAAGAAGGTCCGCAGTTCGAATCCAAAGTCGGTGGGCATTTTTCCCGTCAAATCCGTGGCTTCTTCGTGCCTTATTATCCTCAACTGGTCTCCAGTGAGATTAGATGTCCACTCCTTTCGGATAACCACGAAATACAGAAGGTCATATGTGCACCATGCACATGTTAAAGAATCCTTGGCAGTTAAAAGTCGAAAAGACTTGACCAAAAACGGCCGCTCCTCGGAAATCAATTTTGAATTTGGATTCTACTCAAGTCGTTTTCGGATATGTCGGGCCGAAAAGCACGGCTATCGCGGCTTGTAAAGTAGCGACACAATACACCCACTCACAACGGATGAGCGCTGATATATCAATAAAATCCAGAAACTGTAAAATACCTAAAACAATGTAAAATAAACATGAACGAGCACTGGTCTTTGGAGTTAATGAACTTGGCACTCAATCGCGGTAGCTAGAAGGTTGAATGGTGTTTACCTTCCCCCCCCCCCCTTTTTTTTTCCTCGTTAGAAAAAAAGTAAATTTAATAAACATGGCGGCGGATAAGTCAGAAGAAAATACAAAATATATGAAGATTAAATGTTACTGTAAATATGTTGGTCATCTCTTAAGTTGCAATACACAACCAACAACAAAATAACACTCTCACAACTCACGCAATAAAAATCTCACGGAATGCTACAACATGCAACTGGAGTATATTGTGATCTTTGACTCTTGTTAAGAAATGCAAAACGAAACGAGTTGGCCACGTCGATCATCTGGCCTAGACCATCCAGCAAAGAATTGAGAAATGATAGAAAAGGAGAGGTAAACTGAGAAAGAGATAGGAAGATAGCATCTAAGGTTGGGCAGATCTCGACTTCACAGTCAGAAGGAATGACTGAAGATACATGGAGAAAGATAACAAAGTCTGTCAGTAGCTCCCCAACGATCCCCTTGCTATGGACTGAGGGAGAACACAAATATATGTCCTTCGGCGACTTCCTTATACGATGACTTCCTATACGGTGACTTTGTCTTCCTATACGATGGCTTCCTACACGATGTCTTTCTATACGATGTTTTCCTATACGATGTCTTCCTACACGATGTCTTCCTACACGATGTCTTCCTACACGATGTCTTCCTACACGATGTCTTCCTATACGAAGATTTCCTACACGATGGCTTCCTACACGATGTCTTCCTATACGATGATTTCCTACACGATGTCTTCCTACACGATGTCTTTCTATACGATGGCTTCCTACACGATGTCTTTCTATACTATGTCTTATGTCTTCCTACACGATGACTTTCTACACGATGTCTTCCTACACGATGACTTCCTATACGATGACTTCCTACACGATGTCTTCCTACACGATGTCTTCCTACACGATGTCTTCCTACACGATGTCTTCCTACACGATGTCTTCCTATACGATGATTTCCTACACGATGTCTTTCTATACGATGGCTTCCTACACGATGTCTTTCTATACTATGTCTTATGTCTTCCTACACGATGACTTCCTACACGATGTCTTCCTACACGATGTCTTCCTACACGATGTCTTCCTACACAATGACTTCCTACACGATGACTTCCGACACGGTGACTTTGTCTTTTCTATACTATGTCTTCCTATACGATGGCTTCCTACACGATGTCTTTCTATACGATGTTTTCCTACACGATGTCTTCCTACACGATGTCTTCCTACACGATGTCTTATGTCTTCCTACACGATGACTTTCTACACGATGTCTTCCTATACGATGACTTCCTACACGATGTCTTCCTACACGATGTCTTCCTACACGATGTCTTCCTACACGATGTCTTCCTATATGATGTCTTCCTACACGATGACTTCCTACACAATGACTTCCTACACGATGTCTTCCTACACGATGTCTTCCTACACGATGTCTTCCTACACGATGTCTTCCTACACGATGTCTTCCTACACGATGTCTTCCTATATGATGTCTTCCTACACGATGTCTTCCTACACGATGACTTCCTACACGATGACTTCCTACACGATGACTTCCTACACGATGACTTCCTACACTATGTCTTCCTATATGATATCTTCCTACACGATGTCTTCCTACACGATGACTTCCTACACAATGACTTCCTACACGATGTCTTCCTACACGATGACTTCCTACACGATGTCTTCCTACACGATGACTTCCTATACGATGACTTCCTACACGATGTCTTCCTACACGATGTCTTCCTACACGATGTCTTCCTACACGATGACTTCCTATATGATGACTTCCTACACGATGTCTTCCTATACGATGACTTCCTATACGATGACTTCCTATACGATGACTTCCTACACGATAGGGAACAGCACAGGATGACCATCTATAGTATAACAGTCCGGCACTGTATTGACGTGCCGTTTCTCTCACGGCTGATCTTATTAAAGTTAGAATGACAGGTCCGGCTGTAAAATGAACAAGACAGTTTTATATCGAAAAGTCCCGCCTCTTTCTCTTGCGTTTTTTTCTTCTAACCGGGACTTACTTCCATTTCCAAATGGTATTATGCCGCTTTTATATATCTTCATCATACACTACGAACATGTGCAAGCATTTCTTAGTTTTCATTATTGCTTGCTTGCGTTTGCCCGATGTCTTAAGGAGTGTACCTCGTCATCATCCGCCCTTAAATGGACGTTAAGTAGGCGTGTCTGCGTTGTGTTGTGGTTTACAGTATAATTGTGATATTTGCGCCTTTCGGCCCAACACATCCGACTTCAGCACGACATTTTTGAGTACCGGGTTGTCTTCCCTCTTCGATCCCTACTCGCTTGGCCAGACTAGACAGGTTAGTCTGTTACTAGAGGCACCACGGAGAGGTGGAGCAGGGTCTGGATGGTTCTGGTTCACCGAACCTGGCGCAAGCCATCAGCTGTGAATCACTGACAACCTCCAGCTCTGGTGCTGGGAGGCGCGCCTTCGCCTCCGTTTTCATTATTATTAATGGAGCATTCACTCAGAGACATCTTGCACACCATTATGGTTCAACTTTGGTCATCAGCCTGATGAAACCAACCAAGTTAGATGTGTGAGAGATGGACCTGATGAAACCCACAAAGTTAGATGTGCCAGAGATGGACCTGATGAAAACAACCAAGTTAGATGTGTGAGAGATGGACCTGATGAAACCAACCAAGTTAGATGTGTGAGAGATGAACCTGATGAAACCAACCAAGTTAGATGTGTGAGAGATGGACCTGATGAAACCAACCAAGTTAGATGTGTGAGAGATGGACCTGATGAAACCCACCAAGTTAGATCTATGAGAGATGAACCTGATGAAACCCACAAAGTTAGATGTGCCAGAGATGAACCTGATGAAAACAACCAAGTTAGATGTGTGAGAGATGGACTGATGAAACCCAGCAAGCTAGATGTGAGAGAGATGGACCTGATTAATCCCACAAAGTTAGATGTGCGAGAGATGGACCTGATGAAACCCACAAAGTTAGATGTGTGAGAGATGGACCTGATGAAACCCACCAAGTTAGACCTATGAGTGATGAAACTGATGAAACCCGCAAAGTTAGATGTGTGAGAGATGGACCTGATGAAACCCACCAAGTTAGACCTATGAGTGATGGACCTGATGAAACCTTTAAAACCAGATTCCGGTTTCGGGGTTTGACGTGAGGCCAACAACCTGAGCCTGCGATTCAACTAGCGGGTGACAATAGACAAGATAGACTTCTTCATTACATAATCTCGCTGAAAAACAACACTTGAATCCCATGCTCCCAACAAGCTCCACTATAATCAAGATAGCCATATGTCGCAAGCTTCTCTATAATCTATAACTGAGGGGTCTAGGTAGGCTAGTTGGGAAAACCACTCGACTGGGTTTAGAAAATAGCACACGACATTCGGACAACCCGTGTTCGATTCCTGCTGGAAGCAGTGTCAGTTGAACTTGTGTTTGAAAAAAAAACCCCGTGGTCGACCCAGCCGCTAGCAGAATTGGGTACCAGGATATTGCTCTGGGAAGGTGAGGAGTGTCGCCTCGCATCGTGAGTTTAGATGATTGAAGCGACACTATCCAGAAGTCTCTGAACAATTCTGGATAGGCGGCCGAACACATATGGATGAAAACTCGTGTGCTAAGACGCCGATTCAAGTCTCGTACTTGACCTTTATCTACAATCAAGAATAGAAGATAGACATTATGTCGGTCACGGAATGAGAAGAAATAATACGAGAATCACAAAAGAGGATAAAAAGAAGAAGAAAAAATAAAGGCCGATTTCAAGAGACATTACGTAGAACACTATAAGAGAGGCAAGGACAGCAGACTTCAGCTCCCTTACTGAGATTGAGAAGAACGCCAGAAAACATTGGTGTACATGGGAACTGCAGCGCCAAAGTCAACTATAAAACGTGTATTCAATATCTCAACTATAAAACGTGTACTCAATATCTCAACTATAAAACGTGTACTCAATATCTCAACTATAAAACGTGTACTCAATATCTCATCTATAAAAAGTGTACTCAATATCTCAACTATAAAACGTGTACTCATTATCTGAGCTATGAAACGTGTACTCATTATCTGAGCTATAAAACGTGTATTCATTATCTGAGCAATAAAACGTGTACTCATTATCTGAGCTATAAAACGTGCACTCATTATCTGAGCTATGAAACATGTACTCATTATCTGAGCTATAAAACGTGTACTCATTATCTGAGCTATAAAACGTGTACTCATTATCTGAGCTATAAAACTTGTACTCAACAGCTGATATGATGGATAGAAGACATTATCCTGACTTCATAACAAAAGTCAATTAACAAAGCTCTCGTCTAGTTGACTCTTTTGTTTACAAGTTAAACCTTGTCTCACACGAAGTAAATGTCAACATGTCTCAAATGTGTACAACTTGATATCATAAGTGGTCACTTGTGCCACCCTTCAGACTCTTATCAGAAAATAAGCCCAACTTATACTAGTGAAGTAGACAATAGTGAAGTAAAGACTTTCACTTCTATGTATTTGATCATTAGAAAGATCTGAACAAGCTTCAACTAGACATCTGTGAAACGACCACTCTCAATTAAAGTCTCTTGTTCTTCAATTAAAGACTAGTAAGTAAAAGTTCCCTCCCCTGCCTTGCTATGTGTATGGGGGAAAATGGTGTTAGTGACCATATTTTTCCATAACCATTTTTGGGTAATGTGGTCGTTAAAACGCCAGGCCGCCTTTATTTCCTAGAAAATTCTCTGGTACCTATTTTCAGAGGCTGGGTAAACCACAGAGTCATGACCGTCTGAAAACAATATGCCACATCTGGGGATGGAACCCGGACCATTCTGACCAGGAAGTGAACACACTAACCACTCAGCTATTGAGGTTATTGAAGTCTAACTTCATTCTTAATCCATTTGAATTTATGATTACAGTAAGATTATCTCTCCTTCTCCTTCAATCTTCCTTGCAGGAAGATTGGGGACAATCAAAGGCTAAGGAAAGCAAACCTGAATAAAATGCTGGCTGAAATCGGATGCACTGGGCCACTGCCGCAGAACACAGTGCAACGTTTTAACGGGTGTTCAAACAGAGTGGATCTGGCAGACTCTAATTGTGATGTTCTGTCTGTGGGGGCAATCAACACAATTAACCTGACAGCTGACTTCATGTGAGAGTCTGGAATCCTACTCTGATTGAGTCCTGACCGCAGAGAGAGAGAGAGATTATCTCTCAATCTTTCTCTCTCTATCTGCAAGTATACTACAATATAGAACTCTATTTATTACAGTACAGTGTACTGAGGTTTTTGTGTGAAGATTTTTTATGTCTTTTTCTTTGTTGTTACCATTACCTCTGTCTTTTTGCTATTAAGGCTGAGTCCTTTATTTTTGCTTTCTTTCACTATAATGTCCAACATTTCTTGTAACTCATTTTCACTCTTAGCGATTAAGACTGTATCATCAGCATACCTTAGATTATTTATATTATGACCTCCAATTGTTGTTCCAGGCATGTTTCTTATGGATCTTAAAATAATCTCACTATAAATATTAAACAAATCTGGTGACAGCACACAACCTTGTCTAACACCCTGTTTTATTTGTTGAAACATTCCCACTTGGTTTCCAGTTCTTATGGCCGCTGTTTGTTGCCAGTACATGTTCTTTATTATTCTTAGATCTTTGCTGTCTATGTTTATGCTTTCTAAAATTTTGATTATTTCTCGGTGCTTTACTTTGTCAAATGCCTTGGTGTAATCTATGAACCATAGGTATAGATCTGTGGTCACCTCTACGGCTCTTTCTACTAAAGGTCTTATTATATAAATGGCATTGCTTGTTCCTTTATCTCTAACAAAACCACACTGTTCATCGCTAATTTCTGGACTGATTTTGTTTCGCACTCTTCGCATGATGATTCTTAGTAATATCTTAGTCATGACTCATAAGGCTTACTGTGCGATGATCATCACATTCAATCGCACCCAATTAAGACAAGACAAATGACATTTTGGGGCATGTTAAAAGACACAACAGCCTACTAAAAGTAATATTGGAAGGGAAAATACAAGGTAAAACAGGCAGAGGCAGACCAAGACTAACATGGGTAACATCAAAAGATGGACAAGTCAATCTATGACAGCCTGCACCATCAAAGCAAGAAACAGAGTTGAATGGCGATCCATGGTAGCCAACCTTCGTTGCGGAGACGGCACTCAATGATGATTCTATATAAGTCAACAACTCCATAACAGCAGTTACATGACAAAGAAAAAATACACAACAAAAATATACTTCCATACTATCAAACTAATACTAAGTTACCCTCTGTGAATCTCCATTTTAAAAAAAAGTAGAGATCACATAAATGACAATGATGAAGGTTATCATTGAGCTGACATGAAAATAGATGCCGCTGGATGATAACGGAAGATCTAAGTGTAGACCATGAAAGCAGACTAGGTTTAAGAATGTAAGAAATATGAACAAAGTGAGAAAACTGATGTAGAAAGCAAAAGAAATAAGAGCTGCAGTATTAATATGCCAAAAATGTCACCAGCAGAATAAGAAAATCTGATACACAATTATCTACCCTGGAAGAAAAGATGGACAACATAGTAAAGATATTGTGATGGATGGACAACATAGTAAAGATATTGTAATGGATGGACAGCATAGTAAAGATATTGTGATGGATGGACAACATAGTAAAGATATTGTGATGGATGGACAACATAGTAAAACTATTGTGATGGATGGACAACATAGTAAAGTTACTGTGATGGACAACATAGTAAAGATATTGTGATGGATGGACAACACAGTAAAGATATTGTGATGGACAACATAGTAAAGATATTGTGATGGATGGACAACATAGTAAAACTATTGTGATGGATGGATAACATAGTAAAGTTACTGTGATGGACAACATAGTAAAGATATTGTGATGGATGGACAACACAGTAAAGATATTGTGATGGATGGACAGCATAGTAAAGATATTGTGATGGACAACATAGTAAAGATATTGTGATGGACAACATAGCAAAGATATTGTGATGGACAACATAGTAAAGATATTGTGATGGATGGACAACATAGCAAAGATATTTTGATGGACAACATCATAAAGATATTGTGATGGACAGCATAATAAAGATATTGTGATGGATGGACAACATAGTAAAGATATTGTGATGGACAACATAGTAAAGATATTGTGATGGACAACATAGCAAAGATATTGTGATGGACAACATAGCAAAGATATTGTGATGGACAACATAGCAAAGATATTGTGATGGACAACATAGCAAAGATATTGTGATGGACAACATAGCAAAGATATTGTGATGGACAACAGAACTGACTCAGTCTATAAGGAGATCTAACTGTTCAAGTGTGATCAGTTAACACACACAAGGAGAAAATAAGGAAATGAGAAGCTGGAAAAGAAATTAAAATAAAGTAATAGTCTTCTTCTTTCCCTCCTCATTTGCCTTTCAGCGTCGAGGAGCGATATAATTTGCGGTCTTTTGCTCTTCTGTTCGCCTCTGCTGCTGTTTCCTAAAGTTTCTAATATTCCATCCATCCATCTTTTTCGTGGTTAGCCTTGGGTCTGATGTTCTCACAATGTTTATTGAAGGCTTGTTGTGTTGTGCTTTGATCTTTCTGCCTTGTCACGGTGGCCTAACCATTTTATCTGTTGTTTCTTTATATATTCTATGGCGGGGGTTATTCTTAGCTTTTTTCTCAGTTCTTTATTTCTGATCTGATCTCTCAGACTGTTTCCTGTCATTCGCCTTACAGATTTCATCTCAGTGGAGGCTATTTTTCTTATTGTTCTTGCATATAGGGTCCAGAACTTGCACTGGTAGCACAACGTTGGAATGAAGATTGTATTGTAGAGTACCCTTTTTGCCTCTAGAGATATTTCCTTGTTGGACAATAGTGGTGATAGCTGTCCAATGATTTGACAAGCTTTGTTGCATCTTGAGTCTATCTTTGCTGTTTGTGAATTGTCATTTTTCACTAGACTTCCTAGGTATTTAAATTCCTCTACTTGTTTTAGTTGTTTGTAGTTATGCTGATGTTCTGTTTCTCTTTGCAATATTCATTACTTCTGTTTTGTTGATGTTGATTTTCATGTTGTATTTTGTGTCTGTGCTGTTGAGTCTATTTAAGTGTTCTTGTAGGTCTATTGTTTCATGTATTAGTGCCTGATCGTCTGCAAATAAAAGCTCGTTGATCTCCTCTGTCTCTGATGAGAAGGCCAACTTGCATATATAGCCCATGTATGTAATAAACAGAAGTGGGGATAGTATGCTCCCCTGTCTTACACCTGATCTAATTTCGAAGTGGCCTGTGTAGCCTGCTGCTGTTCTGATTGTGCAGCTGCTGTTGATGTAGAGACTTTTAATTAGGTTGGTTAGATGTTGGCTTACTCTGTATGTTGTTAGTATCTCCCACAGTTTTTCTCTGTTTACTTGAATGCTTATTCCTGGTCAATGAAAGCTATGTACAAATTTGGATTGTGTTCTGTTGTCTTTTCTGCTAGCTATTTTGAGGTGAACAGATCATCAGTACATTCTCTGGGTTTTTTTTTAACCCTGTTTGAGAATCGCTTAACTGTAGTTCTATTATTGGTCTCAGCCGTTGTCCCACAACTTTAGTGCACAACTTTCCTATATAGTAATTTTTAAGTGGTAACTGAAGATACACCTTTCCAGTACAGTGACATAAAACATAAAATGGGCCTGAAAGAAATAAGATACACCATCACATAATTTGTATGAATAGAAACTTCTTCACAAGATGCAAAGGTGAGAAGAGGAACATGTTTCTCATAACTTGGCATCCAAAAAATGATAATTGTTTCCTCCTGATGTAGAAAATGAGCTTTGGTTTTGCATTGGCCTCTTTTGGAATGTTCTAATTACTCTGTTTTTAGCTGTCTGTGGTATTCTCAGCATTCTTTAGTAAAGCCACATTTCACAGCCCTACAACAATCTGAGTGTCTAGGATGTGACTCCATATGCCATGGCTGGCTCAACATTCCATATGCCACAGCAGGCTCAACACTCCATATGCCACAGCTGGATCAACACTACATATGCCACGGCTAGCTCAACACTCCATATGCCACAGCTGGTTCAACATTCCATATGCCACAGCTGGTTCAACATTCCATATGCCAAGACTGGCTCAACATTCCCTATGCCATGACTGGCTCAACATTTCATATGCCACGACTGGCTCAACATTTCATATGCCACGGCTGGTTCAACATTCCATATGCCATGGCTGGGCTGGTTGAACATTCCATATGCCAAGACTGGCTCAACATTCCATATGCCACAGCTGGCTCAACATTCAATATGCCACGACTGGCTCAACAATCAATATGCCATGACTGACTCAACATTCCCTATGCCACAGCTGGCTCAACATTCCATATGCCATGACTGGCTCAACATTCCATATGCCATGACTGGCTCAACATTCAATATGCCATGACTGACTCAACATTCCCTATGCCACAGCTGGCTCAACATTCCATATGCCATGACTGGCTCAACATTCCCTATGCCACAGCTGGTTCAACATTCCCTATGCCACAGCTGGTTCAACATTCCATATGCCACAGCTGGCTCAACATTCCATATGCCACAGCTGGTTCAACATTCCATATGCCACAGCTGGCTCAACATTCCATATGCCACAGCTGGCTCAATATTCCCTATGCCACAGCTGGCTCAACATTCCATATGCCATGACTGGCTCAACATTCCATATGCAACGGTTGGCTCAACATGACAATGATGAACTATTCCTCTTCTCCCCATTGACAAAAAAGGGTTGCATATTTCTCTCATTCTTTATAATGTAGTCGTTGCTTGAGGTATTCTGCCCCTAGTGTCTGTTGTACATGAACTATTTGAAGTTAACATCACCTGTAGGTATCTGAATTAAATGACCTGTTATAATACACTTATTTCAAATTAGAGAAATCGCTAATCAAGCACTAATATCTTCAGTAATCAAGAAAAGACGATGGTCATATGTTGGACATGTGATGAGAAGAGATAATAACCGAATAGCAAAGCAAGCCTTCATTTGGGAAACAACAGGTAAGAGGAAAAGAGGAAGACCCAGAGAGACACTGAGAAGAACATTGATCAGAGAGGCAAGAGCAGCATGATTCGGCTCCCTCAATGAGATAGAGCTGCTTGCACAGAACAGAGACAAATGGAGAGATTTGATAAAATATCTTTAAAAGAGTTGAAAACTGCTAGAATAAAAATTTAGATAAGAGAAGGAGTATCTTGGTCTATGCCCTATGGGCCGGCTACAGCTCGAAAGGTCGATAGATAGATTTACTTTATTTGAGCATATTTTTTTTTCAGACCATTAGAAACAGTGAGATAGTAGACCACACACATACTTTGAACCTACTATAAGTCCTACGCTTGGGTAACATGGACCCTCACAGCAGAAATATTGAAGAAAATACAAGCAATAGAGATGAAATGTTATCATATGATTTTAGGCATCTCTTACTTCTTCTTCTATCTTTTAGCTCCCAGTGGAGCATAGGTCTTCAACAAACACTATCAAAGTCGTTCTGTTTTTTTTTGCCATTCTTTTAAGATCATTCCATGTCTTCCCCATCATCTTCATCTCTGCTTCAATCGGTCTTCTCCAAGAATTCCTTGGTCTTCCTCTTTGTCTTTTCCCTTGGGGATTCCAAAAAAGGGCCTGTTGTGTAATACTCTCAGTTGGCTTCCGTAGTGTGTGTCCTATCCAGTGCCATCGTCTTCGCTGTATCTCTTTATCCACTGGTGTTTGTCTGGTACATATCCATAATTCTATGTTAGTAATTTTGTCCTGCCATTTCCATCCTTTTATTCTGCGTAAGCATCCATTAATGAAAGTCTGTATCTTCGTGACTGTCAATTTTGTTGTTCTCCATGTTTCACATCTCTTACTTAGATATCACAAATTTAAAAGTTCACTGAAGGATACAACAAACACTTGAAGTACAAGAAAATCTGTTGACTATTGGGAAGAAACACAAAACAAAATGGTTTGATCACATATCTCAAACATCTGGCCTAGCAAAGACCACTTTGCAAGGAAATGTGAAAGGAGTGAGAATGAGAGATAGAAAAAGAAAAGAGACTGGAAGAAACAGTCAAATAATGTAGAGGCCTCAACTTTGCAACGTAGAGAAAGTTGATGAAGCATATGCCAGTGGTGCCCCAAAGGGATATGGGAAGAAGAAGAAGATGATACTCAGAAAAGACTGAGACAGAATTACATGAGCTGTCATACATTCTGAAGGACAGGTAAAGAAGAAACAGAATTACATGAGCTGTCATACACTCTGAAGGACAGGTAAAGAAGAGACAGAAAAACAGACACCTTGACAGAGACACAGTACAGGTTTGACTTGATGCAGCTTGTGATGGATGACCAATGACTAAACATGTGGAAGAGATATTGCTGATGTTCAACAAAAAGTTACAAGAAACTGGAGGAGAACTTCTTTATCAATTCTTTGCCAAGTACTTGAAGCAGACAAAAAAAAGAAAAGGAATGTTGCTCAAGCTTCCATGCCAGGCTAAAGGATGCAAATAGGAAGGTAAATGTGATTAAACTTGATATTGATAAGCACACTTGTTCAGAAATGTATTTGATATAGCAGCATGCCTTTCACTTGCATATCCTGTTTACATTATTCAATTATCAGTACAAAGTCCCAGCTGTAAATTAACTTTGATCAATTAAACAATTTAAAATGCCCAATAAATTGTTAAACTGCTGATAAAAGTTTTGGTTGATCAATATTTCAATTAATTTTCAGGGGAAAAACACACTCTCAGCAGTTAATGATGATTATGCTATAACTTAGACAATATCTGTAGATGTAACTTAACTTGACAGTGTGTAAGTCTGAGACAATGTTTGTAGATGTAACTTTACTTGACAGTGTTTAAATGTGAGACAATATTTGTAGATGTAACTTTACTTGACAGTGTGTAAGTCTGAGACAATATTTGTAGATGTAACTTTACTTGACAGTGTGTAAGTCTGAGACAATGTTTGTAGATGTAACTTTACTTGACAGTGTGTAAGTCTGAGACAATGTTTGTAGATGTAACTTAACTTGACAGTGTTTAAGTCTGAGACAATGTTTGTAGATGTAACTTAACTTGACAGTGTTTAAGTCTGAGACAATGTTTGTAGATGTAACTTTACTTGACAGTGTTTAAGTCTGAGACAATGTTTGTAAATGTAACTTAACTTGACAGTGTTTAAGTATGAGACAATGTTTGTAGATGTAACTTTACTGACAGTGTTTAAGTATGAGACAATGTTTGTAGATGTAACTTAACTTGACAGTGTTTAAGTCTGAGACAATGTTTGTAGATGTAACTTAACTTGACAGTGTTTAAGTCTGAGACAATGTTTGTAGATGTAACTTAACTTGACAGTGTTTAAATGTGAGACAATATTTGTAGATGTAACTTAACTTGACAGTGTTTAAGTCTGAGACAATGTTTGTGGATGTAACTTAACTTGACAGTGTTGAAGGCTGAGACAATGTTTGTAGATGTAACTTAACTTGACAGTGTTTAAGTCTGAGACAATATTTGTAGATGTAACTTTACTTGACAGTGTTTAAGTCTGAGACAATGTTTGTAGATGTAACTTTACTTGACAATGTAAAAGTCTGAGACAATATTTGTAGATGTAATTTAATTTGACAGTGTTTAAGTTTGAGACAATGTTTGTAGATGTAACTTAACTTTACAGTGTTGTCTGAGACAATGTTTGTAGATGTAACTTTACTTGACAGTGTTTAAGTTTGAGACAATGTTTGTAGATGTAACTTTCTTTACAATGTTTAAGTATGAGACAATGTTTGTAGATGTATCTTTCTTTACATTGTTTAAGTATGAGACAATGTTTGTAGATGTAACTTTACTTGACAATGTGTAAGTCTGAGACAATATTTGTAGATGTAACTTAACTTGACAGTGTTTAAGTCTGAGACAATGTTTGTAGATGTAACTTTACTTGACAGTGTTATGAGACAATGTTTATAGATGTAACTTTACTTGACAGTGTGTAAGTCTGAGACAATATCTGTAGATGTAACTTTACTTGACAATGTTTGTAGATGTAACTTTACTTGACAATGTTTGTAGATGTAACTTAACTTGACAATATTTGTAGATGTAACTTTACCTGACAATGTTTAAGTATGAGACAATATTTGTAGATGTAACTTTACTTGACAATGTTTAAGTCTGAGACAATATTTGTAGATGTAACTTAACTTGACAGTGTGTAAGTCTGAGACAATGTTTGTAGATGTAACTTTACTTGACAGTGTTTAAGTATGAGACAATGTTTGTAAATGTAACTTAACTTGACAGTGTTTAAGTATGAGACAATGTTTGTAGATGTAACTTTACTTGACAGTGTTTAAGTATGAGACAATGTTTGTAGATGTAACTTTACTTGACAGTGTTTAAGTCTGAGACAATGTTTGTAGATGTAACTTAACTTGACAGTGTTTAAGTCTGAGACAATGTTTGTAGATGTAACTTAACTTGACAGTGTTTAAATGTGAGACAATATTTGTAGATGTAACTTAACTTGACAGTGTTTAAGTCTGAGACAATGTTTGTGGATGTAACTTAACTTGACAGTGTTGAAGGCTGAGACAATGTTTGTAGATGTAACTTAACTTGACAGTGTTTAAGTCTGAGACAATATTTGTAGATGTAACTTTACTTGACAGTGTTTAAGTCTGAGACAATGTTTGTAGATGTAACTTTACTTGACAATGTAAATGTCTGAGACAATATTTGTAGATGTAATTTAATTTGACAGTGTTTAAGTCTTAGACAATGTTTGTAGATGTAACTTAACTTTACAGTGTTGTCTGAGACAATGTTTGTAGATGTAACTTTACTTGACAGTGTTTAAGTTTGAGACAATGTTTGTAGATGTAACTTTCTCTACAATGTTTAAGTATGAGACAATGTTTGTAGATGTATCTTTCTTTACATTGTTTAAGTATGAGACAATGTTTGTAGATGTAACTTTACTTGACAATGTGTAAGTCTGAGACAATATTTGTAGATGTAACTTAACTTGACAGTGTTTAAGTCTGAGACAATGTTTGTAGATGTAACTTTACTTGACAGTGTTATGAGACAATGTTTATAGATGTAACTTTACTTGACAGTGTGTAAGTCTGAGACAATATCTGTAGATGTAACTTTACTTGACAATGTTTGTAGATGTAACTTTACTTGACAATGTTTGTAGATGTAACTTAACTTGACAATATTTGTAGATGTAACTTTACCTGACAATGTTTAAGTATGAGACAATATTTGTAGATGTAACTTAACTTGACAGTGTTTAAGTCTGAGACAATGTTTGTAGATGTAACTTAACTTGACAGTGTTTAAATGTGAGACAATATTTGTAGATGTAACTTAACTTGACAGTGTTTAAGTCTGAGACAATGTTTGTGGATGTAACTTAACTTGACAGTGTTGAAGGCTGAGACAATGTTTGTAGATGTAACTTAACTTGACAGTGTTTAAGTCTGAGACAATATTTGTAGATGTAACTTTACTTGACAATGTAAAAGTCTGAGACAATATTTGTAGATGTAATTTAATTTGACAGTGTTTAAGTCTTAGACAATGTTTGTAGATGTAACTTAACTTTACAGTGTTGTCTGAGACAATGTTTGTAGATGTAACTTTACTTGACAGTGTTTAAGTTTGAGACAATGTTTGTAGATGTAACTTTCTTTACAATGTTTAAGTATGAGACAATGTTTGTAGATGTATCTTTCTTTACATTGATTAAGTATGAGACAATGTTTGTAGATGTAACTTTACTTGACAATGTGTAAGTCTGAGACAATATTTGTAGATGTAACTTAACTTGACAGTGTTTAAGTCTGAGACAATGTTTGTAGATGTAACTTTACTTGACAGTGTTATGAGACAATGTTTATAGATGTAACTTTACTTGACAGTGTGTAAGTCTGAGACAATATCTGTAGATGTAACTTTACTTGACAATGTTTGTAGATGTAACTTTACTTGACAATGTTTGTAGATGTAACTTAACTTGACAATATTTGTAGATGTAACTTTACCTGACAATGTTTAAGTATGAGACAATATTTGTAGATGTAACTTTACTTGACAATGTTTAAGTCTGAGACAATATTTGTAGATGTAACTTAACTTGACAGTGTGTAAGTCTGAGACAATGTTTGTAGATGTAACTTTACTTGACAGTGTTTAAGTATGAGACAATGTTTGTAAATGTAACTTAACTTGACAGTGTTTAAGTATGAGACAATGTTTGTAGATGTAACTTTACTTGACAGTGTTTAAGTATGAGACAATGTTTGTAGATGTAACTTAACTTGACAGTGTTTAAGTCTGAGACAATGTTTGTAGATGTAACTTAACTTGACAGTGTTTAAGTCTGAGACAATGTTTGTAGATGTAACTTAACTTGACAGTGTTTAAATGTGAGACAATATTTGTAGATGTAACTTAACTTGACAGTGTTTAAGTCTGAGACAATGTTTGTGGATGTAACTTAACTTGACAGTGTTGAAGGCTGAGACAATGTTTGTAGATGTAACTTAACTTGACAGTGTTTAAGTCTGAGACAATATTTGTAGATGTAACTTTACTTGACAGTGTTTAAGTCTGAGACAATGTTTGTAGATGTAACTTTACTTGACAATGTAAATGTCTGAGACAATATTTGTAGATGTAATTTAATTTGACAGTGTTTAAGTCTTAGACAATGTTTGTAGATGTAACTTAACTTTACAGTGTTGTCTGAGACAATGTTTGTAGATGTAACTTTACTTGACAGTGTTTAAGTTTGAGACAATGTTTGTAGATGTAACTTTCTCTACAATGTTTAAGTATGAGACAATGTTTGTAGATGTATCTTTCTTTACATTGTTTAAGTATGAGACAATGTTTGTAGATGTAACTTTACTTGACAATGTGTAAGTCTGAGACAATATTTGTAGATGTAACTTAACTTGACAGTGTTTAAGTCTGAGACAATGTTTGTAGATGTAACTTTACTTGACAGTGTTATGAGACAATGTTTATAGATGTAACTTTACTTGACAGTGTGTAAGTCTGAGACAATATCTGTAGATGTAACTTTACTTGACAATGTTTGTAGATGTAACTTTACTTGACAATGTTTGTAGATGTAACTTAACTTGACAATATTTGTAGATGTAACTTTACCTGACAATGTTTAAGTATGAGACAATATTTGTAGATGTAACTTAACTTGACAGTGTTTAAGTCTGAGACAATGTTTGTAGATGTAACTTAACTTGACAGTGTTTAAATGTGAGACAATATTTGTAGATGTAACTTAACTTGACAGTGTTTAAGTCTGAGACAATGTTTGTGGATGTAACTTAACTTGACAGTGTTGAAGGCTGAGACAATGTTTGTAGATGTAACTTAACTTGACAGTGTTTAAGTCTGAGACAATATTTGTAGATGTAACTTTACTTGACAATGTAAAAGTCTGAGACAATATTTGTAGATGTAATTTAATTTGACAGTGTTTAAGTCTTAGACAATGTTTGTAGATGTAACTTAACTTTACAGTGTTGTCTGAGACAATGTTTGTAGATGTAACTTTACTTGACAGTGTTTAAGTTTGAGACAATGTTTGTAGATGTAACTTTCTTTACAATGTTTAAGTATGAGACAATGTTTGTAGATGTATCTTTCTTTACATTGTTTAAGTATGAGACAATGTTTGTAGATGTAACTTTACTTGACAATGTGTAAGTCTGAGACAATATTTGTAGATGTAACTTAACTTGACAGTGTTTAAGTCTGAGACAATGTTTGTAGATGTAACTTTACTTGACAGTGTTATGAGACAATGTTTATAGATGTAACTTTACTTGACAGTGTGTAAGTCTGAGACAATATCTGTAGATGTAACTTTACTTGACAATGTTTGTAGATGTAACTTTACTTGACAATGTTTGTAGATGTAACTTAACTTGACAATATTTGTAGATGTAACTTTACCTGACAATGTTTAAGTATGAGACAATATTTGTAGATGTAACTTTACTTGACAATGTTTAAGTCTGAGACAATATTTGTAGATGTAACTTAACTTGACAGTGTGTAAGTCTGAGACAATGTTTGTAGATGTAACTTTACTTGACAGTGTTTAAGTATGAGACAATGTTTGTAAATGTAACTTAACTTGACAGTGTTTAAGTATGAGACAATGTTTGTAGATGTAACTTTACTTGACAGTGTTTAAGTATGAGACAATGTTTGTAGATGTAACTTTACTTGACAGTGTTTAAGTCTGAGACAATGTTTGTAGATGTAACTTAACTTGACAGTGTTTAAGTCTGAGACAATGTTTGTAGATGTAACTTAACTTGACAGTGTTTAAATGTGAGACAATATTTGTAGATGTAACTTAACTTGACAGTGTTTAAGTCTGAGACAATGTTTGTGGATGTAACTTAACTTGACAGTGTTGAAGGCTGAGACAATGTTTGTAGATGTAACTTAACTTGACAGTGTTTAAGTCTGAGACAATATTTGTAGATGTAACTTTACTTGACAGTGTTTAAGTCTGAGACAATGTTTGTAGATGTAACTTTACTTGACAATGTAAATGTCTGAGACAATATTTGTAGATGTAATTTAATTTGACAGTGTTTAAGTCTTAGACAATGTTTGTAGATGTAACTTAACTTTACAGTGTTGTCTGAGACAATGTTTGTAGATGTAACTTTACTTGACAGTGTTTAAGTTTGAGACAATGTTTGTAGATGTAACTTTCTCTACAATGTTTAAGTATGAGACAATGTTTGTAGATGTATCTTTCTTTACATTGTTTAAGTATGAGACAATGTTTGTAGATGTAACTTTACTTGACAATGTGTAAGTCTGAGACAATATTTGTAGATGTAACTTAACTTGACAGTGTTTAAGTCTGAGACAATGTTTGTAGATGTAACTTTACTTGACAGTGTTATGAGACAATGTTTATAGATGTAACTTTACTTGACAGTGTGTAAGTCTGAGACAATATCTGTAGATGTAACTTTACTTGACAATGTTTGTAGATGTAACTTTACTTGACAATGTTTGTAGATGTAACTTAACTTGACAATATTTGTAGATGTAACTTTACCTGACAATGTTTAAGTATGAGACAATATTTGTAGATGTAACTTAACTTGACAGTGTTTAAGTCTGAGACAATGTTTGTAGATGTAACTTAACTTGACAGTGTTTAAATGTGAGACAATATTTGTAGATGTAACTTAACTTGACAGTGTTTAAGTCTGAGACAATGTTTGTGGATGTAACTTAACTTGACAGTGTTGAAGGCTGAGACAATGTTTGTAGATGTAACTTAACTTGACAGTGTTTAAGTCTGAGACAATATTTGTAGATGTAACTTTACTTGACAATGTAAAAGTCTGAGACAATATTTGTAGATGTAATTTAATTTGACAGTGTTTAAGTCTTAGACAATGTTTGTAGATGTAACTTAACTTTACAGTGTTGTCTGAGACAATGTTTGTAGATGTAACTTTACTTGACAGTGTTTAAGTTTGAGACAATGTTTGTAGATGTAACTTTCTTTACAATGTTTAAGTATGAGACAATGTTTGTAGATGTATCTTTCTTTACATTGTTTAAGTATGAGACAATGTTTGTAGATGTAACTTTACTTGACAATGTGTAAGTCTGAGACAATATTTGTAGATGTAACTTAACTTGACAGTGTTTAAGTCTGAGACAATGTTTGTAGATGTAACTTTACTTGACAGTGTTATGAGACAATGTTTATAGATGTAACTTTACTTGACAGTGTGTAAGTCTGAGACAATATCTGTAGATGTAACTTTACTTGACAATGTTTGTAGATGTAACTTTACTTGACAATGTTTGTAGATGTAACTTAACTTGACAATATTTGTAGATGTAACTTTACCTGACAATGTTTAAGTATGAGACAATATTTGTAGATGTAACTTTACTTGACAATGTTTAAGTCTGAGACAATATTTGTAGATGTAACTTAACTTGACAGTGTGTAAGTCTGAGACAATGTTTGTAGATGTAACTTTACTTGACAGTGTTTAAGTATGAGACAATGTTTGTAAATGTAACTTAACTTGACAGTGTTTAAGTATGAGACAATGTTTGTAGATGTAACTTTACTTGACAGTGTTTAAGTATGAGACAATGTTTGTAGATGTAACTTAACTTGACAGTGTTTAAGTCTGAGACAATGTTTGTAGATGTAACTTAACTTGACAGTGTTTAAGTCTGAGACAATGTTTGTAGATGTAACTTAACTTGACAGTGTTTAAATGTGAGACAATATTTGTAGATGTAACTTAACTTGACAGTGTTTAAGTCTGAGACAATGTTTGTGGATGTAACTTAACTTGACAGTGTTGAAGGCTGAGACAATGTTTGTAGATGTAACTTAACTTGACAGTGTTTAAGTCTGAGACAATATTTGTAGATGTAACTTTACTTGACAGTGTTTAAGTCTGAGACAATGTTTGTAGATGTAACTTTACTTGACAATGTAAATGTCTGAGACAATATTTGTAGATGTAATTTAATTTGACAGTGTTTAAGTCTTAGACAATGTTTGTAGATGTAACTTAACTTTACAGTGTTGTCTGAGACAATGTTTGTAGATGTAACTTTACTTGACAGTGTTTAAGTTTGAGACAATGTTTGTAGATGTAACTTTCTCTACAATGTTTAAGTATGAGACAATGTTTGTAGATGTATCTTTCTTTACATTGTTTAAGTATGAGACAATGTTTGTAGATGTAACTTTACTTGACAATGTGTAAGTCTGAGACAATATTTGTAGATGTAACTTAACTTGACAGTGTTTAAGTCTGAGACAATGTTTGTAGATGTAACTTTACTTGACAGTGTTATGAGACAATGTTTATAGATGTAACTTTACTTGACAGTGTGTAAGTCTGAGACAATATCTGTAGATGTAACTTTACTTGACAATGTTTGTAGATGTAACTTTACTTGACAATGTTTGTAGATGTAACTTAACTTGACAATATTTGTAGATGTAACTTTACCTGACAATGTTTAAGTATGAGACAATATTTGTAGATGTAACTTAACTTGACAGTGTTTAAGTCTGAGACAATGTTTGTAGATGTAACTTAACTTGACAGTGTTTAAATGTGAGACAATATTTGTAGATGTAACTTAACTTGACAGTGTTTAAGTCTGAGACAATGTTTGTGGATGTAACTTAACTTGACAGTGTTGAAGGCTGAGACAATGTTTGTAGATGTAACTTAACTTGACAGTGTTTAAGTCTGAGACAATATTTGTAGATGTAACTTTACTTGACAATGTAAAAGTCTGAGACAATATTTGTAGATGTAATTTAATTTGACAGTGTTTAAGTCTTAGACAATGTTTGTAGATGTAACTTAACTTTACAGTGTTGTCTGAGACAATGTTTGTAGATGTAACTTTACTTGACAGTGTTTAAGTTTGAGACAATGTTTGTAGATGTAACTTTCTTTACAATGTTTAAGTATGAGACAATGTTTGTAGATGTATCTTTCTTTACATTGTTTAAGTATGAGACAATGTTTGTAGATGTAACTTTACTTGACAATGTGTAAGTCTGAGACAATATTTGTAGATGTAACTTAACTTGACAGTGTTTAAGTCTGAGACAATGTTTGTAGATGTAACTTTACTTGACAGTGTTATGAGACAATGTTTATAGATGTAACTTTACTTGACAGTGTGTAAGTCTGAGACAATATCTGTAGATGTAACTTTACTTGACAATGTTTGTAGATGTAACTTTACTTGACAATGTTTGTAGATGTAACTTAACTTGACAATATTTGTAGATGTAACTTTACCTGACAATGTTTAAGTATGAGACAATATTTGTAGATGTAACTTTACTTGACAATGTTTAAGTCTGAGACAATATTTGTAGATGTAACTTAACTTGACAGTGTGTAAGTCTGAGACAATGTTTGTAGATGTAACTTTACTTGACAGTGTTTAAGTATGAGACAATGTTTGTAAATGTAACTTAACTTGACAGTGTTTAAGTATGAGACAATGTTTGTAGATGTAACTTTACTTGACAGTGTTTAAGTATGAGACAATGTTTGTAGATGTAACTTAACTTGACAGTGTTTAAGTCTGAGACAATGTTTGTAGATGTAACTTTACTTGACAGTGTTTAAGTATGAGACAATGTTTGTAGATGTAACTTAACTTGACAGTGTTTTAAGTCTGAGACAATGTTTGTAGATGTAACTTTACTTGACAATGTAAATGTCTGAGACAATATTTGTAGATGTAATTAACTTGACAGTGTTGAAGTCTTAGACAATGTTTGTAGATGTAACTTAACTTGACAGTGTTGTCTGAGACAATGTTTGTAGATGTAACTTTACTTGACAGTGTTTAAGTTTGAGACAATGTTTGTAGATGTAACTTTCTTTACAATGTTTAAGTATGAGACAATGTTTGTAGATGTATCTTTCTTTACAGTGTTTAAGTATGAGACAATGTTTGTAGATGTAACTTTACTTGACAATGTTAAGTCTGAGACAATATTTGTAGATGTAACTTAACTTGACAGTGTTTAAGTCTGAGACAATGTTTGTAGATGTAACTTTACTTGACAGTGTTATGAGACAATATTTGTAGATGTAACTTTACTTGACAGTGTGTAAGTCTGAGACAATATCTGTAGATGTAACTTTACTTGACAATGTTTGTAGATGTAACTTTACTTGACAATGTTTGTAGATGTAACTTAACTTGATAATATTTGTAGATGTAACTTTACCTGACAATGTTTAAGTATGAGACAATATTTGTAGATGTAACTTTACTTGACAATGTTTAAGTCTGAGACAATATTTGTAGATGTAACTTAACTTGACAGTGTGTAAGTCTCAGACAATGTTTGTAGATGTAACTTAACTTGACAGTGTTTAAGTATGAGACAATGTTTGTAGATGTAACTTAACTTGACAATGTAAAAGTCTGAGACAATTTTTGTAGATGTAACTTAACTTGACAGTGTTATGAGACAATGTTTGTAGATGTAACTTTACTTGACAGTGTGTAAGTATCAGACAATGTTTGTAGATGTAACTTTACTTGACAGTGTGTAAGTCTGAGACAATGTTTGTAGATGTAACTTTACTTGACAGTGTGTAAGTCTGAGACAATATTTGTAGATGTAACTTTACTTGACAATGTTTAAGTCTGAGACAATATTTGTAGATGTAACTTTACTTGACAATGTTTAAGTCTGAGACAATATTTGTAGATGTAACTTAACTTGACAGTGTTAAGTCTGAGACAATGTTTGTAGATGTAACTTAACTTGACAGTGTTTAAGTATGAGACAATGTTTGTAGATGTAACTTAACTTGACAATGTTTAAGTCTGAGACAATGTTTGTAGATGTAACTTTCTTGACAGTGTTATGAGACAATGTTTGTAGATGTAACTTTACTTGACAGTGTGTAAGTATCAGACAATGTTTGTAGATGTAACTTTACTTGACAGTGTGTAAGTCTGAGACAATGTTTGTAGATGTAACTTTACTTGACAGTGTGTAAGTCTGAGACAATATTTGTAGATGTAACTTTACTTGACAATGTTTAAGTCTGAGACAATATTTGTAGATGTAACTTTACTTGACAATGTTTAAGTCTGAGACAATGTTTGTAGATGTAACTTAACTTGACAGTGTGTAAGTCTGAGACAATATTTGTAGATGTAACTTTACTTGACAATGTGTAAGTCTGAGACAATATTTGTAGATGTAACTTTACTTGACAGTGTGTAAGTCTGAGACAATGTTTGTAGATGTAACTTTACTTGACAGTGTTTAAGTCTGAGACAATGTTTATAGATGTAACGTTACTTGACAGTATTATGAGACAATGTTTGTAGATGTAACTTTACTTGACAGTGTTTAAGTATGAGACAATGTTTGTAGATGTAACTTAACTTGACAGTGTTTAAGTCTGAGACAATGTTTGTAGATGTAACTTAACTTGACAGTGTTTAAGTCTGAGACAATGTTTGTAGATGTAACTTAACTTGACAGTGTTTAAGTGTGAGACAATATTTGTAGATGTAACTTAACTTGACAGTGTTTAAGTCTGAGACAATGTTTGTAGATGTAACTTAACTTGACAGTGTTTAAGTCTGAGACAATGTTTGTAGATGTAACTTAACTTGACAGTGTTTAAGTCTGAGACAATGTTTGTAGATGTAACTTTACTTGACAGTGTTTAAGTCTGAGACAATGTTTGTAGATGTAACTTAACTTGACAATGTAAATGTCTGAGACAATATTTGTAGATGTAATTTAACTTGACAGTGTTTAAGTCTTAGACAATGTTTGTAGATGTAACTTAACTACAGTGTTGTCTGAGACAATGTTTGTAGATGTAACTTTACTTGACAGTGTTTAAGTCTGAGACAATGTTTGTAGATGTAACTTAACTCTGACAATGTGTAAGTCTGAGACAATGTTTGTAGATGTAACTTTCTTGACAGTGTTTAAGTGAGACAATGTTTGTAGATGTAACTTTACTTGACAATGTGTAAGTCTGAGACAATATTTGTAGATGTAACTTAACTTGACAGTGTTTAAGTCTGAGACAATGTTTGTAGATGTAACTTTACTTGACAGTGTTATGAGACAATGTTTGTAGATGTAACTTTACTTGACAGTGTGTAAGTCTGAGACAATATCTGTAGATGTAACTTTACTTGACAATGTTTGTAAGTCTGAGACAATATTTGTAGATGTAACTTAACTTGACAAAGTCTGATATTTGTAGATGTAACTTTACTTGACAATGTTTAAGTATGAGACAATATTTGTAGATGTAACTTAACTTGACAGTGTTTAAGTCTGAGACAATGTTTGTAGATGTAACTTAACTTGACAGTGTTTAATGTGAGACAATATTTGTAGATGTAACTTAACTTGACAGTGTTTAAGTCTGAGACAATGTTTGTAGATGTAACTTACTTGACAGTGTTTAAGGCTGAGACAATGTTTGTAGATGTAACTTAACTTGACAGTGTTTAAGTCTGAGACAATATTTGTAGATGTAACTTTACTTGACAATGTAAAAGTCTGAGACAATATTTGTAGATGTAATTTACTTGACAGTGTTTAAGTCTGAGACAATGTTTGTAGATGTAACTTAACTTGACAGTGTTGTCTGAGACAATGTTTGTAGATGTAACTTTACTTGACAGTGTTTAAGTTTGAGACAATGTTTGTAGATGTAACTTTCTTTACAATGTTTAAGTATGAGACAATGTTTGTAGATGTAACTTTCTTGACAATGTTTAAGTATGAGACAATGTTTGTAGATGTAACTTTACTTGACAATGTGTAAGTCTGAGACAATATTTGTAGATGTAACTTAACTTGACAGTGTTTAAGTCTGAGACAATGTTTGTAGATGTAACTTTACTTGACAGTGTTATGAGACAATGTTTATAGATGTAACTTTACTTGACAGTGTGTAAGTCTGAGACAATATCTGTAGATGTAACTTTACTTGACAATGTTTGTAGATGTAACTTTACTTGACAATGTTTGTAGATGTAACTTAACTTGACAATATTTGTAGATGTAACTTTACCTGACAATGTTTAAGTATGAGACAATATTTGTAGATGTAACTTTACTTGACAATGTTTAAGTCTGAGACAATATTTGTAGATGTAACTTAACTTGACAGTGTGTAAGTCTGAGACAATGTTTGTAGATGTAACTTTACTTGACAGTGTTTATATGAGACAATGTTTGTAGATGTAACTTAACTTGACAGTGTTATGAGACAATGTTTGTAGATGTAACTTTACTTGACAGTGTGTAAGTATGAGACAATGTTTGTAGATGTAACTTAACTTGACAGTGTTAAGTCTGAGACAATGTTTGTAGATGTAACTTTACTTGACAGTGTGTAAGTATGAGACAATGTTTGTAGATGTAACTTTACTTGACAGTGTTTAAGTCTGAGACAATGTTTGTAGATGTAACTTTACTTGACAATGTGTACGTCTGAGACAATATTTGTAGATGTAACTTTACTTGACAGTGTTTAAGTCTGAGACAATGTTTGTAGATGTAACTTAACTTTACAGTGTGTGTCTGAGACAATGTTTGTAGATGTAACTTTACTTGACAGTGTTTAAGTCTGAGACAATGTTTGTAGATGTAACTTTCTTTACAATGTTTAAGTATGAGACAATGTTTGTAGATGTATCTTTCTTTACATTGTTTAAGTATGAGACAATGTTTGTAGATGTAACTTTACTTGACAATGTGTAAGTCTGAGACAATATTTGTAGATGTAACTTAACTTGACAGTGTTTAAGTCTGAGACAATGTTTGTAGATGTAACTTTACTTGACAGTGTTATGAGACAATATTTATAGATGTAACTTTACTTGACAGTGTGTAAGTCTGAGACAATTTGTAGATGTAACTTTACTTGACAATGTTTAAGTCTGAGACAATGTTTGTAGATGTAACTTTACTTGACAGTGTATGATTTGTAGATGTAACTTTACTTGACAATGTTTAAGTATGAGACAATATTTGTAGATGTAACTTTACTTGACAATGTTTAAGTCTGAGACAATATTTGTAGATGTAACTTAACTTGACAGTGTGTAAGTCTGAGACAATGTTTGTAGATGTAACTTAACTTGACAGTGTTTAAGTATGAGACAATATTTGTAGATGTAACTTACTTGACAATGTAAAAGTCTGAGACAATTTTGTGTAGATGTAACTTAACTTGACAGTGTTATGAGACAATGTTTGTAGATGTAACTTTACTTGACAGTGTGTAAGTATCAGACAATGTTTGTAGATGTAACTTTACTTGACAGTGTGTAAGTCTGAGACAATGTTTGTAGATGTAACTTTACTTGACAGTGTGTAAGTCTGAGACAATATTTGTAGATGTAACTTTACTTGACAATGTTTAAGTCTGAGACAATATTTGTAGATGTAACTTTACTTGACAATGTTTAAGTCTGAGACAATATTTGTAGATGTAACTTAACTTGACAGTGTGTAAGTCTCAGACAATGTTTGTAGATGTAACTTAACTTGACAGTGTTTAAGTCTGAGACAATGTTTGTAGATGTAACTTAACTTGACAATGTTTAAGTCTGAGACAATTTTTGTAGATGTAACTTACTTGACAGTGTTATGAGACAATGTTTGTAGATGTAACTTTACTTGACAGTGTGTAAGTATCAGACAATGTTTGTAGATGTAACTTTACTTGACAGTGTGTAAGTCTGAGACAATGTTTGTAGATGTAACTTTACTTGACAGTGTGTAAGTCTGAGACAATATTGTAGATGTAACTTTACTTGACAATGTTTAAGTCTGAGACAATATTTGTAGATGTAACTTTGCTTGACAATGTTTAAGTCTGAGACAATATTTGTAGATGTAACTTAACTTGACAGTGTGTAAGTCTGAGACAATATTGTGTAGATGTAACTTTACTTGACAATGTTAAGTGAGACAATATTTGTAGATGTAACTTTACTTGACAATGTGTAAGTCTGCGAGAATGTTTGTAGATGTAACTTTACTTGACAGTGTTTAAGTCTGAGACAATGTTTGTAGATGTAACGTTACTTGACAGTATTATGAGACAATGTTTGTAGATGTAACTTTACTTGACAATGTTTGTAGATGTAACTTAACTTGACAATATGTTGTAGATGTAACTTTACTTGACAGTTTAAGTCTGAGACAATATTTGTAGATGTAACTTTACTTGACAATGTTAAGTCTGAGACAATATTTGTAGATGTAACTTTACTTGACAATGTTAAGTCTGAGACAATGTTTGTAGATGTAACTTACTTGACAATGTGTAAGTCTGAGACAATGTTTGTAGATGTAACTTAACTTGACAGTGTTATGAGACAATGTTTGTAGATGTAACTTTACTTGACAGTGTGTAAGTGAGACAATGTTTGTAGATGTAACTTTACTTGACAGTGTGTAAGATCAGACAATGTTTGTAGATGTAACTTAACTTGACAGTGTGTAAGTCTGAGACAATGTTTGTAGATGTAACTTAACTTGACAGTGTGTAAGTCTGAGACAATGACAATTTGTAGATGTAACTTAACTTGACAGTGTGTAAGTCTGAGACAATGTTTGTAGATGTAACTTTACTTGACAGTGTGTAAGTCTGAGACAATGTTTGTAGATGTAACTTTACTTGACAGTGTTATGAGACAATGTTTGTAGATGTAACTTTACTTGACAGTGTTAAGTCTGAGACAATATTTGTAGATGTAACTTTACTTGACAGTGTTAAGTCTGAGACAATATTTGTAGATGTAACTTTACTTGACAGTGTTAAGTCTGAGACAATGTTTGTAGATGTAACTTTACTTGACAGTGTGTAAGTCTGAGACAATATCTGTAGATGTAACTTTACTTGACAATGTGTAAGTCTGAGACAATATTTGTAGATGTAACTTTACTTGACAGTGTGTAAGTCTGAGACAATATTTGTAGATGTAACTTTACTTGACAATGTTTAAGTCTGAGACAATATTTGTAGATGTAACTTTACTTGACAATGTTTAAGTCTGAGACAATATTTGTAGATGTAACTTTACTTGACAGTGTTTAAGTCTGAGACAATATTTGTAGATGTAACTTAACTTGACAATGCTTAAGTCTGAGACAATATTTATAGATGTAACTTTACTTGACAATGTTTAAGTCTGAGACAATGTTTGTAGATGTAACTTAACTTGACAGTGTGTAAGTCTGAGACAATATTTGTAGATGTAACTTTACTTGACAATGTGTAAGTCTGAGACAATGTTTGTAGATGTAACTTTACTTGACAGTGTTTAAGTCTGAGACAATGTTATAGATGTAACGTTACTTGACAGTATTATGAGACAATGTTTGTAGATGTAACTTTACTTGACAATGTTTGTAGATGTAACTTAACTTGACAATATTTGTAGATGTAACTTTACCTGACAATGTTTAAGTATGAGACAATATTTGTAGATGTAACTTTACTTGACAATGTTTAAGTCTGAGACAATATTTGTAGATGTAACTTAACTTGACAATGTGTAAGTCTCAGACAATGTTTGTAGATGTAACTTAACTTGACAGTGTTTAAGTCTGAGACAATTTTTGTAGATGTAACTTAACTTACAGTGTTATGAGACAATGTTTGTAGATGTAACTTTACTTGACAGTGTGTAAGTATCAGACAATGTTTGTAGATGTAACTTTACTTGACAGTGTGTAAGTCTGAGACAATGTTTGTAGATGTAACTTAACTTGACAGTGTTATGAGACAATGTTTGCAAATGTAACTTTACATGACAATGTTTGTAGATGTAACTTAACTTGACAGTGTGTAAGTCTGAGACAATGTTTGTAGATGTAACTTTACTTGACAGTGTTATGAGACAATGTTTGTAGATGTAACTTTACTTGACAGTGTTATGAGACAATGTTTGTAGATGTAACTTTACTTGACAGTGTTATGAGACAATGTTTGTAGATGTAACTTTACTTGATAATGTGTAAGTATGAGACAATGTTTGTAGATGTAACTTTACTTGACAGTGTTATGAGACAATGTTTGTAGATGTAACTTTACTTGACAGTGTGTAAGTCTGAGACAATATCTGTAGATGTAACTTTACTTGACAGTGTTATGAACATGTTTGTAGATGTAACTTTACTTGACAGTGTGTACGTCTGAGCCAATATCTGTAGATGTAACTTTACTTGACAATGTGTAAGTCTGAGACAATATTTGTAGATGTAACTTAACTTGACAGTGTGTAAGTCTGAGACAATGTTTGTAGATGTAACTTTACTTGACAATGTTTAAGTCTGAGACAATATTTGTAGATGTAACTTTACTTGACAATGTTTAAGTCTGAGACAATATTTGTAGATGTAACTTTACTTGACAATGTGTAAGTATGAGACAATTTTTGTAGATGTAACTTTACTTGACAGTGTTTACGAGACAATGTTTGTAGATGTACTTTCTTTACAATGTTTAGTATGAGACAATGTTTGTAGATGTAACTTTCTTTGCATTGTTTAAGTATGAGACAATGTTTGTAGATGTAACTTTACTTGACAATGTGTAAGTCTGAGACAATATTTGTAGATGTAACTTACTTGACAGTGTTTAAGTCTGAGACAATGTTTGTAGATGTAACTTTACTTGACAGTGTTATGAGACAATGTTTATAGATGTAACTTTACTTGACAGTGTGTAAGTCTGAGACAATATTTGTAGATGTAACTTTACTTGACAATGTTTAAGTCTGAGACAATATTTGTAGATGTAACTTTACTTGACAGTGTTTAAGTCTGAGACAATATTTGTAGATGTAACTTAACTTGACAATGCTTAAGTCTGAGACAATATTTATAGATGTAACTTTACTTGACAATGCTTACGTCTGAGACAATATTTGTAGATGTAACTTAACTTGACAATGTGTAAGTCTGATGTAATGTTTGTAGATGTAACTTTACTTGACAGTGTGTAAGTCTGAGACAATGTTTGTAGATGTAACTTTACTTGACAGTGTGTAAGTCTTGAGACAATATTTGTAGATGTACTTTACTTGACAATGTTTAAGTCTGAGACAATTATTTGTAGATGTAACTTTGCTTGACAATGTTTAAGTCTGAGACAATATTTGTAGATGTAACTTTAACTTGACAGTGTGTAAGTCTGAGACAATATTTGTAGATGTAACTTTACTTGACAATGTGTAAGTCTGAGACAATATTTGTAGATGTAACTTTACTTGACAATGTGTAAGTCTGAGACAATGTTTGTAGATGTAACTTTACTTGACAGTGTTTAAGTCTGAGACAATGTTTATAGATGTAACGTTACTTGACAGTATTATGAGACAATGTTTGTAGATGTAACTTTACTTGACAATGTTTGTAGATGTAACTTAACTGACAATATTTGTAGATGTAACTTTACCTGACAATGTTTAAGTATGAGACAATATTTGTAGATGTAACTTTACTTGACAATGTTTAAGTCTGAGAAATATTTGTAGATGTAACTTTACTTGACATGTTTAAGTCTGAGACAAATTTGTAGATGTAACTTAACTTGACAATGTGTAAGTCTCAGACAATGTTTGTAGATGTAACTTAACTTGACAGTGTTTTAGTCTGAGACAATTTTTGTAGATGTAACTTAACTTAACAGTGTTATGAGACAATGTTTGTAGATGTAACTTTACTTGACAGTGTGTAAGTATCAGACAATGTTTGTAGATGTAACTTTACTTGACAGTGTGTAAGTCTGAGACAATGTTTGTAATGTAACTTAACTTGACAGTGTTATGAGACAATGTTTGCAAATGTAACTTTACATGACAATGTTTGTAGATGTAACTTAACTTGACAGTGTGTAAGTCTGAGACAATGTTTGTAGATGTAACTAACTTGACAGTGTGTAAGTCTGAGACAATGTTTGTAGATGTAACTTTACTTGACAGTGTTATGAGACAATGTTTGTAGATGTAACTTTACTTGACAGTGTTATGAGACAATGTTTGTAGATGTAACTTTACTTGATAATGTGTAAGTATGAGACAATGTTTGTAGATGTAACTTTACTTGACAGTGTTATGAGACAATGTTTGTAGATGTAACTTTACTTGACAGTGTGTAAGTCTGAGACAATATCTGTAGATGTAACTTTACTTGACAGTGTTATGAAACAATGTTTGTAGATGTAACTTTACTTGACAGTGTGTACGTCTGAGCCAATATCTGTAGATGTAACTTTACTTGACAATGTGTAAGTCTGAGACAATATTTGTAGATGTAACTTAACTTGACAGTGTGTAAGTCTGAGACAATATTTGTAGATGTAACTTTACTTGACAATGTTTAAGTCTGAGACAATATTTGTAGATGTAACTTTACTTGACAATGTTTAAGTCTGAGACAATATTTGTAGATGTAACTTTACTTGACAGTGTTTAAGTCTGAGACAATATTTGTAGATGTAACTTAACTTGACAATGCTTAAGTCTGAGACAATATTTATAGATGTAACTTTACTTGACAATGTTTAAGTCTGAGACAATGTTTGTAGATGTAACTTAACTTGACAGTGTGTAAGTCTGAGACAATATTTGTAGATGTAACTTTACTTGACAATGTGTAAGTCTGAGACAATGTTTGTAGATGTAACTTTACTTGACAGTGTTTAAGTCTGAGACAATGTTTATAGATGTAACGTTACTTGACAGTATTATGAGACAATGTTTGTAGATGTAACTTTACTTGACAATGTTTGTAGATGTAACTTAACTTGACAATATTTGTAGATGTAACTTACCTGACAATGTTTAGTATGAGACAATATTTGTAGATGTAACTTTACTTGACAATGTTTAAGTCTGAGACAATATTTGTAGATGTAACTTTACTTGACAATGTTTAAGTCTGAGACAATATTTGTAGATGTAACTTAACTTGACAATGTGTAAGTCTCAGACAATGTTTGTAGATAACTTAACTTGACAGTGTTTAAGTCTGAGACAATTTTTGTAGATGTAACTTAACTTAACAGTGTTATGAGACAATGTTTGTAGATGTAACTTTACTTGACAGTGTGTAAGTATCAGACAATGTTTGTAGATGTAACTTTACTTGACAGTGTGTAAGTCTGAGACAATGTTTGTAGATGTAACTTAACTTGACAGTGTTATGAGACAATGTTTGCAAATGTAACTTTACATGACAATGTTTGTAGATGTAACTTAACTTGACAGTGTGTAAGTCTGAGACAATGTTTGTAGATGTAACTTTACTTGACAGTGTTAAGAGACAATGTTTTGTAGATGTAACTTTACTTGACAGTGTTATGAGACAATGTTTGTAGATGTAACTTTACTTGACAGTGTTATGAGACAATGTTTGTAGATGTAACTTTACTTGATAAGTGTAAGTATGAGACAATGTTTGTAGATGTAACTTTACTTGACAGTGTTATGAGACAATGTTTGTAGATGTAACTTTACTTGACAGTGTGTAAGTCTGAGACAATATCTGTAGATGTAACTTTACTTGACAGTGTTATGAAACAATGTTTGTAGATGTAACTTTACTTGACAGTGTGTACGTCTGAGCCAATATCTGTAGATGTAACTTTACTTGACAATGTGTAAGTCTGAGACAATATTGTAGATGTAACTTAACTGACAGTGTGTAAGTCTGAGACAATGTTTGTAGATGTAACTTTACTTGACAATGTTTAAGTCTGAGACAATATTTGTAGATGTAACTTTACTTGACAATGTTTAAGTCTGAGACAATATTTGTAGATGTAACTTTACTTGACAATGTGTAAGTATGAGACAATTTTGTAGATGTAACTTTACTTGACAGTGTTACGAGACAATGTTTGTAGATGTAACTTCTTTACAATGTTAAGTATGAGACAATGTTTGTAGATGTAACTTTCTTTGCATTGTTTAAGTATGAGACAATGTTTGTAGATGTAACTTTACTTGACAATGTGTAAGTCTGAGACAATATTTGTAGATGTAACTTAACTTGACAGTGTTTAAGTCTGAGACAATGTTTGTAGATGTAACTTTACTTGACAGTGTTATGAGACAATGTTTATAGATGTAACTTTACTTGGCAGTGTGTAAGTCTGAGACAATAATTTGTAGATGTAACTTTACTTGACAATGTTTAAGTCTGAGACAATATTTGTAGATGTAACTTTACTTGACAGTGTTTAAGTCTGAGACATATTTGTAGATGTAACTTAACTTGACAATGCTTAAATCTGAGACAATATTTATAGATGTAACTTTACTTGACAATGCTTACGTCTGAGACAATATTTGTAGATGTAACTTAACTTGACAATGTGTAAGTCTGATGTAATGTTTGTAGATGTAACTTTACTTGACAGTGTGTAAGTCTGAGACAATGTTTGTAGATGTAACTTTACGAGACAATATTTGTAGATGTAACTTTACTTACAATGTTTAAGTCTGAGACAATGTTTGTAGATGTAACTTTACTTGACAATGTGTAAGTCTGAGACAATGTTTGTAGATGTAACTTTACTTGACATGTGTAAGTCTGAGACAATGTTTGTAGATGTAACTTTACTTACAGTGTGTAAGTCTGAGACAATATTTGTAGATGTAACTTTACTTGACAGTGTGTAAGTCTGAGACAATATTTGTAGATGTAACTTTACTTGACAATGTGTAAGTCTGAGACAATGTTTGTAGATGTAACTTTACTTGACAATGTGTAAGTCTCAGACAATGTTTTGTAGATGTAACTTAACTTGACAGTGTTTAGTCTGAGACAATTTTTGTAGATGTAACTTAACTTAACAGTGTTATGAGACAATGTTTGTAGATGTAACTTTACTTGACAGTGTGTAAGTATCAGACACATGTTTGTAGATGTAACTTTACTTGACAGTGTGTAAGTCTGAGACAATGTTTGTAGATGTAACTTAACTTGACAGTGTTATGAGACAATGTTTGCAAATGTAACTTTACATGACAATGTTTGTAGATGTAACTTAACTTGACAGTGTGTAAGTCTGAGACAATGTTTGTAGATGTAACTTTACTTGACAGTGTTAAGAGACAATGTTTGTAGATGTAACTTTACTTGACAGTGTTATGAGACAATGTTTGTAGATGTAACTTTACTTGACAGTGTTATGAGACAATGTTTGCAAATGTAACTTTACATGACAATGTTTGTAGATGTAACTTAACTTGACAGTGTGTAAGTCTGAGACAATGTTTGTAGATGTAACTTTACTTGACAGTGTTAAAGACAATGTTTGTAGATGTAACTTTACTTGACAGTGTTATGAGACAATGTTTGTAGATGTAACTTTACTTGACAGTGTTATGAGACAATGTTTGTAGATGTAACTTTACTGATAATGTGTAAGTATGAGACAATGTTTGTAGATGTAACTTTACTTACAGTGTTATGAGACAATGTTTGTAGATGTAACTTTACTTGACAGTGTGTAAGTCTGAGACAATATCTGTAGATGTAACTTTACTGACAGTGTTATGAAACAATGTTTGTTAGATGTAACTTTACTTGACAGTGTGTACGTCTGAGCCATATCTGTAGATGTAACTTTACTTGACAATGTGTAAGTCTGAGACAATGTTTGTAGATGTAACTTTACTTGACAGTGTGTAAGTATCAGACAATGTTTGTAGATGTAACTTTACTTGACAGTGTGTAAGTCTGAGACAATGTTTGTAGATGTAACTTAACTTGACAGTGTTATGAGACAATGTTTGCAAATGTAACTTTACATGACAATGTTTGTAGATGTAACTTAACTTGACAGTGTGTAAGTCTGAGACAATGTTTGTAGATGTAACTTTACTTGACAGTGTTAAGAGACAATGTTTGTAGATGTAACTTTACTTGACGTGTTATGAGACAATGTTTGTAGATGTAACTTTACTTGACAGTGTTATGAGACAATGTTTGTAGATGTAACTTTACTTGATAAATGTGTAAGTATGAGACAATGTTTGTAGATGTAACTTTACTTGACAGTGTTATGAGACAATGTTTGTAGATGTAACTTTACTTGACAGTGTGTAAGTCTGAGACAATATCTGTAGATGTACTTTACTTGACAGTGTTATGAAACAATGTTTGTAGATGTAGCTTTACTTGACAGTGTGTACGTCTGAGCCAATATCTGTAGATGTAACTTTACTTGACAATGTGTAAGTCTGAGACAATATTTGTAGATGTAACTTAACTTGACAGTGTGTAGTCTGAGACAATGTTTGTAGATGTAACTTTACTTGACAATGTTTAAGTCTGAGACAATATTTGTAGATGTAACTTTACTTCACTGTTTTAGTCTGAGAACAATATTTGTAGATGTAACTTTACTTGACAATGTGTAAGTATGAGACAATTTTTGTAGATGTAACTTTACTTGACAGTGTTACGAGACAATGTTTGTAGATGTAACTTTCTTTACAATGTTTAAGTATGAGACAATGTTTGTAGATGTAACTTTCTTTGCATTGTTTAAGTATGAGACAATGTTTGTAGATGAAACTTTACTTGACAATGTGTAAGTCTGAGACAATATTTGTAGATGTAACTTAACTTGACAGTGTTTAAGTCTGAGACAATGTTTGTAGATGTAACTTTACTTGACAGTGTTATGAGACAATGTTTATAGATGTAACTTTACTTGGCAGTGTGTAAGTCTGAGACAAAATATTTGTAGATGTAACTTTACTTGACAATGTTTAAGTCTGAGACAATATTTGTAGATGTAACTTTACTTGACAGTGTTTAAGTCTGAGACATATTTTTGTAGATGTAACTTAACTTGACAATGCTTAAGTCTGAGACAATATTTATAGATGTAACTTTACTTGACATGCTTACGTCTGAGACAATATTTGAGATGTAACTTAACTTGACCAATGTGTAAGTCTGATGTATGTTTTGTAGATGTAACTTTACTTGACAGTGTGTAAGTCTGAGACAATGTTTGTAGATGTAACTTTACGAGACAATATTTGTAGATGTAACTTTACTTGACATGTTTAAGTCTGAGACAATGTTTGTAGATGTAACTTTACGAGACAATGTGTAGTCTGAGACAATGTTTGTAGATGTAACTTTACTTTTACAATGTGTAAGTCTGAGACAATGTTTGTAGATGTACTTTACTTGACAGTGTGTAAGTCTGAGACATATTTGTAATGTAACTTTACTTGACAGTGTGTAAGTCTGAGACAATATTTGTAGATGTAACTTTACTTGACAATGTGTAAGTCTGAGACATGTTTGTAGATGTAACTTTTACTTGACAGTGTTTAAGTCTGAGACAATGTTTGTAGATGTAACTTTACTTGACAGTGTTATGAGACAATGTTTGTTGAGTAACTTTACTTGACAATGTTTGTAGATGTAACTTTACTTGACAATGTATGTAGATATAACTTAACTTGACAATGTTTGTAGATGTAACTTTCTTGACAGTGTTATGAGACAATGTTTGTAGATGTAACTTTACTTGACAATGTTTGTAGATGTAACTTTACTTGACAGTGTTATGAGACAATGTTTGTAGATGTAACTTAACTTGACAATGTTTGTAGATGTAACTTTACTTGACAGTGTTATGAGACAATGTTTGTAGATGTAACTTTACTTGACAGTGTTATGAGACAATGTTTGTAGATGTAACTTTACTTGACAGTGTTATGAGACAATGTTTGTAGATGTAACTTAACTTGACAATGTTTGTAGATGTAACTTAACTTGTCAGTGTTTGTAGATGTAACTTTACTTGAGAGTGTGTAAGTCTGAGACAATATTTGTAGATGTAACTTTACTTGACAGTGTTATGAGACAATGTTTGTAGATGTAACTTTACTTGACAATGTTTGTAGATGTAACTTTACTTGACAATGTTTAAGTCTGAGACAATGTTTGTAGATGTAACTTAACTTGACAGTGTTTGTAGATGTAACTTTACTTGACAGTGTGTAAGTCTGAGACAATATTTGTAGATGTAACTTTACTTGACAATGTTTGTAGATGTAACTTTACTTGACAATGTTTAAGTCTGAGACAATGTTTGTAGATGTAACTTTACTTGACAATGTTTAAGTCTGAGACAATGTTTGTAGATGTAACTTTACTTGACAGTGTTATGAGACAATGTTTGTAGATGTAACTTTACTTGACAATGTTTGTAGATGTAACTTTACTTGACAATGTTTAAGTCTGAGACAATGTTTGTAGATGTAACTTAACTTGACAGTGTTTCAGTTCTGGATGATGTTAGTTTGTGTTCTGCCAGCAGGGGCAAGAAACAGCAGGAAAGGATAATGATTATAAAGGAAAAGATGTGCTAATTCAATCATGATATTCAAGCTCCACAAGGTAAATCACCTTCCCCCCCCCTTTCCTTCCCAATGACTTCATTGTAGAAATCAACACAGCTATCAGTGTACATGCTGTCAGTTTCTTTAGACTGCAACAAGTTGGAATACAACATTCACCAGGAGAAGCTTCACAGGACCATTTGCTTTGGGGCCTGAACTTTGAATTAATGTTTGACAAAATTGTACATTCTTATTATGTAAATCAATATAAGGTTGTTTTTTTTATATATAATTACTTGAGTCAAATTTAAACTGAATTGTTATATCCTTTTCTTTCATATTGTTGAGCATCACACAATGCCCTGCCCTTAACTTTAGTGGTGATAGATAGAGGGGTCCACTTCTGGATGGGTGGGGGTGTAGGTGACAAGGTGTGTGTGTGTACAACCAGTAAGCTACTAAAAGCATTTCCCTGTAGTGTACACACCTGACTGAAAGCGACTGAGATTGAGAATCATAGTATAAGGACAGTTTGTCTCTGAAGTTCTTGGAGTGGAGTGATAAAAGATCTGCTGGTCAAGGCGGCTAGGCTATAGTGTGAATGTGATTAATTAAAATTAAAGTGATGTAATTGCAACACAATTACAGACTTACACATCACAATAATACTAGTTAAAGAAATAATTTACTAATATAATAAATAACTAGTAAAAAAAATATATAGTCAAAGTGCCGTTAGAATATCGGAAGGTCTGTCAGAATGGTTTCAGGTTACAACAGGTGTAAGACAAGGATGCGTTCTATCACCACTCCTCTTCATCATATATATGGACAAAATAAATCAGGAAACAACCAACAATAAGGAAAAATCAAATAATGACATAGAGGTAGAAAACTCCAACATCAACGAGCTCTATTTGCAGATGACCAATGCCTAATATATGAGGATGAAAACCTGCTACAACAGCAATAACATCTCTTGATAAAAGCTGCACAAACTACAGTATGAAAATTAACACAGCAAAATCAGAGGCTATAAGAATAAGCAAATTAAGACACCCATTAAACATCAAGATCAAAGACAAAGAAATAAACAAGTAGAGGAATTCAAGCATTTAGGCACAATGTTCACAGAAGATGGAAAACTAGACAAGAGAAATTGACATGAGAATACAAAAAGCAAATGCTGTCACATACCAGCTTTCGCCATTGCTAAGACATCCAAACATTTCTATGCCAGCTAAACAACAAATAATAAATAGCACTTTCGTACCAACTTTCTGCTATGAAAGTCAAACATGGAGTGGACCCTTTCTAAATCACATTTAAGAAAGATCAATACATGGTGAGATGCGTTGCTTGAGAAAAGTAACAAACAACACTGTACACAAGAAGAGATAGAATACCAAATGAAACCATAAGAAAAAATGGTAGGAACTAAACCCTGCCAAGAATATATAGAACAACAACAATTTAAATGGTTGGGCCACCTGGTCAGAATGAATCCTCACCAATCACCATCAAGGGCGTTCTTCTCGAGAATGCATGGGAAAAGACCAAGAGGAAGACCCAGAAGAAGATGGATAGATGCAGTGAGAGAGACATGTAACAACAAAGTAAATCACTAATTCAGTCAGTTCCAGCAGCTCAAGAACGACAAATGATATAAACCACGACACCTTTTAGGTATCAGTGAAAAGAGAAAAGAAGAAAGAAATAATAATCAATAATAAAAAAATATCAATGAAACGCCTCTACAGCTACATTACAACAACGAACAATGAAACTCTCACAAACACAACAATAATCAACACTAATGACTGCTAAATTAAATTACAAAACGATCCGATACGGAATCTGTGAAGTCAAAGTAGTAAAAATACACAAATTTTTTTTTTTTTTTTTTTTTGGGGGGGGGGGGGGGTTTATATATATTTGTGTCCCTTCAAAGCCACTTGTTGAACTAAGTGAGTTAAGGTTGAGTGTCATGAGTGTGACTAAACGTGACAGATTAGTTGTACTTAACTTAGAAAACATAATAAAATATTGATTATATTATATATCAATCATCACAGTTCACCCCACTCCACCAGTCACGACGATAACGATTATATCATATCATATCGACTGATGGTTGCTGATATCTGAGACCTACTATCAGTGAGTATCTCACTCTCAGACTCTGTGCTGTCTTTGAGTCTGACGGTACCAGCCATTGTCATCAAGTAGGTTTCATAATTAAACCAATCAAACTGAAACGAATTCCTCGCGAACTTTCAAATATGAAAAAGAAACTTACCCCAAATGTATTCGAGTCCTGAGATGTGCGAATGGTCATCTATAATAATAATAACTCGGCGTGGTGAAGTCAGTCATGATCCGGCTGTGGTAACCGGGAGCTTGGTAATTGTCGGAAGTGCCACCTTGTCGGCCTCTCTTCTTACGACAAATTTAATTGGTCAATGACAGATTCGGAATATGAACGTCCCATTCTATTGGTAGGAATGGCAGCCTGGTGGTTTTTGTAATTCTACTTCTGCCATTCCCCCTCCCTTCCCCTCACCAGCCACAGGTTAGTTTAACTAACCTTTAAATTATGTCGGTCCATTACTGTAACCTTAGAACCAAGTTCTAGATATTAGGTAATGAGTTGTGTTTATTTTGTAACTGCATAGTTCTCTTTCATAACAGGACATTTTGTTCTTATTTCATCTTCTTTCCTTCCTTATTTCACGTTTTTCAACGCGTTTTTTTTAAACTAAGTGAACATTTTCCAATTTCTTTCAAGCTTATCCCACTCCCCCCAAGTGGACAATTATAAAAATCCGGACCCAGCTAGGAGTTAGTTCACTTGATCATTGTAGGAGGATTTCTATACAAGGATATTATTTAAGACTTTAAAATGTCTTCCCTTTAAATGTTTTCCCCACCCCACACCCCCGGCAATTTGTATATACATGTAGTATGCCAACTGCAATGTAGTTGGTCAGGTCGGGTAATTTTACCTGCTACTGTATGCAGTAAACAGTACAACCTGTGGCTGCCTTGCAGGTCAGCTTGGGAGAGTAAAAGGCTAAGGGAGGGTACCCCGACGTAAAACAACCCCACTGCCTTGTGGGTGAGACTTTTTAGTCAAAGGCTAGCGGAGTCAACAGTAAACAAACCGACGGAAGGCAACAGAAAACCACGTCATAATTTCTTTGTATATCATGAATCGCCACAAACATTAGATATAACTCGGCAGTAGGTCAACAACAGAAATGATAAATAGCTGCCGAGATCGAATGTTGTGGAGAGACATGATCACCTACGCCACTAGGGCCCGGTACTTGACGATGATGAATGTACATTTGCATTTGGCTACATTATTATCAGTTTCTTTTTAATTACACTATAATATCATTATACTCGGACACATTCTCATTTCTTTCTAGATTACCTGAAAGTTGTCAGGTGTACAAACTCCGTGACGCTGCTAGTGTACAGTAAAGTCATCATGATGACTTAGCATGTCCCTCTCCGTAGGCATCTGAGACATTGAACCTGGTTTCAAATGGACACGAGTGTCAGAAGAGTGTTGCATGTCCCTTTCTTTTTAGCATCTGAAGACATTGAACCTGGTTTCAAATGGACACGAGTGTCAGAAGAATGTTGCATGTCCCTCTCTTTAGGCATCAAACTGAACAAAGAATGGAGAAATAAAACCCAGTAGCCATGGAAGTAGAAGTGCATGCTTTAAGTATGAGAAGTCTTCTGTGGGTGAAGTATAACATACAGATGGTTATTGTACACACAGGTGGGTATAGTACATACAGATGGGTATTGTACACACAGGTGGGTATAGTACATACAGATGGGTATTGTACACACAGGTGGGTATAGTACATACAGATGGTATTGTACACACAGGTGGGTATTGTACATATAGAAGAGTAATGTATACTTAGATGGGTTTTTGTACACACAGATGGGTATTGTACACACAGATGGGTGTTGTACACATAGATGGGTTTTGTACACACAGATGGGTATTGTACACACAGATAGTATTGTACACATAGATGTGTTTTGTACCACAAGATGGGTATTGTACACACAGATGGGTGTTGTACACATAGATGGGTTTTGTACACACAGATGGGTATTGTTCACATAGATGTGTATTGTACACATAGATGTGTATTGTACACACAGATGGGTGTTGTACACATAGATGGATTTTGTACACACAGATGGGTCTTGTACACACAGATGGGTATTGTACATACAGATTGATTTTGTGTTCGACAAACACGGAGCTAATGTGCCTTTACGGCTCACATTGTTGGGAAAGAGTTGTCAGGAAGACAACTCTGTAGAAGACAACTGTGTATTTGTTTGGCTGCGAGTTGTCTGACGATGGTCGTCATTGGCAGTAACTATAAGTTATGGCTTGGGTTGAGGCACAAACTTTTTGACTCTCGTTCAGGAAAATAGAAATGAACTTTGCTCGAAGATAGTTATGGGAGTATCTGAAAAATTCAAAGCTGATTAAAATGTGCTTTATTTTTGTGCCAGGACACTAGAGTGTAAGAGGGACTGAGCAAGCAGACCAAACTCGCTGGGTTAGTTTGGGTGTGTGTGTGTGGGGGGGGGTGGTGGGGGGGTGAACGAGATATAGACCAGGCTGACATTCTCAGTGCCCTCAAGGAGCTGGACGAGTGATTCGAGCAATGAACGTACATCTACAACATTGACTCATCACCATTGGGTGCCGGCTCCGCAACGAAGGTTGGCTACCATGGAGCGCCATTCCACTCTGTCTCTTGCTTTGATGGTGTAAATTGTCATAGGTTGACTTGCCCATCTTATGATGTTATTCGTCCATGTTAGTCTTGGTCTGCCTCTGCCTCTTTTACCTTGTATTTTCCCCTCCAATATTACTTTTAGTAGGCTGTTGTGTCTTTTAACATGCCCCAAAAATCTCATTTGTCTTGTTCTAATTGTGTTTAGTAGTTCTCTTTTCATTTTTCATTGTTTTAAGACTTCATCGTTTGTTATCTTTTTATTTCCACCCAATTGTACCTATTCTTCTATAAATCCACATTTCCTAAAATTCCATGTAGTTATTTTTAGCTCGTTCTTATGACAATAGTTAGAATTTCTCTCCATGGGCTTTCTTTGGAATGTTACGTGATAAGGCTCCAATCTCTTTCATGGTAGTCTGCCATATTTGTCTTTCGTGTCCTGAATATGCCTCATGTGTACCACATACTTTGCTGTTTTCGCTTTCTGGGCGTTAAACATTTCTGATTCTTCTGCCCCACCACCGTCACAGACTTTTTTACATTCGGGTTGGACATACCCGCCCTGCGCCATCGTTGTCGAACTATGTGTTTGCCTCTCGAACCGCGAACACACGACACAAAGAAAAATAACATTGACTCATCATCATCATCATCGAGTGCCGTCTCCGCATCGAAGGTTGGCTACCATGGATAGGGTGACCATTCGTCCCCAATTTCCGGGACAGTCCCCGGAATGTAGAAGTTGTCCCCGAAAGAAATTTGTCCCCGATTTCAGTGAATAAATAAATGTTCACACACGGAATCGGCCCTCTTTTAAAGTAATCACTAGGACTCAGGACGTTACTGAGTTGTGTTTCTTTATCCCAGACTGAGCGGCATTAGCAAGAAGATAAAAGAGAAGACTTGGACGCGTTGTGTCGGAGATAGCTCTTTGAACTCTTGAAGCGCGGTGCCACGTCACTTCTATTCCCACCACTCACTTCTATTGGGATGGGTTTAATTTTTTAAAAAAAGCAGACACTCTCTCTCACTCTCTCCCCACCCTTGCCTTTCCGGACATCTCCCGCCAAAGTATCTCGCCAAAGTCGCCAACAGTAAAAACTAACATTAATTTATCGTGTGAAATCTTCAGTGAAAAACTGCTTCAAATCATGAGATCTTGAGAAAGATACACTCAAAAAACAAGTACCACGCCGAGGCAACAACCTCTTCAGTATAAATAAGGTACTGTAAACATTACTTTAATACTGCAATTGATATCTATATGTTGTTTAAATTTTTTTTATTTTAAATATTTTTTTTTTATTGAGAAACACAACTATAGTCCGTTCAGATTCGTTTGCCGAGATGTTATGATTTATAATTCAAAAAGTTCTTGATGATTTCACATGATTTTTGGCATACGGTGTTAAAATGTCCATGTCACGAGAACATATGTGTTACTCGATGTCTAGCTATAACGGTTTTCTTAAAGCGGCGAATTCCTTTGATCTTTGCCCATGTAACTATTATTTTGACCCTAATCAAAATGTTTTACAGTAATCTAGTGCAACGATGACCCATAGGCGTGTCCATAAAATTTTACTTGGTGGCAAGTATACAAATTTTAAATTATATATAGAACTTTTGTTCGTAGAGTCAATTTGATATAGTTCCATGCTCTTGGTGTGAGTTTCCCAAATGTTGTCGCTGCCTTTCAAATACGTACATTTAGTTCCTCATCTAAGGAAAGTGTGGCTGTAATAGTGGATCCAAGATAGCTGAACTTCTGTACTGACTCAAGCAGGCTTCCATTCAAAGTAATGGTTGTTGGTTTGCTTATAACATATTTTTGATTGCTTGGGTGGTCTTGAACAATAAACTGTTTAACAAATCAACTAGGAAACTTTGCAAATCAAACTATTTATCTGTAGACTTAATCAGAGTAATGATCATTCAGAATCAGACGAGTCAAATAGGTCGATTACTGCTTTCGGCTGAACAAACAACAAACCATCCTTTTCCAATATTCCTCTTCTTGTCGTAACACATGATCCTCACATTTTACCCAGTAGTCTTTATTTATATTTGATAGAGCCTGATTTGTAAGTGTCTCAACATCGCATAATTTGAAAGTTTTATTTGTATATGCTACGTGTCCTTTAACTTTTGCCCAAACTAGTTCTATAGGATTTAAGTGTGCATGATATGGAGGTAGTCTCAAACATCTATGGCCATGTTCTTGAATTAACTTGTCTATTTTAAATATCTTTGTACGTTGTGTCTGTTTTACAAGGCTAAGCAATTCGGGTTTCAAGTAGCTGTCGTTAACTTGTATGTGTTCTTTTATGAGCCACGTTTTGATTGCATCTTTTGTACTTGATGATGTTGGGATTCTATCTTCTACGTTAACTACGTTATGGTATGAAGCATTGTCCATTATCAGACAAGAAGGTCGATCTAATATTGGAAGGATACTTTTCTCGATCCAGTCTTTAAATATGTGCCCATTCATTTCGGAGTGGTAGTCTCTATTGTCTATGGATTTTGAAATGAAAACGAGATGAGCATTCTGCAACAACCCATTATGTCTGCTACCTGCATGTGCAACTATCAAACGTTGCCCTTTACTGCTTGGTACTGATCTTTTAATACTTCCATCTGCTAACTGCCATTCCTTTTCATTTGTATGATGAGCGTTGATCCAAGTTTCATCTAAATAAACAATATCATAATCATTTTCGCGCATTTCCTTCACTTCACGTAAATACTTGCTTCTAAGAGCTACTAGATGTGGCTTCTCACAAATAATGTTTTTTTCCACCAGCATACTTTCTAAAGGTGAAGCCTGCACTTCTTAATATTTTCCATAATGAAGTTTTTGATATTTCAATGTCGTTGTTAGTTTTCAGCCAAAGCTTCAACTTTCTAAGTGTCACTTCTTCGTTTATATCAAACATTCGACAGATTTCTCTTTTTACTAGGTCCTTATCAAAACTGTCTAACGTTTCTTTCCTTCCTTGCTTTCTTGCATTTGTTGGCAATAAATATCCGCTTCCTTTAACTATTCGATCAAATGAACGTTTACACAAACCTAAATATGCATTGTTCTCTTCTCAAGGTTTGATAAAGAACAATAAAGATGTCCCTTTTTACGCTCTCTGCAGAAGTATTGATAAATCTTTATAGCAATGTTATGCTCAGTAAAATATTTTGCCTTTACATTCATTCTCACATAGACTTGCAGAAGATAATATGGATAGTGCCGCCTCCTTTCTGTAAATATTGAGATTTGCCTCTGAATTATGACTCGAACTCGAGTCTACGGCCGTGATTTTGACGTCACATAATTTCCGGTTTCGGCTAAAATGTCATTTTGTGCTAAACGGGAAATTTCATATGTAACATTTCTTTATAAAAATTTATAGTGGAAACATAACTATTTTAGGACGGTGCGCATTCAGCCGTGAAGGTCATGCCTATATGTTAAAGAATCAGCTGTGAGATGTAAGCATCTACATAATTCCGCCGGTGTTTATAATATCGATTAACTTTTTTAAAATATAGGTTAAATAAGGCATCTTTGAAACTGGATCACATTTCTTTGATAAAAAAATATTTTTATAGCGACATTAGTATACTAAACCTAACTTCAAAAGATCAATGCAAATGAACAATAAGTTTTTGAAAAAATAAATTAATGTCTAGGCAAACGAATCTGAACGGACTATAGCTATTGTAATGTCATTAAGTGCGTGTATCGCATAAGTACCGTGAATATTAAAAAAATAAAATCAAACAGCAAATGAACAGTTATTATGAAATTTCAAGTTATCTTTTATTTTGCATCTACAAAATTTCTTGCGCACACACAGTCACACACCCACCCACACATATTATAAATATATATATATATATATGTATACACACACACACACACACATATATATATATATATATATATATATATATATATATATATATATATATATCGTTCGTCCCCGATTTTGTGGGACAGTCTCAGAAATAAGCAAAAAAACCCTCTGAAATGTAAAAAATTTGACAAATGTCCCCGGAAACCATGGGGAAAAAATGGTCACCCTAACCATGGAGCACCATTCCACTCTGTCTCTTGCTTTGATGGTGCAGGTTGTCATAGGATAATTTGTTAATCTTTGTTACTCATCCAATTTAGTCTTGGTCTGCCTCTGCCTCTTTTACCTTGTATTTTGCCTTCCAATATTACTTTTATTAGGTTGTTGTGTCTTTTAACATGCCCCAAAAATTTCATTTGTCTTGTTCTAATTGTGTTTAGTAGTTCTCTTTTCATTTTCAGTTGTTTTAAAACTTCATCGTTTGTTTTCTTTTCCTTCCATCCAATTCTACATATTCTTCTATATATCCACATTTCAAAGGCTTCAATTCTCTGTTCTGTTTTCTTGTCTAATGTCTATGTTTCTGCACCATATAGGAATATTGAGAAGATGTAACATTTTGCTATTCTTAGTTTTAGCTCTGGTGTTATTTGTTTTGATGTTAGTATGTTCTTCATGGCATTAATATTACTTTTTGCCATTCCTATTCTTTTGTTTATTTCAGTTGTACATTTTCCATCACTGGTTATAGTATGTCCAAGGTAGTTGTAATTCTGAACTGTCTCCAGGTCTATTCCTTCAATTTTGATATCCAGTTGTGGTTTTTGAGTATTTCCTTTGTTTATGATCATAGTTTTAGTCTTTTTTTATATTCATATTTAGTCCATATTTTTTGCTTATCATGTATATTTCATTAAGTAATTGTTGTAGATCTTTAGGATTTTCTGCTAGCAGTGCAGTATCATCAGCCTATCTTAGGTTATTGATTATCTTTCCATTAATTTGTAGGCCTGGCATCTCTGAGATGTTTTTAAAGATTTGCTCAGTGTATAGGTTGAACAAGCTTGGTGATAGGATGCATCCTTGTCTTACTCCTCTTTTTATATCAATGGGTGTAGTGTTCTCCTTGTTATATTTTATTATTGCTGTTTGCTCACAGTACAAATTACATATTAGTCGTATGTCTGTGTCATCCAGATTTCTATCTTTTAGGCAGTCTGTAAGTTGATTATGGTGTATTCTATCAAATGCTTTGGTGTAGTCTATGAAGCAGGCATATATTGGTTTGTTTACTTCTATGTACTTTTCGATCAATGTCCTTATGCTGAATATGGCTTCTTTTGTCCCACTGTTTTTCCTGAATCCAAATTGTTGCTCATTAATTAAGTATTAATTTTGTTCTGAATCCTTCCCTGTATAACTTTTAGTAACATTTTGGTTACCTGGCTAATTAGGCTTATTGTTCTAAAATCACTGCATTCAACTGCACCATTCTTTTTAGGCAATGCAATGAAAGTTGATGTTTTTAGTTCATTTGGTATGTATCCTGTATAGTATATGTCATTGCATATGTATGTGATCACTTCAATGCCAAAATCTTCTAGTGCCTATATCATCTCTATCTGTATATTGCCAGGTCCTGCTGCCTTTTCCTTTTTCATTGTTTTTATAGCTTTTTCTACTTCACTTCACATTGACTACAAGCGCATAATGTCAAAGGAGCTTGAGCCGCAGGCTCCCGGTCACAGTAACTGTTCAGTGGCTTTCTTGAAGTCCCGATTCCTGCTGGTGATTTAGAATTTGTCAATCCTATCAGAGAAGTGCGATGCTGGGTTCCCCAGAGCTGCAATTCCCACCACGGCAATCCTCTCTTCTCCAAGACTAGTCTATTTGTGGGGAACCTCACGGCGAGTGAAGCTTTAATATGATATGGGCCGCTGACCTGGACGGGCGACTGAAGATTATAGAGGAGACATGATAATAAATAGTATTATAGAGGGAACCGCGATAGCTCAGGGGTTGGTGAACTGGACTACAAAGGATAAGAGGTAGGGTTCGATCCCAACCAACAGCTTACTGGTTCACCCAGCCTTAAATGGGTACCGGATTTTTTCTGGGAAGTAAAGCGGCACGCGCGTAATGCCAACCACATTACCCCAAAAATCATGAGCTGAAGGTCTGTAAAATTTATGGTCACTAACACCATATTCCCTATACGTCACTTGGCGTGACGGGGGCTCTTTACTTTTTATTATTATTATTATTATTATTATTATTATTATTATTATTATTATTATTATTATTATTATTATAGAGGGGAAACTTCTGAGGTGATAAATCGGCGAATAATTTCAGGGGAACAGGTATGTTTACATCACTCGGAAGGTCTGAGTTGGCCGTGTGATCTAGCGTCTGGTTCTCGTGACAAGGTGCTATGTCAAAGAATACGGGTTCGATTCTGCATCGGACCGTCTATTGTCTGTGTTTTTTCTGTTGTTGATTGTTTGTGGTTTTTTTTTCTAAGTGCTGTAAACATACCTCTTCCCCTGAAATGATTGGCTGATCTATCACCTCAGAAGTTTCCCTCTATAATAATATTCATTTATTATTATTTGTTTCCAGTCTAAACCACTGGAAACTACTATTCGTGCTGTTTCGTCATATAACTGATTGTCTGCAACGCAAGTATTCAGCCCTACCCTGAGATACTTGTCTTAATAGGAAAATACAGATACACAATTTACTCTCGAGTTGTGATCGTAACCGTTTGCTATAGTCTCGAGTACACATGCGTGAAAGTCATCACCAATCATAACTACATTTTTAAGTAGCTGAGTTGGCCGTGTGCTCTAGCGTTTGATTCTCGTAACAAGGTGATGTGCCGAGGAGTAGGGGTTCGATTCTGATTCGGACAATCTATTCTTCTTTGTTTCTTTTTTCTCTTGTTGATTATTTGTGGGGGTTTTTTCCGAGCGTTGTAAACATACCCATTCCCTTGAAATTATTCGACTGCATGTTAACTTATCAGTTTGGTCGATACAAACGTCCATTTTAGAACTGTTTTATACCGGATAAAAGCTTTTGCCTAAACAAAGTTTGTTTCGCCTATTACTTTAGCTGGCAGCTACCGTTGTGTTTACTCTCGGCGCCCCCCCCCCCCCCCTTCCGTATAGTATTTCATGTTTTGTTTAATTATTTTGATATGTTACATTATTATTGAATGTTTGTTTTGCGGATGAGAAGTGAATGGCAAATCGAAGCCACAGTGTACCACTTTGGATATGAATGGTTAATACATGCAACGTTATGATACAGAGCTTGTGTTATTTACTGTGCTGAATACACGAACCACTTACATTTCAAATATCGATTATTTGGTTTGCATAGTTCATGCCATTGCTACCTACATTGAGATTCGTGCATGGTCACCTATCATCATCAGGTGCCGTGTCGGTTTGCGTAGTTGGTCATCTCTCTCCACACCACTCGGTCTTTATGCATGTCATCATTTCAGTCGGTGATATTTTATTATGACATTTGGATAAGCTGTTCAATATTTTTCTCTTGGTTTTCTTCTGGTATTCTTTCCACGGTCAACGGTCACAACATAAATAATTTACGATAAGTAAAATAAAAAATGATATGTAGAAGTTTTACGTGACAAGTGGACGACACAAACTAAATAACGTTTCGGCTCAATAGGTCTTCATCAGGAACAAACAAAAAAAAACACACACAAAACTAATAACGAAACAACCAAAACAAAAACAATCGAAATGTGTTAAAGAAAACAAAATAAATAAAACTATCCTGTCAAATACAAAATGAAATCGTAACCAAGTGCGGCTGTCGTGAACGTCGAGAAACGTGCAAAAAAGTGTGTAAATGTACACAGAACCAGAGGAGTTCACACAGGGGTCAGTGTGCAAACACAAAGGAGAAAGTTTACGATATGCGGATGACACAGTCTTAATAGCAGAGACAGAGAATGAGTTACAAGAAATGATAGACATAATAGTAAAAGAAAGCAACAAGAAAGGTCTCAGTCTGAATAGTAAAAAAACAGAAGTAATGGTTATACCGAAGAAAAAATCATCACCATCATGCAGCATAAAAATAAACGAGACATATCTGAAACAAGTGCAACGTTTCAAATACTTGGGCACAATAATAACATCAGATGGGAGATGCACCACAGAAATAAAAAGCAGAATAGCTCAGGCCAAAATAGCATTTGCCTGGACAGCTAAAAAGACCAATGAGGAAGTTCTCAAAGAGGCCAACACAAAAAGGGAGCTTTTAAAAAACATCAGAAAGAAGCAATCAACATTTTTCGGGTACATCATGAGAAGAGGAAAGTTGGAATACTTGGTTACAACTGGCAAAATAAAAGGAAAGAGAGATCGCGGACGACAAAGAGAGAAAATACTGGATAGCTTGGTGTCATGGCATGGAAAACAGTCAACAACAGAACTGATACGATGCACTGTAGATAGAAGATTGTGGAAGGACATGATCACCTACGCCAACCTATATGGCACATGATGATGATGATTCTTTCCACTCATTCTGCCTGTTGTTATAGTATTTTCAAAGCCTTATTTTGCATGACATCTCCCAATAAATGTATATTGTCTCTTCCTTATGATTTTCACAATATTTCTGGTTTCTTCAGCGTTTTAAACATTCTTCGTTAATCATTTTTGCAATTCAGGTATTTCGCAGCATTCTTCTGATAAACACATCTTAGCTGTCTCGAATGTTCTTTGTGCTGTCTTCTTTATCGCCCATGACTCACTGCCATATAGTAAGAACAGGTTCGATGTAGCACTTTAGAACACGTTCTCTAACATTAATTAACAATAATTTGTTACATAGGATGTTTTCATTCGATGTAATTCGGTCTTTCATTGTAATATTCTGCTTCTAATTTCTACAGTGCATATGCCATCTGATATTATTAATGATCCCAGGTATTTGGATCTACTTGCTTCATGATTTTTGATGTGCTTTTACTCTACAATCTTGTGTATTTGTTTTCTTTTATATTATCATAGTTTATTCCTTTTTGATGTTGAAGGCCAGACCTTTTTATTCACTTTCTGTCACAATTTCATTGTATAGATTTGGTAGAACTTGGTTTTCTGCTATCATTACTATGTCTTCTGCATCTCTGAGATAGTTCATGTTGCTTCCCCTACTTTACTGCTATCATTACTATGTCTTCTGCATCTCTGAGATAGTTCATGTTGCTTCCCCTACTTTATTTAATGCCAGGTTTATTCGCATTTGTCTTTAAAATATGTCCACTTTACAAAGAAAATAGATTTAGTGACATATCCCTGTCGCACACCTTGTCTTATTTGTTGATATTCTCCATGTTTGTTTTCAATTGTAATGGCTGCTTCTTGTTTCCAGTATATATGTTTAACAACCCTCATATCTTTACTATCTTTATTGATATTTTCTAGCATTTTCATCGCTTGTTCATGATTGACTTTATTGAAAGCTTTGGTGTAATCAATCAAGCATGGGTATAGATCTTTCAATATCTCCAGGGCTCTCTGTGCCAGTGCTCTTAGAACATAAATGTCATTATGTGCTCCCTTTCCTTCAACAAATCCAAATTGATCGTCTGCTATTTCTTTTTTAATATTTTGGCTTGTTCTCCTCCTAATGATTCTTAGCACAACCTTTCTAATGTGACATGAGAGTTCGATATTCGTCACATTCTTTTGCTTTTGCTCCTTGTTTCGAAATTTGTAAATATATAGATAGTTTTTGTTCATGCTTGTATGTTCCCATCGATTCCATGAAGTCAAAAACTTGTGTCAAATTTTATGTAAACAGAGTAGCAAGAGTGGTAGATAGAGAAGAAAGAAACCGTCATCAACAAACGCTGTGACTTGTGTCCATGGAAATCTCTCTCTCTCTCTCTCTCTCTCTGTGTGTGTGTGTGTGTGTGTGTGTGTGTGTGTGTGTGTGTGTGTGTGTGTGTGTGTGTGTGTGTGTGTGTGTGTGTGTGTGTGTGTGTGTGTGTGTGTGTGTGTGTGTGTGTGTGTGTGTGTGTGTGTGTGTGTGTGTGTGTGTGTGTGTGTGTGTGTGTGTGTGTGTGTGTGTGTGTGTGTGTGTGTGTGTGTGTGTGTGTGTGTGTGTGTGTGTGTGTGTGTGTGTGTGTGTGTGTGTGTGTGTGTGTGTGTGTGTGTGTGTGTGTGTGTGTGTGTGTGTGTGTGTGTGTGTGTGTGTGTGTGTGTGTGTGTGTGTGTGTGTGTGTGTGTGTGTGTGTGTGTGTGTGTGTGTGTGTGTGTGTGTGTGTGTGTGTGTATGTGTGTGTGTGTGTGATCAAGACTCAATCAGAGTAGGATTCCAGACTCTCACATGAAGACAGCTGTCAGGTTAAGTGAATTGTTCGACCCCAAAAACAGAACATCCCAATTAGAGTCTGTTAGATCCACCCTGATTGAATACCTGTTAAAACGTTGCACTGTGTTCTGCGCCAGTGGCCCAGTGCATTCCATTTCAGCCAGCATTTTATTCAGGTTTGCTTTCCTTAGCCTTTGATTGTCCCCAATCTTCCTGTAAGGCAGCAGTTTTGCTTTTGTGTAGGGGGATTCTGCCCTTAGATGGTCGGCCCTCCCAGGTTTACGAGCACCATCTGCCCGAGTCACTAGAGGTGACTAACACAGACATGCACACACAAAGATATGAGATGTGACTAACACTGACATGCACACAACAATTTGAGGCATGACTAACACTGACAGACACCAAGATATGAGATATGACTAACACAGACACACACACTGAGACATGAGATGTGATTACCACAGACACACTCTAAAATATGAGATATGACTAAGACAGATACACACACTGAGATATGAGATATGGCTAAACACAGTCATGCACACGCAAAGATAGCGGGTGTGACTAACATAGACATGCACACACAAAGATAGGAGATGTGACTAAACACAATCACACAAAAATAGGAAATGTGACTAAACACAAACACACAAAGATATGAGATATGACTAAACACAAACACACAACGATATGAGACATGACTAACATAGACATGCACTCACAAAGATAGCGGGTGTGACTAACATAAACATGCACACACAAAGATATGACTAAACACAAACACACAAAGATATGAGATATGACTAACATAGACATGTACTCACAAAGATATGAGATATGACTAACATAGACATGCACTCACAAAGATATGAGATATGACTAACATAGACATGTACTCACAAAGATATGAGATATGACTAACATAGACATGTACTCACAAAGATAGCGGGTGTGACTAACATAGACATGCACACACAAAGATAGCGGGTGTGACTAACATAGACATGCACACACAAAGATAGCGGGTGTGACTAACATAGACATGCACACACAAAGATAGCGGGTGTGACTAACATAGACATGCACACACAAAGATAGCGGGTGTGACTAACATAGACATGCACACACAAAGATAGCGGGTGTGACTAACATAGACATGCACACACAAAGATAGCGGGTGTGACTAACATAGACATGCACACACAAAGATAGCGGGTGTGACTAACATAGACATGCACACACAAAGATAGCAGGTGTGACTAACATAGACATGCACTCACAAAGATAGGAGATGTGACTAAACACAAACACACAAAGATATGAGACATGACTAACATAGACAAACACACCAAGATATGAGACATGACTAACATAGACAAACACACAAAGATATGACTAAACACAAACACACCAAGATATAAGACATGACTAACATAGACATGCACACACAAAGATAGCGGGTGTGACTAACATAGACATGCACAAACAAAGATAGTGGGTGTGACTAACATAGACATGCACTCACAAAGATAGGAGATGTGACTAAACACAAACACACAAAGATATGAGACATGACTAACATAGACATGCACACACAAAGATATGAGACATGACTAACATAGACATGCACACACAAAGATATGAGACATGACTAACATAGACAAACACACAAAGATATGAGACATGACTAACATAGACAAACACACCAAGATATGAGACATGACTAACATAGACATGCACACACAAAGATATGAGACATGACTAACATAGACAAACACACAAAGATATGAGACATGACTAACATAAACAAACACACCAAGATATGAGACATGACTAACATAGACAAACACACAAAGATATGACTAAACACAAACACACAAATATATGAGACATGACTAACATAGACAAACACACAAAGATATGAGACATGACTAACATAGACAAACACACAAAGATATGAGACATGACTAACATAGACAAACACACAAAGATATGAGACATGACTAACATAGACAAACACACAAAGATATGAGACATGACTAACATAGACAAACACACAAAGATATGAGACATGACTAACATAGACAAACACACAAAGATATGACTAAACACAAACACACAAAGATATGAGACATGACTAACATAGACATGGAGCCAATGGTGGGGTGTGCTAAACACTCCAAGGTATGGTGACAGCTTTACAAATAAAGAACACAACACAATACTGACGTTTCGGCCTGTGGCCTTCTTCAGAATACATGGACAACGACAACAAGCGGTGAAGCACAATTACTACATGTTAGATGATAAAGTGGAGGGCGAGGAAAGTAGGATGCAAAAATAAGAAAAGAGAGAAATGAATTTTACATGATGAGAGGTATGATGGGCGTCAAAATATATAAAATAGAAAAAGAGAGAGAAAAATGTATAATAAATTGTACTTAGCTGAGCTCAGAGCAGGGAGCAGGAAAACTGTAATCCGTGCTGAAACCAGTCGGAATGACTAAATGACTAAAAGCGCAGAGAACGTGTATAGAAAGCAACACGTGACAAAGACAGGTCAGTAAAGAGGGCAAAAAGGATCAAATTTCGGGAAAACCAAAAGGGGGGGGGAAAGGGGGCATAGACGAGGATACTCCTGGGACACAACAAGCAATACATATAAATCACTCAACAATGGAAGTGAGAGATCACGCGAGAGGTTAAGAGAAAGAAATAGAATGACACGACAAAGTAGTAAACTAGGCAGTGGGTGAGAGAGATGGACTCTACAGAATGGATGGCCTCGAACTGAACGAGTTGAGAGGTAGGTCAACGAAAGGAAGGATTGGATACTGGAGGAAGAGATACGGTGAGGAAGAATAATAAAGCCGGTATAATGAGAAGGGCGATAGAGGGGTGGTCCGGAGGAAGTTAGTCTATCGGGAGGTAGGGAAGTATTGGAGGAGGAGGTATGGAGAGGAGGGATAAGAAGCAGGTATGTGAAAACTGGATAGGGGGAGAGGCGGTAGGTAAGAAGTGAATGGAAAAAGAGAAAGTCTGGAAGAAGTGGAGCAATAGGGGATGGTGTGCAAGAGGTATGAACCATAGGAGGTAAAGAAGTAGGGAAATGATAGAACAAAGGGGGGAATGAAAGTGGGCATCAGGATAAGGGGGATACTGGAATAGTAGGTATAGATGAGTAGTGACTACAAGTTAATAGAGAGGAGAGGGGTGAGCTAGGAGTAGATCAGCAGAGGGGTGGTAGGAAGGACGAGGGACAATAGAGGTGGGCAGAGAGATCGTACGTACAGTCCAGGTGGAGAGGTGATATAGTGATAAAGAGGTAAAGGACATGAAGATAGTCAGAAGAGAAAAAGGTGTAGGGAGAGGGGGGGGGTTTAGGAGGAAGAAGGCAAGATGGGGGTTACTCAAAGAGGATATGAAAAGCAGGGATGGACGAGGAGTAGAGGACCCAAGAAGAGAAATAGGAAGAGAGGTCCATAGGTAGGAGGATGGAGTCGGAGGCAGGAGGGTCCTCAGAGGGACAGGGATACATTGATGCCACGAGGGGTGAGGCAGCCCCAACGAGCGATCAGACGGTGCTCAAGAGTGAGCCGACTGTGGTGATCAGAGGAGCATGATACTAGGCCAGTTACCAAGACATCAGTCTTACCTCGATGGCCCCTCGAGTTAAAGTGGGCTGCTACAGGAGTGTCCGCTTCTTGGGTGATGTCATTCAAGTGTTCACGGCACCTATCGCCGATTCTGCGACCAGACTGACCGATGTAGGTCAACTTGCATCGCTTACAGATGATGGCATAAATGATGTTCCGCGATGTGCAAGTGAATCCCTCTCTGATCTCAAAAGGACCATTAGGGAAGAGTACAGTGTCGGTCTGGAGAACGTGGTCACAAGTTTTACATACTCTCCGGTTGCAGCGGATAGTGCCTCGATGGCTGAAGTGGTCAGCAGGAAGACGGCCCCTGACAAGAAAGTCTCGGAGGTTCCGGTCACGTCTAAAGGCCACTAGTGGTGGGTCAGGGAAGAGCAGACGAGTAGTAGGGTCAGATCGAAGAATAGGGAGGTAGCGGTGGATGGTCCTAATAGCGGCGTAGTGGTGAGGGTGATGGTGAGAGCGAGCACTACTCTATCAGAGGGGGGATGAGTAGAGGGGGTAAGAGCAGACTGACGTGAAGTGTGGAGAACTCGACGCAGGGCAGGGAGGAGAGCTGATTCAGGATAGAGACGTCGGCGGAAGAAATCAAGCATAAGGTGGGCATTGTGAAGGAAATCTTCGTCGTCTTGGCAAAGGCGACGAAGTCTGAGAAGCTGGGAATAGGGAAGAGAGTTCTTGCAGGATGTAGGATGAGAGGAGTCGTAGCGGAGGAAACTATGGGAGTCAGTGGCCTTGTAGAAGACCGAGGTGAGAAGATGAGAGGTGCCCAAGGAGACTAGGATGTCCAGGAAAGATACGGAGGAGGTGGAGATGTGGAAGGTGATGTGGATAGAGGGGTGGAAATGTCCGACATATTCGATGAAACGGGAGATCTCATCTTCTGGAAGGTCAGACAGACCAATGCAGTCATCAATGTACCTACGATACATGAGGGGAAGAGGGCCCTGGTAGGTATGGATGATTTGGTGCTCAAGGTAACCCATGAAGAGACAAGCATAGCTAGGGCCCATTTTAGTGCCCATCGCCACACCGCTGATCTGGGTGAAGAAATTGCCATTGAACTCGAAAGAGTTGAGGTTCAAGACTAATTCTGCTAGACGGAGGAGGACGCCAGTGGCGATGGAGGGTTGGATCCTACGGTCCAGGAAAAACTGAAGAGCTTGAAGGCCGTCGGAGTGGGGAATAGAAGTATACAGGGAGCAGACATCCATAACGAAGAGGCGGTAGTGACGATCAGGAAGGAGGGTGATAGAGGAAAAGATGTTAAGGGCGTCGTTAGTGTCTTTGACATACGAAGGGAGGCCCATAACTATGGGTTGAAAGACACTGTCGAGGAAGTCAGAAATGAGAACAGTAGGACATGAGATGGAAGAGACAATAGGACGTCCAGGAGAGTCAGGTTTATGTATTTTAGGCAGCATATAGAAAGAGGGTCTGCCCAAGCAGTGGTCAGGAAGGATCATGCGGGAGGAGCTAGAGGGAAGTAATCCATCCTGAATGAAACGGAGGATCGTACGACGCACCACGGCGTTATTAGAGACAGTAGTGTCGTCGGGGGTGGGGAGGTAGAAAGTCGAGTCGGATAATTGTTTATCCCCTTCCCGGATATAAAGGTCTTTCCTCCATACCACCACAGAGCCGCCCTTGTCGGCCGGCTTGATGACAATATCATCACGTCGGCGAAGATCCTGGAGGGCTTGGTACTCTTCACTACTAAGATTAGAGCGTCGAAGTCTATGGGGACGAAGTGCCTTAATATCCCGGTAGGTACTGTTAATGAACTGGTCCAAAGCCTGTGATTCGCCCGAGCGGGGAGTCCAGTCAGATTTACGGGAGGAAAAGCGGGCAAATTCGTCTGTAGGAGGAGGTTGAGAGGAAGAGTTCGGATGATTAAAGTAATAGAGTTTGAGTCGTAGTCGTCTGTGATACTCCTGAATGTCCCGTAAGAGAGAGAATGAGTCACTCAAAGGGCGAAGGGGGACAAACTTAAGACCCTTGCTGAGAAGAGAGCGCTCATGGTCGGAAAGGGGCAAATCAGGGGGATACAAGTGACAAGGGAGCTAGAGTCAGAGGCATTGGGGAGAGGAGGAGGTGGGGGAGGAGGAGGAGGAGGACGGAGGTTCAAGAGTTTACGTTTGTGCTGAGAGGATAAAAAGTCATACATAGATCGGTTGTGGTGGTGGATGGTATGGCGGATGAAGCGAAGAGTCCCAGGAAAGTTAGAGGTGAGTAGATGGAGTTGGGATAGGAGGTGTTGTTGGCGGGTGTTGAGGTGGGATATAAGACGAGAGTGGCTAGAAGCGACAAGACGAACACGTTTCAGGCCATGCTGGAGTTCAAGGTTCTGCAGTTGGCGGCGAAGATAGTTAGAGAGGTAGGGTTGACCGACTTGAGGTGAGAAGTGAGATCGGAACCCACACGGGAGAATTTTACGATGGAGGCAGTTGTTCAAGAAATTGAGGTGACAGGTAAATCTAGTTTTCTTGAAAGTAGTGAAGGCAAAGTCCTTAGAGATGTTAGAGAGTTCGGGGGGTAGAGTGGAGAAGGAGGCGATGATGGAGTGACGGATAGAATGAGATAGATGTTTGAGGGAGGGCATAGTGAGGAGATGGAGAGAAGATCGAGAAAAGAAATGAGAGATAAACCAACTAGATGAAGATAGGTAGGATACGTGAAGGTATAGAGAAGCCAATAATAGAAAGAGGGAAGGTAGTGAATAGAAAGTATGAGGAGCAAAGTGCAAGAGGGGAGGGTAAGGAAGCACCCAGAAGTGAAGGCGAGGAGAGACTGACGAGAGATAGAATAGGTAGGTGAAAGAACGGAGTGAAATGGTTCTAACTAAAGTACACAGAGATGAATGACGTTAAACAAACATAAAGTAGCAGCGATATCAATTGAGTAGGGAACAGGCAAATAATTGCAATGCTGCGGTAAAGCTGGTAGCAAGGAGCCAATGGTGGGGTGTGCTAAACACTCCAAGGTATGGTGACAGCTTTACAAATAAAGAACACAACACAATACTGACGTTTCGGCCTGTGGCCTTCTTCAGAATACATGGACAACGACAACAAGCGGTGAAGCACAATTACTACATGTTAGATGATAAAGTGGAGGGCGAGGAAAGTAGGATGCAAAAATAAGAAAAGAGAGAAATGAATTTTACATGATGAGAGGTATGATGGGCGTCAAAATATATAAAATAGAAAAGAGAGAGAAAAATGTATAATAAATTGTACTTAGCTGAGCTCAGAGCAGGGAGCAGGAAAACTGTAATCCGTGCTGAAACCAGTCGGAATGACTAAATGACTAAAAGCGCAGAGAACGTGTATAGAAAGCAACACGTGACAAAGACAGGTCAGTAAAGAGGGCAAAAAGGATCAAATTTCGGGAAAACCAAAAAGGGGGGGGGGAAAGGGGGCATAGACGAGGATACTCCTGGGACACAACAAGCAATACATATAAATCACTCAACAATGGAAGTGAGAGATCACGCGAGAGGTTAAGAGAAAGAAATAGAATGACACGACAAAGTAGTAAACTAGGCAGTGGGTGAGAGAGATGGACTCTACAGAATGGATGGCCTCGAACTGAACGAGTTGAGAGGTAGGTCAACGAAAGGAAGGATTGGATACTGGAGGAAGAGATACGGTGAGGAAGAATAATAAAGCCGGTATAATGAGAAGGGCGATAGAGGGGTGGTCCGGAGGAAGTTAGTCTATCGGGAGGTAGGGAAGTATTGGAGGAGGAGGTATGGAGAGGAGGGATAAGAAGCAGGTATGTGAAAACTGGATAGGGGGAGAGGCGGTAGGTAAGAAGTGAATGGAAAAAGAGAAAGTCTGGAAGAAGTGGAGCAATAGGGGATGGTGTGCAAGAGGTATGAACCATAGGAGGTAAAGAAGTAGGGAAATGATAGAACAAAGGGGGGAATGAAAGTGGGCATCAGGATAAGGGGGATACTGGAATAGTAGGTATAGATGAGTAGTGACTACAAGTTAATAGAGAGGAGAGGGGTGAGCTAGGAGTAGATCAGCAGAGGGGTGGTAGGAAGGACGAGGGACAATAGAGGTGGGCAGAGAGATCGTACGTACAGTCCAGGTGGAGAGGTGATATAGTGATAAAGAGGTAAAGGACATGAAGATAGTCAGAAGAGAAAAAGGTGTAGGGAGAGGGGGGGGGGTTTAGGAGGAAGAAGGCAAGATGGGGGTTACTCAAAGAGGATATGAAAAGCAGGGATGGACGAGGAGTAGAGGACCCAAGAAGAGAAATAGGAAGAGAGGTCCATAGGTAGGAGGATGGAGTCGGAGGCAGGAGGGTCCTCAGAGGGACAGGGATACATTGATGCCACGAGGGGTGAGGCAGCCCCAACGAGCGATCAGACGGTGCTCAAGAGTGAGCCGACTGTGGTGATCAGAGGAGCATGATACTAGGCCAGTTACCAAGACATCAGTCTTACCTCGATGGCCCCTCGAGTTAAAGTGGGCTGCTACAGGAGTGTCCGCTTCTTGGGTGATGTCATTCAAGTGTTCACGGCTCTGTGGTGGTATGGAGGAAAGACCTTTATATCCGGGAAGGGGATAAACAATTATCCGACTCGACTTTCTACCTCCCCACCCCCGACGACACTACTGTCTCTAATAACGCCGTGGTGCGTCGTACGATCCTCCGTTTCATTCAGGATGGATTACTTCCCTCTAGCTCCTCCCGCATGATCCTTCCTGACCACTGCTTGGGCAGACCCTCTTTCTATATGCTGCCTAAAATACATAAACCTGACTCTCCTGGACGTCCTATTGTCTCTTCCATCTCATGTCCTACTGTTCTCATTTCTGACTTCCTCGACAGTGTCTTTCAACCCATAGTTATGGGCCTCCCTTCGTATGTCAAAGACACTAACGACGCCCTTAACATCTTTTCCTCTATCACCCTCCTTCCTGATCGTCACTACCGCCTCTTCGTTATGGATGTCTGCTCCCTGTATACTTCTATTCCCCACTCCGACGGCCTTCAAGCTCTTCAGTTTTTCCTGGACCGTAGGATCCAACCCTCCATCGCCACTGGCGTCCTCCTCCGTCTAGCAGAATTAGTCTTGAACCTCAACTCTTTCGAGTTCAATGGCAATTTCTTCACCCAGATCAGCGGTGTGGCGATGGGCACTAAAATGGGCCCTAGCTATGCTTGTCTCTTCATGGGTTACCTTGAGCACCAAATCATCCATACCTACCAGGGCCCTCTTCCCCTCATGTATCGTAGGTACATTGATGACTGCATTGGTCTGTCTGACCTTCCAGAAGATGAGATCTCCCGTTTCATCGAATATGTCGGACATTTCCACCCCTCTATCCACATCACCTTCCACATCTCCACCTCCTCCGTATCTTTCCTGGACATCCTAGTCTCCTTGGGCACCTCTCATCTTCTCACCTCGGTCTTCTACAAGGCCACTGACTCCCATAGTTTCCTCCGCTACGACTCCTCTCATCCTACATCCTGCAAGAACTCTCTTCCCTATTCCCAGCTTCTCAGACTTCGTCGCCTTTGCCAAGACGACGAAGATTTCCTTCACAATGCCCACCTTATGCTTGATTTCTTCCGCCGACGTCTCTATCCTGAATCAGCTCTCCTCCCTGCCCTGCGTCGAGTTCTCCACACTTCACGTCAGTCTGCTCTTACCCCCTCTACTCATCCCCCCTCTGATAGAGTAGTGCTCGCTCTCACCCATCACCCTCACCACTACGCCGCTATTAGGACCATCCACCGCTACCTCCCTATTCTTCGATCTGACCCTACTACTCGTCTGCTCTTCCCTGACCCACCACTAGTGGCCTTTAGACGTGACCGGAACCTCCGAGACTTTCTTGTCAGGGGCCGTCTTCCTGCTGACCACTTCAGCCATCGAGGCACTATCCGCTGCAACCGGAGAGTATGTAAAACTTGTGACCACGTTCTCCAGACCGACACTGTACTCTTCCCTAATGGTCCTTTTGAGATCAGAGAGGGATTCACTTGCACATCGCGGAACATCATTTATGCCATCATCTGTAAGCGATGCAAGTTGACCTACATCGGTCAGTCTGGTCGCAGAATCGGCGATAGGTGCCGTGAACACTTGAATGACATCACCCAAGAAGCGGACACTCCTGTAGCAGCCCACTTTAACTCGAGGGGCCATCGAGGTAAGACTGATGTCTTGGTAACTGGCCTAGTATCATGCTCCTCTGATCACAACAGTCGGCTCACTCTTGAGCACCGTCTGATCGCTCGTTGGGGCTGCCTCACCCCTCGTGGCATCAATGTATCCCTGTCCCTCTGAGGACCCTCCTGCCTCCGACTCCATCCTCCTACCTATGGACCTCTCTTCCTATTTCTCTTCTTGGGTCCTCTACTCCTCGTCCATCCCTGCTTTTCATATCCTCTTTGAGTAACCCCCATCTTGCCTTCTTCCTCCTAAACCCCCCCCCTCTCCCTACACCTTTTTCTCTTCTGACTATCTTCATGTCCTTTACCTCTTTATCACTATATCACCTCTCCACCTGGACTGTACGTACGATCTCTCTGCCCACCTCTATTGTCCCTCGTCCTTCCTACCACCCCTCTGCTGATCTACTCCTAGCTCACCCCTCTCCTCTCTATTAACTTGTAGTCACTACTCATCTATACCTACTATTCCAGTATCCCCCTTATCCTGATGCCCACTTTCATTCCCCCCTTTGTTCTATCATTTCCCTACTTCTTTACCTCCTATGGTTCATACCTCTTGCACACCATCCCCTATTGCTCCACTTCTTCCAGACTTTCTCTTTTTCCATTCACTTCTTACCTACCGCCTCTCCCCCTATCCAGTTTTCACATACCTGCTTCTTATCCCTCCTCTCCATACCTCCTCCTCCAATACTTCCCTACCTCCCGATAGACTAACTTCCTCCGGACCACCCCTCTATCGCCCTTCTCATTATACCGGCTTTATTATTCTTCCTCACCGTATCTCTTCCTCCAGTATCCAATCCTTCCTTTCGTTGACCTACCTCTCAACTCGTTCAGTTCGAGGCCATCCATTCTGTAGAGTCCATCTCTCTCACCCACTGCCTAGTTTACTACTTTGTCGTGTCATTCTATTTCTTTCTCTTAACCTCTCGCGTGATCTCTCACTTCCATTGTTGAGTGATTTATATGTATTGCTTGTTGTGTCCCAGGAGTATCCTCGTCTATGCCCCCTTTCCCCCCCCCTTTTTGGTTTTCCCGAAATTTGATCCTTTTTGCCCTCTTTACTGACCTGTCTTTGTCACGTGTTGCTTTCTATACACGTTCTCTGCGCTTTTAGTCATTTAGTCATTCCGACTGGTTTCAGCACGGATTACAGTTTTCCTGCTCCCTGCTCTGAGCTCAGCTAAGTACAATTTATTATACATTTTTCTCTCTCTTTTTCTATTTTATATATTTTGACGCCCATCATACCTCTCATCATGTAAAATTCATTTCTCTCTTTTCTTATTTTTGCATCCTACTTTCCTCGCCCTCCACTTTATCATCTAACATGTAGTAATTGTGCTTCACCGCTTGTTGTCGTTGTCCATGTATTCTGAAGAAGGCCACAGGCCGAAACGTCAGTATTGTGTTGTGTTCTTTATTTGTAAAGCTGTCACCATACCTTGGAGTGTTTAGCACACCCCACCATTGGCTCCTTGCTACCAGCTTTACCGCAGCATTGCAATTATTTGCCTGTTCCCTAACATAGACATGCACACACAAAGATATGATACATGACTAACATAGACAAACACACAAAGATATGATACATGACTAACATAGACAAACACACAAAGATATGAGACATGACTAACATAGACAAACACACAAAGATATGAGACATGACTAACATAGACAAACACACAAAGATATGAGACATGACTAACATAGACAAACACACATTAAGATATAAGATGTGTCCATGGACACTATTTCGTCCACATATTAACTTTTAATTCGTTTCATTGTTTCGGATGCCTTTTATTTTCCCCAACACGTCATCGCGACGTCACAACTTGTGTTTCCCTTTCAACAGCCAACTGCAGAGATAAGCACAGCCAATAGAGAAGTCCCGTGTGTAGAAAATAAAATGGGAAAACATCCCATCAAGCATGACATCTTCACCTATGCGAGCTAAAGACGGATGACGTCACTTTACCCACAGCTGCCCCTATTCGTAAAGCTGAAAACGTAAAGCTAATCGGGGAGTTATCTACCCTTACGTATGCACGTAAGAGCTGGAAAACAGCAAGGGACATAGAAACAAAGTTGAATGCATTCAAAAATAAACGTCGAAGGAAAATACTTGGTATAGCGTGAAACGAATTTTTTTTAAATGAGGAAATTAGAGAAATCGCCAATCAACCATTAATATCTTCAGTAATCAAGGAAATACGATGGTCATATGATGAACATATGATGAGGAGAGATAATAACCGAATAGCAAAGCAAGTCCTCATGTGAGAAGCAGCAGGTATGAGGAAAAGAGGCAGACCCAGAGAGACACTGAGAAGAACATTGATGAGAGAGGCAAGAGCAGCAGGAATTGGCTCCCTCAATGGGATAGAATTGCTTGCACAGAACAAAGACAAATGGCGAGATTTTATAAAATGTCTTTACAAGGATTGAAACTGCTAGAATAAAAATTTAGATAAGAGAAAGAGTATCTGGGTCTATGCCCTATGGGCCGGCTACGGATCGAAAGGTTAGATAAATAGACAGTCAGACAGACAGGCAGGCAGATAGCAAGACAGATGGCAAAAACCAATTTTATCAACATGAAAAATATACACAAATCAATGAAAATAAATCAGAACTAAAACAATGAATAGCAAAATGCTATATTTACTCAATATTCCTGTATGGCACAGAAACATGAACATTAAATAAGAAAACAGAGCAGAAAATGGATGTCTTTGAAATGTGGATCAATAGGAAAATGGGGAGAAATGGGTGAAAGGAGAAAAAAAAAACAATGAAGTTCTGAATAGGATGACAATGAAACCAAGAACTACTGAATACAAGTGGATAAAGACAACTGTGAACACAAGTGGATAAAGACAACTGTGAACACAAGTGGATAAAGACAACTGTGAACACAAGTGGATAAAGACAACTGTGAACACAAGTGGATAAAGACAACTGTGAACACAAGTGGATAAAGACAACTGTGAACACAAGTGGATAAAGACAACTGTGAACACAAGTGGATAAAGACAACTGTGAACACAAGTGGATAAAGACAACTGTGAACACAAGTGGATAAAGACAACTGTGAACACAAGTGGATAAAGACAACTGTGAACACAAGTGGATAAAGACAACTGTGAACACAAGTGGATAAAGACAACTGTGAACACAAGTGGATAAAGACAACTGAACACAAGTGGATGAAGACAACTGTGAACACAAGTGGATAAAGACAACTGTGAACACAAGTGGATAAAGACAACTGAACACAAGTGGATAAAGACAATTGTGAACACAAGTGGATGAAGACAACTGTGAACACAAGTGGATAAAGACAACTGTGAACACAAGTGGATAAAGACAACTGGGAACACAAGTGGATAAAGACAATTGTGAACACAAGTGGATAAAGACAACTGTGAACACAAGTGGATAAAGACAATTGTGAACACAAGTGGATAAAGACAACTGTGAACACAAGTGGATAAAGACAACTGTAAACACAAGTGGATAAAGACAACTGAACACAAGTGGATAAAGACAACTGAAATGTCTTGATCTGTGAAGAGATAAACTACCATTCTAAAAGTCATCTTGGCAGGGAAGGTACAAGGCAGAGGCAGACCAGAAATAAAGCGAACATCACAAGATGGAAAGGTCAATTTATGACAACGTGCAACATCAAGATAAGAGACAGGTAGTCAACCTTCGATACGGAGGCGGCACCTAATATATGAATGCCGCTCCATGGTAGCCAACCTTCGATGTAGAGACGGCACCCAATATATGAATGCCGCTCCATAGTAGCCAACCTTCGATATGGAGACGGCACCTAATGTATGTATGGCGCTCCATAGTAGCCAACCTTCGATACGGAGACGACACCTAATGTATGTATGGCGCTCCATGGTAGCCAACCTTCGATGTGGAGACGGCACCCAATATATAAATACCGCTCCATAGTAGCCAACCTTCGATATGGAGACGGCACCTAATGTATGTATGGCGCTCCATAGTAGCCAACCTTCGATGTGGAGACGGCACCTAATGTATGTATGGCGCTCCATAGTAGCCAACCTTCGATGTGGAGACGGCACCTAATGTATGTATGGCGCTCCATGGTAGCCAACCTTCGATGTGGAGACGGCACCTAATGTATGTATGGCGCTCCATGGTAGCCAACCTTCGATACGGAGACGACACCTAATGTATGTATGGCGCTCCTTGGTAGCCAACCTTCGATACGGAGACGACACCCAATGTATGTATGGCGCTCCATAGTAGCCAACCTTCGATATGGAGACGGCACCTAATGTATGTATGCCGCTCCATGGTAGCCAACCTTCGATACGGAGACGGCACCTAATGTATGTATGGCGCTCCATAGTAGTCAACCTTCGATGTGGAGACGACACCTAATGTATGTATGGCGCTCCATGGTAGTCAACCTTCGATGTGGAGACGGCACCTAATGTATGTATGCCGCTCCATGGTAGCCAACCTTCGATACGGAGACGGCACCTAATGTATGTATGCCGCTCCATGGTAGCCAACCTTCGATGTGGAGACGACACCTAATGTATGTATGGCGCTCCATGGTAGTCAACCTTCGATGTGGAGACGGCACCTAATGTATGTATGGCGCTCCATAGTAGCCAACCTTCGATACGGAGACGACACCTAATGTATGTATGGCGCTCCATGGTAGCCAACCTTCGATACGGAGACGACACCCAATGTATGTATGGCGCTCCATAGTAGCCAACCTTCGATATGGAGACGGCACCTAATGTATGTATGCCGCTCCATGGTAGCCAACCTTCGATACGGAGACGGCACCTAATGTATGTATGGCGCTCCATAGTAGCCAACCTTCGATATGGAGACGGCACCTAATGTATGTATACCGCTCCATGGTAGCCAACCTTCGATATGGAGACGGCACCTAATGTATGTATGGCGCTCCATGGTAGCCAACCTTCGATATGGAGACGGCACCTAATGTATGTATGGCGCTCCATGGTAGCCAACCTTCGATACGGAGACGACACCCAATGTATGTATGGCGCTCCATAGTAGCCAACCTTCGATATGGAGACGGCACCTAATGTATGTATGGCGCTCCATAGTAGCCAACCTTCGATATGGAGACGGCACCTAATGTATGTATGCCGCTCCATGGTAGCCAACCTTCGATGTGGAGACGGCACCTAATGTATGTATGCCGCTCCATGGTAGCCAACCTTCGATACGGAGACGACACCTAATGTATGTATGGCGCTCCATGGTAGCCAACCTTCGATACGGAGACGGCACCTAATGTATGTATACCGCTCCATGGTAGCCAACCTTCGATACGGAGACGACACCTAATGTATGTATGGCGCTCCATAGTAGCCAACCTTCGATATGGAGACGGCACCTAATATATGAATGTCGTTCCATGGTAGCCAACCTTCGATGTGGAGACGACACCTAATGTATGTATGCCGCTCCATGGTAGCCAACCTTCGATACGGAGACGACACCTAATGTATGTATGGCGCTCCATGGTAGCCAACCTTCGATACGGAGACGGCACCTAATGTACGTATACCGCTCCATGGTAGCCAACCTTCGATACGGAGACGACACCCAATGTATGTATGGCGCTCCATAGTAGCCAACCTTCGATATGGAGACGGCACCTAATATATGAATGCCGCTCCATGGTAGCCAACCTTCGATGTGGAGACGACACCTAATGTATGTATGGCGCTCCATGGTAGCCAACCTTCGATATGGAGACGGCACCTAATATATGAATGTCGCTCCATGGTAGCCAACCTTCGATGTGGAGACGGCACCTAATATATGAATGTCGCTCCATGGTAGCCAACCTTCGATGTGGAGACGGCACCCAATATATGAATGTCGCTCCATGGTAGCCAACCTTCGATGTGGAGACGGCACCTAATATATGAATGCCGCTCCATGGTAGCCAACCTTCGATGTGGAGACGGCACCTAATATATGAATGTCGCTCCATGGTAGCCAACCTTCGATGTGGAGACGGCACCTAATATATGAATGCCGCTCCATGGTAGCCAACCTTCGATGTGGAGACGGCACCCAATATATGAATGTCGCTCCATGGTAGCCAACCTTCGATGTGGAGACGGCACCCAATATATGAATGCCGCTCCATGGTAGCCAACCTTCGATGTGGAGACGGCACCTAATATATGAATGTCGCTCCATGGTAGCCAACCTTCGATGTGGAGACGGCACCTAATATATGAATGCCGCTCCATGGTAGCCAACCTTCGATGTGGAGACGGCACCCAATATATGAATGTCGCTCCATGGTAACTAACCTTCGATGTGGAGACGGCACCTAATATGTATGAACAGATGGCTGTGCTCTGTCCATAGCCATTTATAGATTTAAAAGGCCTACTGGCTGACAGGATATTCCCGGAAAACCTCCAACTAGAGTGACGTTTGCGAACTGAATCGATTATTGGGAAAATACGTCGGTCGGGCTCATATAGCTGATACCACAGGCCTTTGTAAATCTACAGTTTACTATGCTCTGTCCTTAGTTTCCGTTATGGCAACATTTCCCGTCCTATCTTCCATATTCCTATTGTGTCTCTTTTGTTCTTTCTTCATATCTTTTTTTTTTTTTTTTTTATTTAACGTTCGCCAGCTTTTGCCTGTGAAGTCCCTAGAGACTAGGAACTGAATTTTGCGTGTTCATTCGTTTTTCCCTGACAGCCGTGTGCACAGTGGTCCCTCGCCGTACAGGCTGATAACTCCATCTCCAGAGGCACTCACATTTTTTCTGTCCATGAGTAATTATTGTTTCTTCTTCTTCTGCGATCATGGCTCATTCAGACTAGGATTCCGGACTCTCTTATGATATAAACAAAAGTGGAGGCGGGCTCTGTACGCATGCAATGGGTAGAGTCGTTGCAGAAATCCAAAATACGTAAGGTCACCTTTGTCTATGTCCCTGGACATGCGGGAGTACGGGGAAATGAGAGAGCGGACAGGTTGGCTAGCTGTGCTGTCGTTGAGGACGGACAACCGATGGATCAGGCGGACATAATCAATGCCCTCCGAGATGTGGGAAGAGCACAGGACTTCGACAAACACAGATCCACGTCACTTCTTCGGATGATGGAAATGGGAGTTAAGTTGGGCACAGCCAGAAATGAGAAACTTAGTGGCCGTGTAAGAAGACTTATCAACCAACATAGAACTGGAGTCGTCAGTCGCTGGACACTGAGGGAATTGCTGAGGAGGGAATCTGAGCACCAATGGACATGTTCGGAGTGCAATGATGATGATGATGACTCGCAAATAACTCAATAACTCTCTTATGAAGGCAGCTGTCTGTTTAAGTGAGTCAGTTGCCCCGTGATTAACGTCTCAAGCCGGGCCTCGCTGCTGAGACCAGGGGTGGTTACCGCAGAGAGAAACCATAAATAAAAATCCCAACTGATGCAGCCGGGATTTGAACCCATATCCTCTCTGTCTCGAGGCAAGACGTCGTCACCCCTTTATCTTTTTAATCTGCTGCTTAAAAAAAAAATGTTTGCTCTTTCTTTGTTTTTTTAAATCTGCGACTGCATTTTTCAACTCTGTTGTTCTCATTGATCTAAATCAACAGCCGAGAGCTTTCATCACCATCATCGAGTGCCTTCTTCGCAACGAAGGTTGGCTACCATGGAGCGCCATTCTGCTCTGTCTCTTGCTTTGATGGTGCAGGTTGTCATAGGCTGATTTGTCCATCTTTTGATGTTACTCGTCCATGTTAGTCTTGGTCTGCCTCTGCCATTTTTACCTTGTATTTTCCCCTCCAGGATTACTTTTAGTAGGCTGTTGTGACAGAGCTTTACCAGGCGGGATAACTGCAGCTGCACATAGAAAACGGCTCAACAGCAAGATGGCGCAGGGTTTGGAACACAAGATCATTTCTTTGTGCAACCTCCGATGAGCTTGTCCTTGTAATTATGTCGCCTGTCTCCTCACTCGGGTGGTCTTCTGCGTATATAAATTAATCATCGTCTTAAATGAATTGTCATATTAATATCTTCTTACAATGCTTGAATTATCATAATTAGTTATATCAATGGTTAGTTATCGTTATTCGAAGGCCCCGGTATCACTGCAAACGAATTAAAATCCATAATTGGGGGACTGGTTGGTCTCGAGGCAAGACGCCGGCCTCGAGACAGAGGTTGTGAGTTCTCTCTCTGCGATCAGGACTCAATCAGAGTAGGATTTCAGACTCTCACATCAAGTCAGCTGTCAGGTTAAGTGAATTGATCGACCCCACAGACAGAACATCATAATTAGAGTTTGTTAGATCCACCCTGATTGAATACCTGTTAAAACGTTGCACTGTGTTCTGCGCCAGTGGCCCAGTGCATCCGATTTCAGCCAGCATTTTATTCAGGTTTGCTTTCCTTAGCCTTTGATTGTCCCCAATCTTCCTGCAAGGCAGCAGATTGTCTTTTCTGTAGGGGGATTCTGCCCTTAGATGGTCGGCCCTCCCAGGTTTACGAGCACCATCTGCCCGAGTCACTAGAGGTGATTAACACAGACATGCACACACAAAGATATGAGATGTGACTAACACAGACATGCACACAGCGATACGAGGCATGACTAACACTGGCACACATCAAGACAACACAAAGATATGACACATGACTAACATAGATACACACTAAGATATGAGATATGACTAAACACAGACACACATAAAGATATGAGACATGATTAATACGGACACACCAAGATATGAGATATGACTAACATGACACACACCAAGATATGAGCCATGGCTAGCACACACACACAAGTTAAGATATGAGCCATGGCTATCACAGAAACACACTAAGATATGAGCCATGGCTAGCACAGAAACACATTACGATATGAACCATGGCTAGCACGGAAATACACTAAGATATGATTCATGGCCAGCACAGACACACACTTAGATATGAACCCTGGCCTGCACAGACACCCACCAAGATATGAGCCATGGCTAGCACGGATATACACTAAGATATGAACCATGACCAGCACAGACACACACTAAGATATGAACCCTGGCCAGCCCAGACACACACTAAGATATGAACCCTGGCCAGCCCAGACACACACTAAGATATGAACCCTGGCCAGCCCAGACACACACTAAGATATGAACCCTGGCCAGCCCAGACACACACTAAGATATGAACCATGGCCAGCACAGACACACACTAAGATATGAATCATGGGCAGCCCAGACACACACTAAGATATGAGCCATGGCCAGCACATACACCCACTAAGATATCAGCCATGGCTATCGCAGACACCCACTAAGATATGAGCTACGACTAGCACGGATATACACTGAAAATTGAGCCATGGCTCAATTTAAGAGAAGCAGAAGAGGAGGTAGAAGAGCAGCGATCGCGAAAGGTGTCCATACGCTTGGGTTTGTTATAGTCGGCAGACTCTTCTTAACATGGGAATCATCGACATACGAGACGCAGGCCCAGCTTAACTTTTCACAGGTTCCGTTCAAACAGTTGTCCGGAGATTTGAGAGTGCAGTCTGACCTTAGTACGTCCCGTTGCATGTACAGTTCCCGGTTGACTGTTCACAGGTGTCGTTGAAACAGTTGTCCGGACATTTGAGAGTGCAGTCTGACCAGTAGTACGTTTCCTTGCAAGTACAGTCTGAACTTTCCGAGTCACATATGATGTCACAGCCATCAGAACACGTCTGTTCGCACTGTAGCCCAAAATTACCGTGGGGACAAGTGTCATTACAGGTATAGCCAGGATGTTTACATTGTAGGCATTTTCAGGATTTTTTCTCACAAAGGACAGACACTGAGACAAGACCTGGAGCAGTCGTGTCCATAGATCCCATGTGAACAGTTGCCGTGACACGTACCGATGATGACGTTGCAGCCTTTGAAGCACCCACTACACACTTCACAAAACGACCCAGAATGCCCGTCCAGACAATAGGTGTCTGTAAATGTTTGCACCTCACACATCGTCAATGCACTGTCGGCCTGCGAAATGATCGGTGAGAACTCAATCTTAATGTGTGCCATTGGCATTTGTGTGGTGACTACAATAGTGTTCACAGAAACATTAGGGTATGATACATCATTATACTGGAACACTACGCCGCCACTGTCAGAGAAAGCCCTTAGAGTGGCATTCTTTACCCGAATCATAGTGCTAACTCGATGATAGATTCGAATGGTGTGAATCTTTTGGGGCGTGGCAAAGTTCAGATACCAGTAAACAGGATTGGTTCCACTTCTCAATTTTGTGTGTGTGCAGTCATTGTTATAGATATTGGTCTTTGTTTTGCCATTAACTGCGGCCTCTGGTCCACATATGTCTCCTGTATAACAAGCATTAAATGTGTCGGTCTGGTTTGTGGTCTGTTTGAGAGCCACATTCCGACCACCGCCAATGTAGATGGAGCAGATATTTGCAACTATCGCCCCTTCAATACGTAACTTGTTGATCAGACCAGTCCCAGAGCAAAAGACATCAATCTCGTGCTGACTAACTACAAACCTTGATTCATTGTTACATGAGGCAGAACCATTTAGTTTTACCGTGAAACTGTCCGGATATGTTAAGTCATTCACATAAATCCTAAACCAGGAGAACGGCAAAGATTGATTATGAGTTGCCTCAACTGATGCAAAGTTTGTGTCCGGATTACATGTGGTGTCGTTGTTATCAAACAGGAAAATAGGTTCAGATTTTTGGGCGTATTTGTACACGAGATCCAAGTACTGACACTGGGGTCCGAAATATTCGTGCTGACAACTGTCATTGTTTGGGCATGTCCCTGTAGTTTTGTCACAAACTGAGTCATAATAGCAGTGACATTGTAACGTACAATTTGCCCCAAACCAACCGTCTGCACAAGTTAGGTCATTAGTTTCCAAGGCCGCGAACGAAGCCAGCAGAATAAAGACTTGATCTACAGCGAAGGTTAACGAACTGTGCACAAACATTTATTATCAAACCCGTGATTACATTTATAAAAATCCACCAACTCGCTGTGGTAACAGATAGCGTGATGTTCTCTAACAGAATGAGACAAACCGTTGGAGACAAGCAAAGTCAACATTGTTTACATCATGGCTCGAACGCAAACAAGCATTTGGCAATGTACCGTACCTTTCTAAATCACAAATAAGAAAGATCAATACATGTGAGATGCGATGCTTGAGAAAAGTAACAAACAACACAAGAAGAGATAGAATACCAAATGAAACCATAAGAAAAATGGTAGGAACAAAACCCTGCCAAGAATATATAGAACAACAACAACTTAAATGGTTTGGCCACCTGGTCAGAATGAATCCTCACCAATCACCATCAAGGGCGTTCTTCTCGAGAATGCATGGAAAAAGACCAAGAGGAAGACCCAGAAGAAGATGGATAGATGCTGTGACATGTAACAACAGAGGAAAATCACTAATTCAGACAGTTCGAGCAGCTCAAAAACGACAAATGATATAAACCACGACACCTTTCAGGTATCAGTGAAAAGAGAAAAGAAGAAGAAAGAAAGAGGAAGAAGAATGTACCGTAGTGTACAGTCTCCCGTGACAAGGCGTTGTGATCCTGTTTCCGGCTGTATTTTTTTCTTTCTCGTTTCCTGTTGATTATTTGTGAACTTTTTCCTGAGTGTTGTAAACATACTTCTTCCCCAGAACTGATTTGAATTATCAGATGAATCATCCTCTCACTTGAATGATTACATCGACTCTTTCCTCACTTGAATGATTACATCGACTCTTTCCTCACTTGAATGATTACATCAACTCTTTCCTCACTTGAATGATTACATCGACTCTTTCCTCACTTGAATGATTACATCGACTCTTTCCTCACTTGAATGATTACATCGACTCTTTCCTCACTTGAATGATTACATCAACTCTTTCCTCACTTGAACGATTACATCAACTCTTTCCTCACTTGAACGATTACATCAACTCTTTCCTCACTTGAATGATTACATCAACTCTTTCCTCACTTGAATGAATACATCATCAACTCTTTCCTCACTTGAATGATTATATCAACTCTTTCCTCACTTGAATGATTACATCAACTCTTTCCTCACTTGAATAATTACATCAACTCTTTCCTCACTTGAGTGATTACATCAAATCTTTCCTCACTTGAATGATTACATCAACTCTTTCCTCACTTGAATGATTACATCATCAACTCTTTCCTCACTTGAGTGATTACATCATCAACTCTTTCCTCACTGAGTGATTACATCATCAACTCTTTCCTCGCTTGAACGATTACATCAACTCTTTCCTCACTTGAGTGATTACATCATCAACTCTTTCCTCACTTGAGTGATTACATCATCAACTCTTTCCTCACTTGAGTGATTACATCATCAACTCTTTCCTCACTTGAGTGATTACATCATCAACTCTTTCCTCACTTGAGTGATTACATCATCAACTCTTTCCTCACTTGAGTGATTACATCATCAACTCTTTCCTCACTTGAGTGATTACATCATCAACTCTTTCCTCACTTGAATTATCAGATGAATCTCCTCACATGAATCGATCTGATTCAAACAGAAAATGAAATTCTCTCATTTTTACTCAGTTATTGAGTTATTTGCGGGTCATCATCATTGCACTCCGAACATGTCCATAGGTGCTCAGATCCCTCCTCAGCAATTCCATCAGTGTCCAGCGACTGACGACTCCAGTTCTATGTTGGTTGATAAGTCTTCTTACACGGCCACTAAGTTTCTCATTTCTGGCTGTGCCCAGCTTAACTCCCATTTCCATCATCCGAAGAAGTGACGTGGATCTGTGTTTGTCGAAGTCCTGTGCTCTTCCCACATCTCGGAGGGCATTGATGATGTCCGCCCGATCCATTGGTAGCCCGTCCTCAACGACAGCGCAGCTAGCCAACCTGTCCGCCCTTTCATTTCCCCGTACTCCCGCATGTCCAGGGACATAGACAAAGGTGACCTTGCGTATTTTGGATTTCTGCAACGGCTCTACCCATTGCATGCGTACAGAGCCCGCCTCCACTTTTTTTATCATGCTCATCGAATCACTCAATATACATGCGTGGATGTAGTCTTGTGACTCTAACCATTTGAATGCCTTGGTAACTGCCATCGCCTCCATTGTCATGCTACTCGTGGTCACGACGTATGCACCACTGCCTTCGCAGACTATTCTGCCTGCTGAGCGTGCTGTAAATGCCCATGCACTTCTTTGGTGTCGTCTTACAGATCCGTCTCATTTCTACACTAATAGACAAGCACACAGAAGCCGTTACTATTGCAGTATCAGTTCCAAGATACAGGCTGGAGTGAATTCAGTATCAGCTCTCTCTCTCTCTCTGTATGAGAAGTGTGACATTACAAAAACATAACAGAAATTGACAACAATTTCATCTTATAACTTTATTGTGAAATGTGTTTGCTTGGTCAGTACCTTGTTACCATTATTTCAACCAAAAGCCACACATTCATGATATATTCTTCTTCATTTATCAAATGTCAATTCATAATTTTTAAAAAGAAAAAAAAAGGAGGGTAATGTAAAACAAGTATATTACACACAAACTATGTTAGAGTGACTTATTTGTTATCAATAACGGTATGCATGAGGACAACAGCAATGGAGGGAGATGACATCACAAAAGCAGTCTAAATGAAACAACAAAATAAAATACTGGCAATCTTAATACAGTCTGGAACATAACAATATTTACACTGCAAATAAACATCAGTTGGACTTTACTTGGAGAATGGTCACAAGTGTACAACTAACCGGATAACGGAGATAAGTGCACAACTGGAGAACGGTTACAAGTGCACAACTGCAACATCGCTGCACTGATTCAAGGCCCACCAGTGCCTGGGCGGCTGATAGCAGTCAGTGACTTATAGCTGACTTGGCATCAGGGTCGACGGAAGTTATCTGACTGATATCCTACTCAATCTCCACATGCTGAGCCTTGTAACATACTATCCAGTGTGGTTATGTGACTAAACTGGGAAGACAACCAGAATACCGTGTTGATGTTAGGCAGATCTTTGTTGGAAGCCACAATATATATCTCTGTCCACCTAAGTGCAGACAGTCAAGATGAGCAGGCGAACGTAGTACAGAAGAAAACAATAACTCTTTTGTAGCAAGCACACTCAATGGATGGCTTACATTCAAATAAATGTATTGGAGAAAGGAGGGAAACTGTCATAAAACATCAACTATTGAAGAAAGGTGGAAATAGCCACATGATATCAACTACTTAAAAAAGGTGGAAATAGTAGCCATGTGATAATTACTGAAGAAATGTGGAAATAACCATGTGATAATTACTGAAGAAATGTGGAAATATAGCCATGTGATAATTATTGAAGAAATGTGGAAATTGCTATGTGATAATTACTGAAGAAATGTGGAAATTGCCATGTGATAATTATTGAAGAAATGTGGAAATTGCCATGTGATAATTATTGAAGAAATGTGGAAATAGCCATGTGATAATTATTGAAGAAATGTGGAAATAGCCATGTGATAATTATTGAAGATATGTGGAAATTGCCATGTGATAATTATTGAAGAAATGTGGAAATTGCCATGAGATATCTACTACTGGAAAAAAACGGTGGAAACTCATCACGTGACATGAACTATAGAAGAAAGTAAAACAACAGGCCCAAGGGGCGTGAATGATTAAACTTCACTTTCCTTGGCCACAGCAATGGCAGTTGAGGAGGCCAGTGCTCTTTCTAAATGGTAATGCTTTCTCCAACCCAGAGAGTCAGGTGCTGATTCTTTCTTCAGACGGGTTAGGGTATCATTCTGGGATTGAACAAGTTTCCCAATTCTCAAATTATTGAATTTCCCATTTTTAACAAATTTGTCTGTTCATTTCAATTAATTCAAGGAAAACAAAAGGTAAAAGAGGCAGAATAAGACTAACATGGATGAGTAACATCAAAAGATGGACAAGTCAATCTATGTCAGCCTACACCATCAAAGCAAGAAACAGAGTGGAATGGCGATCCATGGTAGCCAACCTTCGTTGCGGAGAAGGCACTCGATGATGATGTCTGTTCATTTACAATATAGAGAAAAGTGAGTTCAGATCAAACACAAGCAACAAAGTATACATCAAATAGTTGATCATTTCCACTGTTCTTTGGCTGCTTAGTTAATGTGATCACTTCCTGATTAGAAGGGTCTAGGTTACATTCCCAGAAGTGGCAGATTTTTTTTCGGATTGGCAAGGCTCCGGGGGTTCACCCAGCCTCTAAACATTTGTACCAGAGTTTATTCTGGGAGGTAAAGGCGGGCTGGCGTGATACCGACCACATCACTCAACAAATGTGCTGTGGTCATTTAAAAATGTGGTCACTAACACCTTATTCCCCATATGCCTAGTAAAGAGTGGAGGGAACCGTAACTTTAATTTTTGTTACTGTTCATTACTGAATGAGAATCATATAGATGAATTCTGCTGTCGAGTACAGCCATAGTTAGTTCATTTTGAAGACGGTGTATCGGGGTGACATTCTTCTCTGTGTCACCATCAACTTGGCACATATTCTGAATTCAGAGTACAACTAATGCCTAAATGGGCTGTGGTCACAAAGGTGGAGTAAGATAACTTGATCCCATCTGGTCAAGCAACCTCCATTGGGTATTTCCTTACATACACTTGTTCTGACATAGCAGACAGATTCTGATTCTTCACATATGATCAGACAACTTTGTGCTAGCCATTTCCACCATTGTCTTAAAAATCTGTTGTGACAAGTTTGCCTCTATCCATATTTCTTTGTCTGATACTGTCCAATGAACATGTTCAGGAACCATCACAGCTGGCAGTCTCTGAGACAACAATGCCATGCTCAAAGTCTGAATCTCTTGCTCTATTCATAATCTAATCAGATTGTTTATAACCTCCATGACAACATTCTTCTTTCTTTTCACTGATACCTAAAAGGTGTCGTGGTTTATATCATTTGTCGTTCTTGAGCTGCTCAAACTGTCTGAATTAGTGATTTTCCTTTGTTGTTACATGTCTCTGCATCTATCCATCTTCTTCTGGATCTTCCTCTTGGTCTTTTTCCATGCATCCTTGAGAAGAATGCCCTTGATGGTGATTTCTGAGGATTCATTCTGACCAGGTGACCAAACCATTTAAGTTGTTGTTCTATATATTCTTGGCAGGGTTTTGTTCCTACCATTTTTCTTATGGTTTCATTTGGTATTCTATCTCTTCTTGTGTTGTTTGTTACTTTTTTCAAGCATCACATCTCACATGTATTGATCTTTCTTAACTGTGATTTAGAAAGAGTCCATGTTTGACATTCATAGCACAAAGTTAGTGTGAAAATGCTATTTTTTATTTGTTGTTTAGCTGGCATAGAAATGATGACATTAACAGCCTAAAAATAGGAGACCAAACCTCAATCTTCAGACTGAGAACCACTGAACAACCACATCAATAGAATACATAGAAACCAAACTCAAGAATGTTTGCTCTATGAACACCCACATGAAACAGTACAACACTACATGTTTAACTGTCCAAAGCTCACTAACATAGCAACACTACTTCCTCAAAGACCCGATGTATGTAATACCTTGCACAGAACTACAAAGGAACACACAAATATATGCAAGATATCATTTCACGACAATGGGTGTCAGATAACAGGCCTCTAGATCCATAACATCATCATCACCGAGTGCCGTCTCCGCAACGAAGGTTGGCTACCATGGAGTGCCATTCTGCTCTATCTTTTGCTTTAATGGTGCAGGTTGTCATAGGCTGATTTGTCCATCTTTTGATGTTACTCGTCCATGTTAGTCTTGGTCTGCCTCTGCCTCTTTTACCTTGTATTTTCCCCTCCAGGATTACTTTTAGTAGGCTGTTGTGTCTTTTAACATGGCCCAAAAATCACATTTGTCTTGTTTGAATTGTGTTTAGTAGTTCTCTTTTCATTTTTAGTTGTTTTAAAACTTTATCATTTGTTTTCTTTTCCTTCCATCCAATTCTACCTATTCTTCTATATATCCACATTTCAAAGGCTTCAACTCTCTGTTCTGTTTTCTTGTCTAATGTCCATGTTTCTGCACCATATAGGAATATTTAGAAGATGTAACATTTTGCTATTCTTAGTTTTAGCCCTGGTGTTATTTGTTTTGATGTTAGTATGTTCTTCATGGCATTAATATTACTTTTTGCCATTCCTATTCTTTTGTTTATTTCAGTTGTACATTTTCCATAACTGGTTATAGTATGTCCAAGATAGTTGTAATTCTGAACTGTCTCCAGGTCTATTCCTTCAATTTTGATATCCAGTAGTGGGTTTTGAGTATTTCCTTTGTTTATGATCATAGTTTTAGTCTTTTTTGATATTCATATCTAAGTCCATATTTGTTGCTTATCATGTTTATTTCATTAAGTAAGTGTTGTAGATCTTTAGGATTTTCTGCTAGTAGTACAGTATCATCAGCATATCTTAGGTTATTGATTATCTTTCCATTAATTTGTAGGCCTGGCATCTCTGATGTTTTTAAGGATTTGCTCAGTGTATAGATTGAACAAGCTTGGTGATAGGATGCATCCCTGTCTTACTCCTCCTTTTATATCAATGGGTGTAGAGTTCTCTTTGTTATATTTTATTATTGCTGTTTGCCCCCAGTATAGATTACATCCATAGCAACAACAAGATTTCAGTGAGTGCAAAAAGTGGGTGAGAAAAAGATTCAGTGAGCAGTGAGTGGAAAAAGATTTCAAGATGGTGTCCGTGTGTGGACAGTGTTTTCTGTTACAGCATGTGTTGTTTCGAAATACGCCGGTTACACGCGGTGTGATTCTTGGGATTAATATTCTACTCATACCTGTTGTGGTTGTTTAACTTCTTCTAGGCTGGTGGATGGTGGAAATTTTTGTTGTTAAGTGGGTATTTATCTTCTTTTCATTCGAGGATTGACCTATCGGTGATTGGTCATTGTTTTTCACTGTCGCGCCAGGGAGACAGAAATGTCCATTCCAAATTGTACAAAGTCTGCAACGGTGGATGGGGCAGAAGAGTCATCAATGACCAACGGCCCAGAAAGCGAAAACAGTAAAGTGTGTGGTACACAAGAGGCATGTTCAGGACACGAAAGACGAATGTGGCTGCCACCATGAAAGAGATTGGAGCATCATCACGTACTAGTCCAGAGGAAGCCATGGAGAGGAATTCGAACTTATGTCGGAGGAAAGATCTTAAAATAAGTACTTGGAATGTTAGGACTCTATATCAAGAAGGGAAATTGGAAAATCTGATTCAAGAAGCAGAATGAATAAATATAGTTATTTTAAGCATATCAGAGACAAGATGGAAAGAATGTGGGTACATAGAGGACGAAAAATGTAAATTTATATACTCAGGAAACACAAAAGAACATCAAAGGGGGGCAGGAATACTGATAAAAAGAGAGCTACAAAAATATATAAGTACCCACTGGACATACAGTGATAGGATTATACTAATCAAGTTGAAAGCAAAACCATTCGACATAGCAATAATACAGACATATGCACCCATAACGACATGTCTTGTTCATTTCCAAAAAGATGAGAAAATTGAAAGTAAATCTGGCAGGACCTCCTCACAGTTGCTGGCATCCAAGGCAACACTCACATGAAGGTGCTCAGCCCACTGACTTGATAAACACAAAGTGATATTCAGTGAAACTGTGCTGGTCTTCAACAACAGGAAGAGGCACAAACATGGGGTGATGTTGATGTAAAGCTAGAGGAAGTGTGTGGGAAAAATATAAATATAAAAAAAGTATGTGACAGCTTTACTAAGTCAGGACTGGGCAAAACTGTCAAATTATTTTATGCTTTCCACACTTACTACAGTTATTATTTTTATGTGATATTTTGTGTCCATTCTTTAACAAAAGAGGCAACCATGTCAATGATATGACTGTACATTTGATTACATTACACATGCTGATTGGTTAATATTTACGAGATGTAACATTTCATTCATCTTCAAGCAATATTTACAAACTGTAACATTGTATCATCAATATGGATTTATCATAGAAGAATCTTGTACTTGTTATAACTTTGAAATGAGCGAGGCACGTAAAGTATCATAGACAATCAGAAGTGCCCTATTTGTTGTCAATATTTATTTCAAAAATTGGTACAGCCTTTTCTTCTATTGCCTTCGCAATATGAGAGATCAGACAACACTAGACACAATATTCATGGCATCTGCCATCCACATCCTAAGTTGTGCTTCTTTCAAAGATAAGACACAACCAGAATGGAGGTCGGGAACATGTCCACATAAACAACACACGTGCTTCACTAGTGATGAATGAGTACAGTTGGGATTAAGTAAAGCCACTCCCAAAACAATCATTCTTGTGGTCTGACAGGGAACTTACTAAAGGAGGCTATGAATTCAGGTTGTAGCAGTCACTGCAGAGTGTAAGGGCTCAGGTTGTAGCAGTCACTGCAGAGTGTAAGGGCTCTGTAAGAGCCATGTGACCAAGCACTCCCAAACAAAGTATAAAAAAACAATATACCCAGCATTTTGATCCCTACACAAATTGCAAAGTTCATTCTATTGCAGAATGACAACTTACTCATAAGACTCTTTTGTTGATAGTTGAATAAAATTAATGAGGAAAAAAATGGATTCATCACCGCATTCAGGCTCTCCCAAAAAAGTTCACATCCTGATAGGATCTGAGAGACAAACTGTTTGTCTATAAATAAGACCAGTATCAGGTCACCATTTTTGGTGAGCAAAACTGATGTTTATGAGGTCATCAATAAATGCAGAGATTGACTTGAAATCATTATTGGCATGGCTAAAAATATAATACAAAGAACAACACTAGTTGAATGTCATTATAAAAAATTAACCACAAAAAACAAAACAAACCGGAGAACAGGTAGCCCAAACTAGACTTGAATCTATCTATCTATCTATTGTCCTTTCGAGCTGAAGACGACACATAGGACAGAACCACAATCTCAAAAACAGAAACCGTGCGTGCCAAAGTGGCACATATTGCAGAGATCACTGCTCATATATGTCTAAATTAATTCCTCAGTTGTGGTGCCATTATGCTCTAGTCATGGGATGGTATATACAAATCAGTCCTATCTGAAAAGTAATGTTTTTTTTAGTTGCTGAGCTTGCAGTGTGCTGAAATGCATGTCTCCCATGGCAAGATATTGTGCAGGAGTATATGTTTTTTAAAACCCTAGTTCAGGCTGCCTGTTGTTTGTGGAGATTTCTCCGAGTGCTGTTAAGATAAATCTCTGTCCTGTGTTATCTGTCAAATTATGATTATCACCATCATCAAGTACTGGGCCTGCTGGCGTAGGTGATCATGTCCCTCCACAACTTTCGATCTAGGCAGCTATTTATCAAATCTGTTGACCTTCTGCCAAGCCATTCTCTTAAGCTGTCTGTTATTTTTTCTTTGCTTCCCTCTATCTCTTTGTCCCTCAATTTTTCCAGTTGTTACAATATATTCCAATTGTTCTCTTCTCATTACATGGCCAAAAAATGATGATTGTTTCTTCCTAATAATATTATTATTATGATAATAAACTGATATAGCATACACAGCTTCCTAGTCTATAAACAAATGGAGAAAATTGTGAAGCTCAGTAATATAATTATTTTGGACATGCAATGGGAAATGTGAGGTGGGAATGGCAAAAGCAAGGAGGTATGTTCTTACATGACAACAAAGCTGAAACTGAGATTAAGTTCAGTCAATAATTTTATATAGAAAGTAGAACAGGTCCATCAGTCTTCTGCGCTTCTCTTATGTTTCCTAGTGTTTCAATATTCTATCAATACAAATTTTTCACAGACAGCCCTTGGGTCTGGTGCACTTGTAGGGTTTACTGATGGCTGGCTGTGTAATATTTTCTTATATTTTGATCTTTCTGTCTTATGACGTGGCCAAATCATTTTTGAAAAATTTTATGGATAAAGAAAAAGACAAATAATGAAATTTAGAAGGATCCAAAAAAATGGAGAGAGAACCGATAAAACTATTTATGTAGAACAACAATATTTTTTATAAAGAGACATAATAACCATGAACTGTCATGTGGTAAAGTGAAGGACTGAGACTGATAAACATCATAAGAAGTAGACAGTTTACAATCAAGGCTCAATAAGCGAAGTGACTCAGATGGCACAACAGGATGATGATGACAGAGGGTAAACTACACAGAAGTAACTAAAGTTATTGAGGAATGTTTCAAGCCTACCACAGATAAAGAGTTGTGTCAGAGGGTAAACTACACAGAAGTAACTAAAGTTATTGAGGAATGTTTCAAGCCTACCACAGATAAAGAGTTGTGTCAGAGGGTAAACTACACAGAAGTAACTAAAGTTATTGAGGAATGTTTCAAGCCTACCACAGATAAAGAGTTGTGTCAGCTTTGGCTCAGGCATACAGGGAAAATAAGAAAAACCACAAAACTGACTCATCTTACCCTCCTATCCCAATCATGGCAAAGATGTGAATAAAGAAAAGGAGTGCACAAAAACTGAGCCCATTTTATGTAGACAATCCAGAAAATTGCCACATCTGCAGACCTTACTGACTGAACTCTGCAAGCACCACAGGGTTGCCATGCAGTGGATCCCATCTCACTGTGGAATACCAGGAAATGAGAAAGCAGATCAGTTAGCAAAGGAAGGTTCAACAGGCACACAACCAGATGCACCGGTTACATACCATCATACATCAACAGATAATCAAATCAATCAGAGGACCACAAGCCCCAAATCAGGATACCTTTCATAATATGAATAGATATGAACAAGTTATCATTATACGCCTCAGAACAGGACACAATCGACTCCACAGTCACATGTATACAAAATTAAAGATCGGCACCTCAACTACTTGTACATGTAGCCAGGCGTTCCAGACTGCTGAACACATACTTAAAGACTGCACTGAATATAGTAGGCTGAGGAAAATCCATTGGCCCATAGATACAACACTACAGACAAAACTATATGGGCCACTGCAAGAATTACAAAGAGAGTAAAATGTAGACAGGAAACGGCATTGCAGATATAGACAATACTTCAGGCGAACGAAAGATAGACAGATGTAGAGAATTCAATATTTTCAAAAATAATTTACTAAAGCACTTTTTCATAACTTAGTCAACTTTAACATTTTTGGTACTCCGATGTGAGTGTGGCTGGAATAGACAGTTCAATCATGAACTAAATCAAGTGGATGGCACAGAGTGAAAGATTGTTTCACACCAGAAGTGAGGTCTAACACAACAGATGAAGATAGCCTGATACAGCAAACAAATAGTAAACATAAAAAACCCAACAGATGAAGATAGAGCCTGGTAAAGCAAACAAATATTAAACATAAAAAACCCAACAGTTGAAGATAGCCTGGTACAACCAACAAATATTAAACATAAAAAACCAAGAGATACAAATAGCCTGGTAGGAGTCACACAAAATTAAGCCTGGTACAATTCAATAGACAAGGAAGCCCAGTACAGTTACATACCATCAGAAGAAATAGATAACCAACTTAATCAGAATATCCCCAGTTGCAAATCAAGACATCTGCTATAATATAAATAGAGGGGAACTTCTTCTTCTTTCCTTCTTCATCTGCCTTTCAGCGTTGAGGGGAGATATAATTTGCGGTCTTTTGCTCTGCTGTTCACCTCTGCTGCTGTTATGTTTCCTAGTGCTTCTAATATTCCATCGACCCATCTTTTTCGTGGTCGACCCTTGGGTCTGGTGTTCTCACAACGTTTGTTGAAAGCTCGTTGTGTTGTGTTTTGTTCTTTCTGCCTTGTCACGTGGCCAAACCATTTTATCTGTTGCTTCCTTATATATTCTATGGCGGGGGCTACTCCTAGCTTTTTTCTCAGTTCTTCATTTCTGATCTTGTCTCTCAGACTGTTTCCTGTCATTCGTCTAACACATTTCATCTCTGTAAAAGTTATTTTTCTTATTGTTCTTGCATCTAGGGTCCAGGTCTGGCATTGGTAGCACAACGTTGGGATGAAAATTGTATTGTATAGTGCTCGTTTTGCGTCCAGAGTTATTTCCTTGTTGGACAATAGTGGTGATTACTGTTCGATGATTTGACAAGCTTTGTAGCATCTTGATTCTATCTCTACCGTTTGAGAATTATCGTTTGTCACTAGACTTCCTAGGTATTTGAATTCCACTACTTGTTTTAGTTGTCTGCCTTCTATAGTTATGTTGATGTTCTGTTTAATTTTGGCGAACAATAGAGGGGAACAAGTTATCATTACACACCCCAGAACAGGACACAATCAACTTCATAGTCATGTGTATACAAAATTCAAGATTGGCACCTCAGCCACATGTATATGTGGACAGGTGCCCCTGACTGTTAACACATACTCTAAGACTGTACTGAATATAGTAGACAGAGGAAAATCATTGGCATATAGATACAACAATACAGGCAAAACTATATGGGTGTCTGCAAGAATTAAAAAAGAAAGAATAAGTATACAATAAACAGACATAGACAATACTTCAGGCACACGAAAGATACATGTTTTTTAAAGCTAAGTCAGCTGGAGAGAACAAAGATGCATATGAATCCATGTTTACTATAAGAATTTATTTTACAATACAACAGAATATAGAAGAAACTCTACATAAGTTAAGATACAGTCAGAAAAATGAAAATCAGACAAGTATTTCCTTTAAATGTTTTCAAGATTTCCTCTCGATAAGCAAGAAATAAAGAAAAAATAGTATGTCATATATTTTACAAAATTATTTAACACACATAAGCAGATCTTAAAAACTGACTGAAATGTTTTCCTTGAACAATCACAGCCGGCCATTTAAATGAACACCAAGAACTCAAACAAATGAGCACTCATGTCATGTACTTACACCTGTCACTGCCTAACAATTAAGCAGTCTTTAATATAAATTTCAATGTGTAAATAATTTTCTGAATACCTAAGAACTTATTGTATAATACAAAATAAGAAAATGAACAATTTCATCATTATTTTTGATTAAATAATATTACCATTTCCAAATGATCATTTATACACAAAAAATAAAGATAAATACATGTTTTAAAGCAATGCTGTCATGTGCAGTACGGAAACTGATAATACAGCATCCACAATAACCATTCTGCAGAGATAGTTTCCAAACAGCAAAAGCCACAGTTCTATAAACATATTTTAAAAATGATGCAGTGAATGAGTTTATAACTGTCAGTAACTCAGAGCTGACTAAGACTCTAGTCTACCCCAATATGGTGGCTCCATAGTGATGCTAAGCGACCACAATAGCAGGACTTTAAGAAAAAAAGCAAACCCAGATAGATGTAAAAATAAACAGTGAATAGGCCAATGTGTCTGGCCAACAATAGCAAATATCAAAGCTTAACTTCACAATGCAAAAAACGTTATTTTTGGCTTCAACAAAGATTCATGTTCCAAAACATAAGTTCTCAGTCAGACTGATATTATCTTGCTCCATCGAAAACAAAGAGTTGAGCAGGGCAAACTTTCTCTCCCACTGAAAGAAGCTATAAAGAAAAATAAACCCTCATCTATTCCAGCCTGCTTGCTAGCCTCTACATCAGCACCAAAAGTTTCAGTTGTGCTACAGTTCACAGCACATTTGTGACACTTTTCTGTCTCACCAACACATCCAATATTGTCACTGACTAATTAGAAGACTATGCCTTGCTTCTGAGATCTCTACTCACTTTGGAAGAGAGATTTAACATGTTTTCAGGATGGGGTAGGTGGGGTAAGAACTTTTGATCATCTCTGGCTCACTAATGCCAGCAACAACAGAAGATGCCTCCTTCCAGCTCATTTAACCCATCTCAACTGTGTCTCACTCATGCTGCTTATTAACAAGGCCACTATATATATGCGCATAATCACGTTACCAATGTATATGATATATGACGTAAAGTTTTTTTAAAATTATCTTTATGGCACTTACCCAATTTTCTGGGGGAGTGGGTGCTTGGTAAGTGTGAGATGATTCTGGAGAATAATGGCAGCATGCCTAGTGAAACTGCCAGCCATTAAAATGTTAAAAACCTGTTGACCATGGTGTATGTAAATGAACCTTGAACCTATGTCTACCTAAATGAAAAATATGCCCAATCAAACAATTAACTTGATCACTGTTTCTGCATATTTACTGTGTGAAACCCTGAACTACCTGATTGTTGCCTATTTATTTAATATCTTTAATTAATTACCGACGTCCATTTATAGTAGAAGCCACGATAGCTCAGTGATTAGTGAACTGGCTACAAAGGACAAGAGGTCAGGTTTGATCCTGATCGACGGCTTCCGGGGTTCACCCAGCATTAAATGGGTACTAGATTTTTCTGGGAAGTAATACAGCAAGGGCATAATACCGACCACATTACCCCAAAAATCATGAGCCCAAGCCTGTAAAAATTATGATCACCAATACCATATTCCCCACGCGTCTCTTAGTGTGACAAGGCTCAGTACTTAACTTTT